>CM024759.1:8220764-8620764 GCA_014218235.1 Colocasia esculenta | reverse complement strand
TAAATAATAAATAACTTAATTTACCAAAAGCTTTGAATATAATTAAGAACATAGTCATATCATTAAGAACATTATAAGAGTATTCATGTCATTCCTTTTACATGTGGTTTAACTATTTTAGGTTACTAGTTCAATGACCATAGGGTGTAAATAAGTCTAATAGGAGGTATCATGCATAGAAATAAGGAAAATCAAACCCTTTAAAATGTCAACTGAATGAGTGGGTGCCAATCTCTTCAGAATTGGCGTCCATAGTGTGTGCCACCAATTTAAGCAGAATTGGCATCCACATAGTGGGTCGCGAAGTCAATCAGAATTGGCATTTTATATGGAGAATCACGATTTGTGCAAAGCCCTATAATCATGCGTTCTAATTGGTTTTGGCCAAAACTCCCAACATGAAACTTATTGTAAACAAGATATAAAATATTTTTACATATTTTATTGAGAACATGGGTATGAGGCCCATGAAACCGAAGTCTGCTCCCCATGGTTTTAAGTTTTAATTCTTCAAAGTAATAAGCTGATTAATGTACATTAATCTGCTTTAATAAGTCAGATACAACAAATGTAAGTTATTTGGAATAAGAGTCTGATAACTTATTCTAATATTTTATGGGGCTTTATTGTCCCTATGAAATAAGAATTTTGTACACAAAAAAAAACGTCAAAAACCTTGAGTTTTTCTATCTGACCTTATCTTATTTGACCATCAAAGGTCCCCTAGATGGTAAATTTGCAAGATAACTTAGCACATCTACAAAGTTTTTTATTTTTTTGTGGGTACCTAATGTGGAGGTGGGTTTTGAATTTAGGTCAGTATAAATATATGATAAAAGGATCTTAACTACTGAGCAACTCTTTGCATATCAAATTTACAAGACTTTACTTTGTAGAAAATTATATTGTTTATGCACATAGCATGTGATATTATACAATAAAAGGTAACTACTGAGAGGACCCTGTGAATGTCAAATCCACAAAACTTTAGTTTGTAGAAAATTATATTATTTATGCAAATAGCCTGTGAGACTATATGATAAAAGGCTTTAACTACTGAGCCACTCTTTAAGTACCAAATCTACAAAATTTTAGTTTGTAAGCCTGTGAGACTTGGGAAGTGGGCCCAAATCCCCAAACCTCCAAATGTAAGAAAATGGCTTCCCTCTTGTAAATGGGTTTGGGCCGGAAAGCAGGCCCGGTGGATGCAAGGACTTGTCATGAGAGCCCATTAAGGACTTTTTAATATAAACATACTGGAAAAAAATCTGTGAATATCGTATTTGCCCCACAGAATTTTTAAAGTGAGGAGAGAACTAAAAATAGAAAAAAAAACTTGGGATTTTTTCATCTCAATTCTTGGTAATTTAAATGAAATCTACAATATTTGGTAACAAATACACACCACAAAAGATTATATTTTTGTATTGTTTTAAATATTTGGCTGTTTATTCGTAAATTCACTTTAAAAAAGAGATATTTTGAATGTGGCACGTTATGATTAAAAAAGTACTATTATAAAGTATAAATTCCTAGTTCAGTACAGATGCAACTAGTTCTATGACCGTACTATAGAAATGTCATAGACTTTGAATAGCACGTTATGATTAAAAAAAGTACTATTATAAAGTATAAATTCCTAGTTCAGTACAGATAGCAACTAGTTCTATGACCGTACTGTAGAAATGTCATAGACTTTGAATAAGGCGACGACGAAGGCGCTGGTTTGTAGGTAGAAGGAATGGGACTGGAGGGGGAGGGGGAGGGGGCAGGGGTGGGGGGAAGGGGGAGGGGGGTCGAGGGGGGGGAAGGGGGCTGGCGGTTGGAGAAGGGAGGGGGAGGGGGGGCGGCAGGGGAGGGGGCTGGGCGCCGATGGCGGAGGGGGGGGGTCGCCGCACTGGGACGGGAGGGGAAGGGGGGGCCGACAGGGAGGGGGGGTCGCCTGGGGGAGGGGGGCCTACAGGGGGGAGGGGGGTCGCTTGTGGGGGAGGGGGGAGGCAATGGTGGGGAAGGGAGGGGGGCAGGGGTGGGGAATGGGACTGGAGGGGGAGGGGGAGGGGGGTCGCAGGGGTGGGGAAGGGGGAGGGGGGTCGCAGGGGTGGGGAAGGGGGGCTGGCCGGTTGGAGAAGGGAGGGGGAGGGGGGTGGCAGGGGAGGGGGGCTGGGACACCGATGGCGGAGGTGGGGGGTCGCCGGTGGCGGGGGTGGGGAAGGGAGGGGGAGAGGGGGCGCGAGGGTGTGTACATACCGGCGGGGAGGGACTTCCGGTGGCAGAGCACGGCGGCGGCGGCGCGCGGGCCGGTCGGGGCGGAGGGCCGACGGCAGCGCAGCAGGCGGCGAGCGGCGAGGGTCGCGGCGACGAGAGAGAGAGAGAGGAGGAGGAGAGAGGAGAGAGAGAGATGAGAGAGAGAGAGAGGAGAGAGAAGGAGAGAGGAGAGAGAGAGAGGAGAGAGAGAGAGGAGAGAGAGAGAGAGAGAGAGAGGGAAAGAGGGGGGTTTCGCGGGACAAGGTATAGTAGATTTACCGACGGATATTCCGACGAAAATATGTCTGTCGGAATATCCGTCGGTATGTTTTCATTACCGACGGACATTTCCGACGGGAATATTTCCGTCGGAACGACCGACGGATATTCCGACTGACATATTGCCGTCGGAATATCCGATGGAATTACCGACGGAAAATAATCCGTCGGAAATTTCCGTTGGTAATCCCGCTTTTTCTTGTAGTGAATCATTTATTCTTTTTATGCTAACCAATCAGAACTCAAGAAAAGTTGGGTACCTAAGAACTAGATTGAGTGTCCCATATGTAGGATGTCGGGGGGTTAGCCAATAGAAGATGATATTTAGATAGCGGTTGCTCATGGGATATGACAAGAAATCAAAAAATGTTTTGTCATGACCCTAAGTTTCAGTAGTGGAATGAATCGGGAGATGCGACGAACAAACAAGTATTAAGAAGCTATAGACAAATAGCTAATATAGGGCCCACAATTCAATAATAAACAATCTCTTTTTTATTCATCATAAACAAATATTACAATCTCCAATGCCAATAAAAAGATAATTTACTTTGTAACCTATCTATCTCTCAAATAAAGGAAAAAATTGCAATAATGATCTCTCTCTCTCCTTAACTAACTAAGAAACGATTCTCTAAGTGTACTCCACATGCTCAGCGCACAAGTCCCATCATAAGTTTTACTCTTCACCTTTGCTACCTAAAAATATTTAAGAATGTAGTATGAGAGCACTTGTCTAGTAGGATTTACATCATCATAGGCAACTATAAGTAATTAATAGTTTCAAGCTATATGCCATGAACAAAATATGCATGTAAGAAGCTAGTAAGAAAACATGACTAGTAATGCAATCAAGAGATCTCCAATCAATCAAGATATCATGTGAATTTGACAATCAAGTAAGAGATATTATAAAGCTAGTAAGTACATCGCATGTATAAGAGAGCATTCACACTTGAAAGTAATAAACATGATCAATACTGCAAGAAGGTTAGGATAGCTTTCATGTCACTAACAATTGGGTTTGTACAAGAAAGTTCTTTCATGCAAGAAGGTTACTAAAGTATCTTTCATAATATCAAGATAGCACTAGGATGTATGAGCACGTAGGAAATTCACTAGCAAGCTCTTTGAGTAACTAGCTCTGGGCACTCCATAAGGATATTACGTAGGATCTACTGGTGCCTTAGGCAAGTACGTTCCTCTACCACTCGGGTTAAGGACTAGCATGCAGTAGTGAGTAACAAGTCTAGCCAACAATTCAATATGGTAACATAAAGACACATTTACCTTAATTATATCTTTAATTAATAACTTTGTTTCATGTGTTATGCGCAATCACTTTGAGAAAGTGAAGATGAGAGAGAGAAGTGCACACTAACTTTGGGGAACTTCATGGTACAACTTACTCGTCGGCCATATGAGAATCCATGGTTAGAGAAGACTTACAGAGGCCTTAGTCAAGGAGTCCCTAGTTCGACAAAAAGAATATCTAACATAGAGTTCATCCAAGCCAAGAAAAAGGGTGCCTATCGTGCAAGTGTGTATGCGTATGTCGCGCGGCGTGAATCACTCATGTGCGTGTGTGAGTGCCTTTTAAATCCGTATTCGATTCATTATAAACATGAAAAACTTCCAAATAGACAAGAATAACAGAAGATAACGGAAATTTAAATGAGAATTCAAGACATGCATGTGTAGTTTTAACATGATATCATTCGATATTTTAACAAACTGGATAGCAAGACAAGAGAGAAAGGATAATCGGCATGTAAAGAGCATGATCAAGACTTTAAAGTCAATTAGAATCATGTTAAAATATTTAAAACTTATTCATGGGTTGATTAGTGCATAAAACATCTCACACATGCGAAGAAAGGATGTAGTACGATGGAAACTAGGACATATGCCCTTTAGAAGGCAGATACAATCCCATCCCTTCCACTTCTCTAGTCATAACTCACTGATTTAATATGCAAATATCACATATGAATATACCATCTTGAATCCCTTTGAATAAGGAATCCAACAAAAAAATGGTTCGTCATTCCGAGGTCTATAGAAAATGTTACAGCCAATTAAGTGGACACTTCGCAGAGACCAGGTCATGATAGCTAGCCTGTGTGTCATGTTAAGAACGTGACAGCCCAACTCATTGCATTCTGGACGTGTGTTTGGGTTGCCAAATGCACCCAGTTTGAATCCTACTTGGATCGGGGTGACAAAGGGCACTTCTAGGGCTTATAAACTCATAGTATAGAGCATGAGAAATTATGAAATCAAGTTTATTAGAAAAACCTAGCTCACTAGCATAGGTAATAAGGAATTAGAAAATATAACATGTTTAGCATCGTAATAAGACCCAAGGGGACTATCTATACAAATTGACATAGTCGACTTATTTGGGATAAGACTCTCTACATAGGTCACGAAACTTGGAGCTTTCGGTCTTGTTTGAAAGTAACTTGAAGATAATCTTATAATAAAAAGATTGGAAATTTAGACTATCTAATGAGAGATATAGAATTCACAAGATAGATGATCAGTATGACTACTATGTGTAGACAACATGAGCATGTATGAAACAATACAACAAAAAACACTTGAAACAAATTGGGCAAAATAGTATTTCCATGATCTATACATGTGAATCCATGCATGAACAAGTTTAATTAAGATTTGGCCCAGAGACTACCTACCTTTTGGATGAAGAACACAAATGTCTCTTTTAGAGCCTAGCTAGACACTTATACAAACTATGCCTAATACTCACGAACAACTTCATGAAAATTGGTGAAAATAGACTCAAATGAAACTAGACTTGATGATCTTTTCAACAGTATATGATATGCTAGGTTTGGGTCTAGTTTTACTAACCTTTGAAGACTAGCAAGACAAGACTTGTCTATTGGACGTATCAGGCCGAAGTTCAAGAAAAAAGGATGAAGATCCACTTGGTGCAGCCTTCTCCTCAGTTTCTTTGCTTCCAAGATCCTCCCAGCATGACCCCAACTAGTTGCAAAGTCGTCCCATGGAAGAGAGGGTCTCAATTTATAGTAGTTTTTATGCTTAGTAGTCCTAATGGGATTAGGAAACTAGAGCTACGAATTTGTGGAAGTCTTTCCCATATTTTGGGGATTTCTCTCCCAATTCATGGTGGAGATAGACCAGGAAACTTTCCTATAGGTTGTACCCACGA
The DNA here is from genome assembly GCA_014218235.1 of Colocasia esculenta. NCBI lineage: Eukaryota > Viridiplantae > Streptophyta > Magnoliopsida > Alismatales > Araceae > Colocasia > Colocasia esculenta. The sequence goes on along the minus strand of CM024759.1, from coordinate 8,615,042 downwards.
TTTGGGCTCCATTGGGTGGCCCATTAGTGGTGTATTGGGTGTTAATGGTCCATTTAATCTCACTAGTTAAGTATTACAAATTTTTGAGAATTTTCTAATTTGAATTAATTTTGTGGTCCGTGATACTTTTTTGGCTCAATCTTCTTATTGGGCAGTTGAGGAAAAATGTTAGGGGTCCACCATAATTTTTATAACATTTTTGGATTTATTTTCATACATGTGATAATAGCTTTTATATTTATTTTCGATTTACCATGATAAGTCGCAATAAGTCTTAAACTTGGCCCATGAATTTTTGCATGGATAAAATCTTATGATAGTTTATTTGGAAACATTATTTGAAATATGACTACATTTTTATTAAAATTTTAGAACACCTTTGGCTCATGTGATAATAATATGTATGCCTATTTTCGATTTACGACAATTAGCTGCAATTGGGCTTAAGGTTGGCCTAAGAGATTTTTTTGGGCCCAAAGTTTCTAGTGGGACATTGAGAAATATGACTTAGAGTTGAGCTATAATTGTTATCGAATTTTTGGGTCACATATTGCACATGTGATAACGATGTGTATGGTTCATGTTGGTAAAAATACTATTTTCTACTTTTATTCATTTTATTGTTCTAAAATTTCTGGGGTGCTACATGTTTAGTGAACTTAAGGATAGAAAATTAGGAATAGTGACCTATCGGGATAATGGAATAGGACATATACTGGGTGTAGGAGCCATATGCACTAGTTAATTAAAATTAATTGCGGAAGTTCTATATGTGGAAGGATTCAAACACTATTTGATCAGCATTAGCCAACTATGTGATAAGGATTATCAGATAAAATTTAAGGCGGATAAATCCACAATAGTAGAAGTAGATCATAAAATAGTGAAATTTACAGCCTATAGGGAAAGAAATATGTATGTTCAGCATTGAGTGGACAAAAACATATATTTTTTGGCAAAAGAGGAAGATGGAGCAGATCTATGGTACAGAAGACTAGGACATGCCAGTCAAGATGTAATTAATAAGCTTATAAAATATGACCTTGTTGAAGGGCTACCAAAGTTGAAATTTAAGTGTCAAACAATGTGTAGAACTTGTGCTAAAGAGAAACAAGTAAGAAGCTCTTTTCAATCAAATATTGTTGTGACAACATCAAAGCCATTAGAATTAATACAGATGGACATATTTGGACCCATGAGAACTACTAGTCTTGGATGAAAAAACTATGGTTTTGTAATTATAGATGACTAAAAAAGATTCGCATGGATGAATTTTAAATTAGCAATCAGAAACCTTTAAAGCATTCATCAAAGTATGAACTTATAGAAAGATGGAAAGTTTATTATCATTAGGATTAGAAGTGATCATGGTGGAGAATTCCAACATGATGAATTTTATAATTTTGTGAGCAATCATGGGATTGAACATAATTTTTCAGCACTTAGAACCCCACAAGAAAATGGAATAGTTGAATGAAAGAACAAAAGAAAATACTATAAGATATGTCCCGGACAATGTTAGTAGAAAGAAACATTCTAAGATATTTTTGAGCTGAAACAATAAACACAACATGCTATATAATAAATAGAATAATAATTCGACCAATAGTAAAAAAGACATCATATGAGTTGTACAAAGGAAAGAAACCAAAACATCAATTTGATGTGCAGGGATGCAATGGACAAGCAAGAGGGAAGGGGTGAGTTGGTTATCGCCCAATAAAATTCTTTTAACTCAAAACAAATTAGACCATATTAATCAAACCTATTATGTGATATGCACATCAAAATATAACAAGTATATAAATGAAACCAACTATCCTAACGTGTGTAGAACAGAGGTAGAAAAGATGGAACAAACCACACATGCATGTAGGATTTAGAGTGGTTCGACAAACACACCCCTATGTGCGTCTACATCCACTACCCCACACCCTTATGAGGATTTCCACTAACTTGTTTCCCAAGTACAAGTTACAAGACCTCACACACACACTGTTCTTTCCAGGGACAACCACAACCCCACCTCATTTCCCAGGGACGAGACAACCGATGTGTTTGCGTGCATGCACTACACACCAACAAACAACAATGTGCTCACAGCCGAGCACACACACAAATATGTAAAGTAAATGTGTGAGCAATTTCTCAACCCAAAGAACAAGAGGATAGAATAGAAACATAGAGGTTTAGATTTCTCTTGTTTGCGTTGTTGAGAAAAATTGAAGTGGAAATTAGTTGCACTGGCTTCCTTGGACGTTGCACTACGGTTCTAGATGACTCTTGACATCCAAAGATTCAACTTGAATCAGCAAACCCAGAGAAGAAAGCCTGGAAGAAACTCTGGTTCGCTTGTGCTCTCTAACCTAACGTCTTGATGGAACCCATTCTCCAAGGATGTAAATATATACTCCTCACAAGGATAGACTTCTACCTTGAGACCCACGACCAAAGGACTCTTTCTTGGCGGTAGATTAAAAGATAGAGTCGTGCAAATCCAAAACAAGAAAGAGTCCTATCCAAACTAGAAACTGGGTTTCTAGAGTCGGTTATCCGATTTCCCAAGATCGGTTGTCCAATTTTGGACTCACATCGATTGGGACTTCGACTGGCAAATCAATTGATGTTCAGTCGACCAATTATAGACATTCGGTCGACTAACTTCTGTCACAACTTCGACCGGTGCTTTGGCTGGTGTAGTTATTACGTGAACATCCGAAGTACCTTGCTTTGATTGGGGTATCTGTCGACCGATTTATTCAAGTCAGTCATCCGACTTTTTGACTGTCCCACTACAAAACCTTCTGGCTAGGTCAATCGATCGAAAGTACTAAATCGATCGTCCGACTTTGGACTAGTAATCAACTGTCCTCACTTCTCTAGATCCACAATCGATCTGGCATCGATTCCCCTTGATCCATGATCGATTTGGCATTAAAATAAATGTGTGAGCAATTTATCAACCCAAAGAACAAGAGGGTAGAATATATAGAAAAACAAAGGTTCATATTTCTCCTGTTTGCGTTGTTGAGAAACGTCGAAGTAGAAATCAGTTGCACTAGCTTCCTTGGATGTTGCACTATGGTTGCAGATGACTCTTGACATCCAAAGCTTCAACTTGAATCAGCAAATCCAAAGAAGAAAGCTTGGAAGAAACTCTGCTTTGCTTGTGCTTTCTCTAACCTAACTTCTTGTTGGAACCCATTCTCTAAGGATGTAAATATATACTCCTCACAAGGATAGACTTCTACCTTGAGACCCACAACCAATAGACTACCATAGATTAGAAGATAGAGTCATGCAAATCCAAAACAAGAAAGAGTCCTATCCAAACTGGAAACTGGGTTTGCGGTGTCGGTCGTCCAATTTCCCAAGATCAGTTGTCCAATTTTGGACTCACATCGACTAGGACTTCGACCGAAAAATCGACTGATGTTCGGTCGACCGATTATAGACATTCAGTCGACCGACTTCTGTCACAGCTTCGACCGGTGCTTCGGGTGGTGTAGTTATAACGTGAACATCCGAAGTACCTTGCTTCGAATGGGATATCGGTCGACCGATTTATTCAACTCGATCGTCCGACTTTTTGACTGTCCCACTGTAAAACCTTATAGCTAGGTCGATTGACCGAAAGTACCAAATCAGTCATCTGACCTTGGACTGGTAATCAATTGTCCTTGATTCCCTGGACCAAAATCGATCTGGCATCGATTCCCCTTGATCCACGATCAATTTGGAATCAAAGTAAATGTGTGAGTAATTTCTCAACCCAAAGAACAAGAGGATAGAATAGATACATAGAAGTTCATATTTCACCTATTGTGTGGTTGAGAAACGTTTAAGTAGAAATCGGTTGCAATGGCTTCTCTGGATGTTGCACTATGGTTGTAGATGACTCTTGACGTCCAAAGCTTCAACTTGAATCAGCAAACCAAGAGAAGAAAGCCTAGAAGAACTCTGGTTCGCTTGTGCTTTCTTTGACCTAACTTCTTGTTGGATCCCATTCTCCAAGGATGTAAATATATACTCCTCACAAGGATAGACTTCTACCTTGAGACCCACGACCAAAAAACTCCTTCTTGGTCGTAGATTAGAAGATAGAGTCGTGCAAATCCAAAACAGGAAAGAGTCCTATCCAAACTGGAAATTGTATTTCCGGAGTTGGCCTTCCAATTTTCCAAGATCGATCATCCGATTTGGACTCACATCGATTGGGACTTCGACTGGCAAATCGACTTACATTCGGTCGACCAATTATAGACATTCGGTTGACCGACTTCTGTCACAGCTTTGGCCGGTGCTTCTGATGGTGTAATTATCACATGAACATCCGAAGAACCTTTCTTTGACTGGGGTATTAGTCGACCAATTTATTCAAGTTGTTCGTCCAAATTTTTTACTGTCCCACTGTAAAACCTTCTGGCTAGGTCGGTCGACCGAAAGTACCAAATCGGTCATCTGACTTTGGATTGGTAAACGATTGTCCTCAATTCCCTTGATCCACAATCGATTCCCCTTAGTCTGCAATCAATTCCCCTTGATCCACAATTGATCTGGCATCGATTCGCTTTCATTATCGATAGACCGATTTCTGTAAGTCGGTCGTCTGATTGTCAATTTTGTAGCTGACCTTCTTATCTTGGCTTTGCTGTTTTGTCCAAGTCTTGAGCTTTGTATTATCCACTTCAAATATAACTTTTAGACAAAGTTACTGCACACTTAATACAGAAATTAGACCCTCAAATTAAATAAATATAAATCAAATGCTTGGTCATGAACATGAATTATATTTAGTGTTTTGTGATTTTCTGAACATGAGTTAAACTTAGTGTTTTTGTTATCATCAAAATCTATAGAGTACAACAATTTCCCCCTTTTTGATGATGGCAAAATACTTGTAGATTTTCACACAAAACACAACATTTAATTTTAGATACCAATTTGATTTGTTTTTATGTGTTTTCATATGACACAATGCATGCATCATTCATGCAAGATTAACTCCCCCTCTCTAAAATATGTATGACCCTAAATCTCCCCTCTTCTTTTGGATGTAAACTCTCCCCCAAAACCGAAATATAAAATCTACAAATATTCTCTCCCCCTTTTTGACAACATTAAAAAATGGGTGGTATTAGGGATAAGAGGTGCAATTGGCATAATACAAAGTATATGAATCAAATTCTCTAAAATGTCACTTTGGGTAATCTGATGGGAGTGTATGCTCTAAAAGATAGCCATTAAATAGTCTGGTGTTTAACCAAATTCTTAACACACATTCAAAATTAAATTCCATTAGATGTGAAGTGTGAGACATGATTAAGAGGCATCGCACATGATGATAAGCTTAGTTCTAATTAACACTAACAGATACTCTCAAACTTACCCATGCATAATATACACTCAATTTTGGTAGCTATCACTCTGTCCCTTTTTTGTTCTGAAACATATGTTTTGATTCAAATTTTGTTTTTTTTTTCTTTCATTTTTGAGGAAAGTATTGTCATTTGACGTGAGGCTACTCACTTGTTCAGTAGAAAGGCCTGATTACTAAGCTCAGTTCCTCTTTTCACTTGGATAGGTAGCTTTTCCTCACGAGTTACTATAAGCTGGATTTAAGCATCACAAGAGTATTAAGAAAAATTTCCATCATCATTAAAGTGATATCTATTGATCATAGTCTTGTGCATTAGTGTGTTGGTTTCAATTTCAAATGAATTTTGAAAAGCAAGTTAAATACATAACTATTTGGCTCTCCTTTAATGTATGCACACACCATATACAGAAAATCCCCCTTAGTGGCTGAATTAATGCACACTATGTATTAAGCCAATGCGGTTAAAATATCAAAGGAGTATTAGCCATAGAAAGAGTCAATGAAGTGTCTTTACATATAGTTTACATGCAACGGCATAAGAGATAGACATGCAAAAGACACTAAGACATATATAAGACTTTTTGTGTTTCGATCTTTCAATTATTATTTTTTTGGTAGAACAAAAACAAAGCCTATAATCAAAATCTAAAAGAGGGGGAAAAAAGCATACAAGAGTATTCATGTATTACCTTGAAAGTCCAAAATAGAAGAACATGATACTCACAGAACAGTGTAGACTGTAGATGCCTTGAGATTCACATTGATACTATTTAATGCTTCATCTCAAATTTCATAAGACACCTGCAACCACAGATCTCAGGTGGATTTCTTTGGTACCCAAATGATTTTAGGTCCAACATTGTTAGTCTTGGAAGGGAGCAGATCCTTCCTAATCCACACCAAGTTCATTTTCTGCATATTTTCTTCAAAGAACAAGTATAGTTTATATGACCATGCCCACCATAGAAATAACATCTGATGTTTGAAGTATGTTGTGTGGGTTGTGGCCTATGAACAACATGATGATTAACATGCTTTCTTTTCTTTGATTGTGCATGCTTCTTAGACTGTTTAGGATTTCTAACATGATTAGATTTCTTGACTTCATGGAATTCTTATCATGAACTGGTTGTTTGGCCTGCATAGTTTTCTTAGCATAAGAATTCAGTTGAGTTTTTTTTTTTTTTTCTTTTTAGACTAGCATGAGAAGTGTTTGGACTATTAGAAGCATGAACAAAAGATGTCTTGGTCTTAGACTCAAGGGAGTTAGACTTAGATTTCTTAGGTACATACCCCAGACCATATCTATGAGTATTCACCTTGACACTAAGAAACTCATCTAATTTTTCTTTGCCCTTCATAAGTCTCTACATAGTAGATTTGAGCTCATCTATAGTTTCATGCATTTTCTTGACAGAATTTCAGAAACTTTAGCATTTTGTTCAGGTACAATGACTTAGTTTTTCAATTATTCATTTTCAAATTTCAGAGAGACATTTCCTTTTCAAGCATACTAAAATTTTCAGAATTAGTATTGTAATGAGCCAAGGAGTCAATTTCATATTCATATAGTGTGATCTTACTTTGAAGTAGATCATTATCATTTAGTAGCTTTTCACATTGCAGTTTATGTTCATGCATGACATGACATATAGTTTGTTTCAGCATTTAGGACAGTTTCAAATTTATTTTTCAGTACCTTATTTTCCTTTTGATTTTCTTGTATTTTTCATACAAATAAAAATACATTTGTTCAATCTCCTCAAGGGTAAAGGATTCTCGATCAAAATTTACCTTAGGAGATTCATTCCCAATAGCCATAAGACCGCACTCCTCCTTAGATTCTTCAGCCTCAGAGGATGACTAGTCGGAATCGCTCCAGGTGGCGACCATGGCTTGGGCTTCTTTACCTCTGAAGTGCCTTCATAGATAAGCTTCAATGTATCCACATCTCCTTTACTGAACTGCACATAGAAATATGAGAATATTCATTAGGATGAAAAGCACATTGTAGTACATTCAAAGCACTAAAATAACCCTGGATTTTTTAATATGATCCTTTGTTCACTTTCCCTCATCCTTTGGCAGAGTATATGGACCAGCATTCACAACTTTATAGATCTCATAATCTGAGCCCTGAGAAAGACGTGCATATGGGTTTTCAAGTAGGAATACTTACTACCACAAAGAACAGTGGACGTTGGATAGAAAAACCTTTAGACATATCCTTTGTTGGCCATCGCAAATAGGATCTCTCTCTAGATCAAAAGCTGCTCTGATACCAATTGATATGCAGAGATGCGATGCGTTGAGTTGTGTGTTTTGATGATGACATTTATACATAATCTAATGTCATATGTATATATGTGGGAGATTGTTGAGTGTATATTCATTTGGATGATGACTAAAACATGTGGTTGGGATGATATTTAAACACTCATTTTGATTTGATGACGACATGTTGTACATATTATAATGATGACTAGATAACATATTTTTGATACTTCATATTTATATTTTGATGATAATGACATATTTTAATGGTTCACATTTCATATATATAGGTTTACATAATTTTGTCAAAATAGTGTCGACATAAGTTGAACATCAGGTCGACACTAGTGAAAATCAGGCCGACACTAGTATCTTTCCAGTGAGTCATATTTGAAGAAAACACAGGAGGTCGACACTAGTTGTTAATTAGGTTGACATTAACTGTCAGTCAGGTCGACACAAGTTGCTAATCAGGTCGACACTAGTGTCCTACTAGTAAACTGGAACTGATTTTAGTCAGTAGTGTCGACACACATGGAAACTTGCGTCGACAACATTGCGTGAAAACTCAGAAATGCAAAGGGTATGATTTCCAAAGGGGGTAACTTATCTCTAGAGACTTTTGTAAGATTCCCTTATTACCAAAATGTCATTTCATCCAAGTGGCAATGAGGAGAAGGACTTTTGGACATGTGGAAACCTTGGGTGAAACCCTAGGTTTATGTTCACATGCCTCCCACGTACCAGGGACTGCACAGAGGCTATAAAAGGCCTCTTGTTCATTTGAAGCAGCAATCCATCACAGAGGACGTGGGGATTAAGGCCAAGCAGTGGAGAAAGCATTAGAGTGCTGAAAGAGATGCAGATCAAGAAGAAGAGCAGTAGAGGAAGGAGGAATTATGCAAAGCAATAGATTTGAAGCAGAGCATAATGAATTGAAGGAGTACTCCATCTGATTTTCTCAAGTGTCTTCAATTCAAGCTTCTACAGATCGTCTTCAATAAAGGAACATCCAATTCATCTCTCTTTTATCCATCTCTATTGGAGTGTTCATCTTGTTTTGTTTTTTGAGTACTTGTGAGATCTGTACATGTGTTCTGTGCAGATTTATGTGTGCATGTAAGTGTGTAAATCAGATTAATGCTAGAGGATCCGATTTCTTGTGAACTTGATCTAGCTTGTGTGTTGGTTGAGCCGTCGTGCTCAAGTGTGGTTTGAGCCATAGTGCTTAAGGGTGTTTGAGCCATCGTGCTCAAGTGTGTGTGTGGTTTTAGCCAACGAGCTCAAGTGTGTGGTTGTACTCGATTTGAGTAGTGTGGTCTCACTGTGTGAGGGGTGGATGTAGGAATCACTAGTGTGATTTTTGAACCACCTAAAAATCTTCTGTGCAGTGGTTGATCTGTTTTCTGCACTAGATGCATGCATAGGAATTTCACCTACACACTACTTGTCTAGTTGACTCACACATCAACTACACACACTCACACATTAGATTAGTGAGATTTGATGTCTGAATGGATCTATAATTTGAAGTAATTTTTAAATTACTTAAGCTTCTGTTGTTATTGGTAATAGATCTATTCAACCCCCCCCTCTAGATATGTTCATCCTGCATATTCGATCCTACAATTGGTATCAGAGTCTGGTCTCTGTTCATCTGTTGTGATTTGGCAAATCTGGTTTGATGTCTGACTCTGATTTTTTTTATTTCATTTCATTTGATTACTTCTTTTTGACTCTTCTAATTTGATTTGATTTGACAATCAGAGGTGATCCTTCAGATGACATCAGAGTCAATACTTTGTACATCGAATTTAACTTAACAAATCTAGTGCATCTTATGTTTCTAATCATATTGTGTGATTAATTGTTCTAACCCAACAACTTGGAATAAGAACAGATGCATTATACATTGGTGTTGGTTTGATAGATCTGATATTTGGATATCTTAAGCTTTTGGATCTCTAATTTGATTTTCTAAAACATCATCTGATCTACTTGATCTGACTCAAAATTTTAATTGTGATCATTCTGAGTGCTTCATTACTTGTTGATCAGATTTGGTTGTCTTCAGATTTGATTATCTAAAGTTAATATGTTAAAATGGCAAATCTCTTTAACTTACATGAATTTCCTACTATAATTTCAAAGAAATCTCCAAGCTCATCACCATCTTCTAAAATGCAAGAATCTTTAGGGAATTTGAAGAGAGGAGAAGGAAGAACAATAGACAAATGCTTTATGGCTAAGGAAAGCTCCAATGGTTTAGTAAATTCCAACAATTCTCTCAACTCATGTTCTGACAATGATAATGAGGAATTGTCTCATGATGATTTGATGGAATGCTATCAACATGTGTGTAAACAAATTGAAAAAGTTAAATCTCAAAAAAAGAAGCTGAAAGATAAATTAGAGGTAAATGAGATGAAAATTGTTAATGTTCAAGCTTTCTATGAAGAATTGAAGAACTGAAAAGAGAATGAAGACTTGAAAATTGAAGTTGAAAAGCTAAATTTTGAGAAAGAGAATTTGAAGGATGAAGTCGAATTTGTGAAAATAAATTAAATGAATTAAAATATAACCATGAACTATTGAGATCTAAAGTCATAATCTGAAAAATAAAAAAGAAAAAATTATTGATCTTAATGAGAACGTCAATTTGACAATGCTCAATTAAATAAACAAATTTTCAATATGGCTCATGATCATCGGATAAATGAGAAATGCAGACAACTTGTAGAAGAAAATCATCATCTGAAAAAGAAGATTGAATGTATGTTGCATGACAAACCATTGGACAATGATTGTAGCAATTTAAGTAACAAAATTGTTGATTTGGAAAAACAAATTGCACAATTTGACAATGAAAAGAATAAGATGAAAAATGGTTTGGATGTCATGCTGAACAAACTTCAACTTTCAGAAAAAGAAGTGTTGCATTAAAAGTTGAAAAACAAATGTTGCAAAATGAATTCAAGACTGTTGCAAACAAACATCTTGTTTTGAATAAGATAAAAGTTTCTGAAATGAACAGAAATGTTGCTAACAAGAATCTTCTTTTTCCAATGAAGAACCTATAAAGATTCTTGTTCTTAAAAGTGTTAAAAAAAAATAAGAAAATCAATAAAAATGTGGCTAGTAGGAAGAGTCATGTTTATATTAAAAACAAGAAAATAGAAATAGAAAAACAGAAGTTCTACATAGGATTCCTCCACAAAACAACGAAAGCTCCAAGGCAAGCTCCAACCCTACATCATGTTAGGAGCTACCAAAAGGTAAAGCCTCATCCATCTTCATTCAGTACTACTCCATAAAGGAAGAGAAGCTTCCAGCAAATATATCATGCAAGGTATAGTACCAAGTAAGAAATTCTCTTATTTGCTTTCATTACAATAAACCTAGTCATCTTGCAGAACATTGTTGGTTTAGAAATTAGAATTTTCATAAATATGTCAAGTTTGTCTAATGCTTCACATGTTATAAGCATGATCACATCTCTAGGGACTGCTAACATAAAAATGATGATTTTGTGCATGCTCCCAAGCCCCATGTTCATACCCATGCTCATACACATAGGAATAAACATCATGTTCATACTGAAAAAGTTCAGAAATTTTGTGTATATGCATTGAAATGCTACACAAAATAATTTTTCTGTTGTTTATGATAAAAATCTAAAAAATAGAAAGTTTTATGAAACATAGATGCAATGAACAAGACAAAGAGAAAATGTTGAGCTAATGCTGCTCATAGTTCTATTAATGAAAGGAATGTATCTATAACAAAAATAAAATTCTTTTGGATTCAAAAATCAATGTTGCATTCTAACATTGATTTCATTACGGACCCAAGTAAGTGTGGGTCCCAAAGCCAGCTTGATCAGCAAGTTGATGAGCCTTGTAGCCATACCTTTCTATTTGTAAAGGATTCAAGACAATGGCTGGGCAAGGCAAGAAATGGTTGAAGAACATAGGTAAAATCTTTAAAAAAAGAAATGAAGATTGTTCAAGTAAAATCTCATATCATTTCAGAATTGAATTGCTTAAGTTGGAATAACTTTTTAGATTTTTATTTAAACAATGAGAGGTGTGTTTTAATACTGCCCCTAAAATAATTCGTCCTAGCAATGGGTATCATGGTTGTATCAACTTGGTTGTATAAATTTACCCATGATTTGCAGTGCATGTTACCTCCCTGTGACTTCTGGTATATCAAATAGTGAAATGTGGAAGGATAAGTTATGCTTGTATGAAAACTATCATTATGCGTGAGTAAAATACTCCACCAAGTATCAAAAGTCATGTAATGCATAAACCTAATTGTGTGCATAATCATGTGTGAATTGCTTGCAAAATTTTTCATTCCATGCACGTAAGGGGGAGTAAATTTGAAAAAGTGCAAAAATGTTCTTGCAAAGCTGCTCAATTAAAAGTCAAACTACGTTGAATTGTAAAATCTCAGAAATTGACTTTGATCATAAGCAGGCCGACACACATTTGATTCTTATGTCGACACCAGTCTCTTGCTGCTACATTCTGAATGATTTTTCAATGTCATGTGTCCACACATTGAAGATCATGTGCCGACACAGGTTCTTCAGATTTCTATCAGAAATGTTATTATTGAATCTGTCTTAAATAATGAATTGAGGCAAATCATCTAAAATTCTGAAATTATTGTGGTGTTTTGATGATGTTCATATTGCATAAATAAAAATCATGTTCACTCTCTTGAATCTTTCTCATCAACACCTTTATTGAAATTTGATATACAACTTTCATGCTTGTGCTCTTAGTTGAAACAAAACTCACATTTCTTCTGTGTGTTAAGTTTCTCAATTTCTCTAACTTTCTTGGAACCATCTCAAGTTTCAAAAACTTGGCTTATTGGTTGACACCTTCATGTTTCATTCAAATCCATTAAAGGTTCCATGATATTTTTATATGAGAAATACAATTTTAAATATCTAGAATAGTTGTGCTCTTGGATTAACCATGAAGATGAAAAATAAGATTGTGAGTCGTGTCTATCTTTATCCTCAAAGCTTATTTTAGATTTTTTATTTCCAAACACTTTAAGTAGACACTTGAGTAGTCTGAGTTTATATCACAAGAATTACTGAAGTTTTGTTTTTAACAAATGCTAAGAATGATATCTTAACAACTCAAGACCATGATCTATTAAGGGAAAGATTACTTGCCACCTAATGAAAAGTAATGAAAGTTTTGAAAGAAAATTTTTAGAAAAAAGAAAGATTTAAGGAAAATTGCATAGCAATGATTAGTACACTGAGTAACCAGGTTATTCTACCTAAGACGTGGTTATACTTGAGTCAAAAATGTGCTACTAAGTTATCTCTGCTCAAAAAGAAGAAAACAAATGATTAACATGCCTAGTAGTCAGACACTCTTACATTGGGTAAGTGTGTGTGCTTTCACAGAAAAGTATAAATTAAATCTTCTTTAAAAATTCCTATAATATCTCAAATAAAAGAAATGGAAAGAAAAAAAAGAAAAGGGTGGATAGAGTGCAACTAACCTAAAATAAGATTCATGGTTCAAGAATGTTAAATTGTTATTCTACATTGTGTTAAGGTAAAAACCTTATTTTTCTAATGATATACACTATTGAGAACTCAATTTAGGTTACAAAAATCATGTCACATTTGTAAATAAAATTTCTGAAGTGATTTTTGATGATAAAGAACTGACATTAGAACTCAATAAAAAATCTCTTTATTTTTTTAACCCTTTCTGCACACTATGAAAGGTACAATTATATTGTCTCTCATATACTAAAATCATTGTGTACCTTGATACCTTCATGACCCCTTCAAAATCAAATTGTTTGTGCTCCTTGCAATACAGACTCTTGTTCACGGGGTGCAACTTTATTGTGATCTCTATTTGATGCCTCAATCAATTGGTTTCATCACTACTATTGGTTTCACATCAGTTCTATTGGTCCTCATTCAGTGGTGGTGGACAACTCGATACTGCCAAAGGGGGAGAGTTGTTTCACTTAGGGGGAGAATTTCACATATTTGTGGTTTTATGAGACCTCTAGTCATACTCTTGATCTTGGGGGATTTTGTTTTAATGGGCAAAAACTTAAATAGGGAGATATTCACATTGCATTGCATGTTCTTTCACTCTTTTTGATGTTGTCAAAAAGGGGGATAGAGTGTATTATGTGAAAGAATGTTGAAATGTTTTGTCATCATAAAAAAGGGAGATTGTTGAGTGTTTGTTTTGATGATGACATATTATACACAATCTGATGTCATATTGTTATATGTTTGAGATTTTGAGTATATTGTTGAGTTGTTTATTCATTTGGATGATGACTAAAACATGTGGTTGTGGATGATGTCTAAACACTCATACTTTGATGTTGATGATGACATATTGTACATATTATAATGATGACTAAATAACATGTTTTTGATACTTAATATTTCATATTTTGATGATAATGACATGTTTTGATGGTTCACACTTCCTATATACAAGTTTACATATTCTGTCAAATTAGTGTTGACACAAGTTGAACATTAGGTCGACACTAGTATCTTTCCAGTGAGCATGTTTAAAGAAATACACAGGAGGGAACACTAGTTGTTAATCAGATTGACATTAACTGTCAGTCAATTCGACAGAAGTGCTAATCAGGTCGACACTCTCCTACTAGTAAGCTGGACTGATATTAGTAGTAGTGTGACACATGGAAACTTGCGTCGTCGACACACATTCTGTGAAAACTCAGAAACACAAAGGGTATAATTTCCAAAAGGGTAACTTATCTCTAGAGACTTTTGTGAGATTCCCTTATTACCAAAATGCCATTTCATCCAAATGGCAATGAGGAGAAGGACTTTTGGACTTGTGGCAACCTTGGGTGAACCCTAGGTTTCTGTGCACATTCCTCCCACGTACAAGAGACTACACAGAGGCTATAAAGACCTCTTGTCTCATCTGGAGTAGCAATCCATCACAGAGGACATGGGGATCAAGTCCAAGTATTGGAGAAAGCATTAGAGTGCTGAAAGAGGTGTAGATAAAGAAGAAGAGCAGTAGAGGAAGGAGGAATCTTGTAAAGCAACAGATCTGAAGCAGAGCATCGTGAATTGAAGGAGTACTCCATCTTATTTTCTCAAGGGCCTTCAATTCAAGCTTCTGCGGATCGTCTTTAACAAAGGAACATCCAATTCATCTTTCTTTTACCCATCTCTATTAGAGTGTTCATCTTGTTTTGTTTTTTGAGTTCTTATGAGATCCGTACATGTGTTCTGTGCAGATTTATGTGTGCATGTAAGTGTGTGAATCAGATCAATGCTAGAAGTTTGATTTCTTACGAACTTGATCTAGCTTGTGTGTTGGTTGAGCCGTCGTGCTCAAGGGGGTTTGAGTCGTTGTGCTCAAGTGTGTGTGTGGTTGATCCGTCGAGCTCAAGTGTGTGTTGTACTTGATTTTGAGTAGTGTGGCCTCACTTTGTGAGGGGTGGACGTAGGAATCATAGCCGGCGTGATTTCCGAACACATAAAATCTCCTATGCAGTAGTTTGATCTGGTTTCCATGCTAGATGCATGCATAGGAATTTCACCTACACACTAGTTGTCTAATTGACTCACACATCAACTACACAACCCACTGTAGTACCCCGGAAAATCTATTAATCAAAATTATAGATAAATAGAAATTTATCTATTAATAAATTCAATTAATAAAATGGTACGCATCATTATTGCATGCGTATAAACCCTATAAAAATTTCGTAAAAATAGTAGTTATACTTTAAATAATGTTCTCTAATGACCCATTAAGAAATTTGGACATAGAAAAATGGTTTGGACTTAGTTTAAGAATTTATGCGATATTAGCATAATTAAGCAATAAGTCGAAGAACCAAATATTTTATGACCCAAAGTAGATTATAAATAAAAATAAACATGTGGGGTAAACTTTAAATAATATGGGATGATAGCCCATTATGATATTTGGACCAATGGACAATCTTGGCCCATGAATAAATTCTCTAATAAAAGGATAATAAAAATCTATTAAGTAAAGTAAGTACATGTGTTGTACAATTAAGCACATGAGTTATTGGGCCAAGAGTAAGAGCCCAAAGGGTGAAGATTAGAAATATTGACATGAATAATATTTAATCAATTAACTATGAATATTTAAAAATTATTTACGAATAGTGTGTGATAAACATATTAAATAAGAACAAAGGGTGATATAATTAGAATTAAACCAATATCCATTAAGTTAAATTAGTAATGAGTTTTATTAATGGTCCTAACATGGATTGTTGGGCCCAAATATGAAGAGCCCATCATGAGATGGGAAGTAATTGGGCTAAATTCGTACCTAAATATTAATAAATAAAAGGGGGTAAGATAATGACCTTTAACTCCTAAATTATCTTAAAAAGAGTCCTAAGTCTATCCTAACCCATTACCCACGAAATTGAACCTTTTCCCCATCCTATTAGGTAGATAATGGCTAGAAAATAGGTGGATATTGCTAATTTAGGAGTTGGAGGAGAGGAGAAGAGTTTTAGGTGATTAAGGACTCTATAAGCATCAAAAATCCATTTTCGTTCCCATCCAACCAAAACCATAGTAGAGACCTTGGGGGATGAAGGAGGGAGGCTAGGATCGTGGGAGCTTGGAGGAGGAGGCTGGAACTTGGATCTTCTCCTCACATTCGTCTCCAAACTAGGGTTTCTTACTCCACGAAAAAGGTAGGCAATCTCTCAAGCTAAAATCGTGAAACAATTACCCTAAGTAGGCTCATGATCCTTTCAAAGTCCTCTGATCTTGTTACATTTGCTCATCCATTTGGGCGAATTTATTACTTGAATCCCTGCTGTTACCATGAACCGAAATCTCATGTTTTCTCTAATTCCCCACATGTACTTCCTCTCATGTCATGATACAATTCCTCATATATACTGCATCTTATTAGCTTTCAAACGGCCTAGTCTTTCTCTATTTTGATCCCATTAGGAAGAATTAATTCTTTGAATCTCTGTCAGAACCATGCACCTAACGCTTCATGTTTGCTTGTGAACTCGTTCATACTGATCCACACCATGAGAAAATTCTCATAAATACTACATCTTGTTGATTCAAACGCCTCTAGTTTCGGAATTTTCATCATGTATGCGTCTCTCATTAATTCATGAACTATGACTGCGCCTGTTTAGGTCATCAGAATGTAACCTATTCAAATCATGCCTAAATATTGTCTAATTTCAAATTAATCGTGCGTGCGGATAGATCTATGTGTTTACTTTCATTTGAAACTAGATTCGTGATTTTTGGGTCATATATGATTTTATATGAATTTAGAAGAGCCCTATGTCAAATCTGATCAACCCTGGAAAAAGGGAAAAGGGCCGGACTCTCCTGATATCGCGACGGCGCGACCCGCCGCGATATCAGCCGGGTCGCGTCTCGCTGGCACGTCACATTAAGAATGCGGCGGCTATGCCGTCGCGTTTCCACCCCTGAACCGGGCCTGGGCCAGTTGCTGTCGCGCCCCAGCCGCCTTGTCGCGACCTGGAGTCGAACGGGTACCCCGTTGCGGTAACAGAAAAATAGCCAGAACCCGAAATTACTTATATACCCTGCTCTACTTGCTAATTAGCCATTGTTTAGCCTTAATTAAAATATGTTATTCATATTTGATCTGAATAAATATTAATGTGCAATAAATTGCATGAATCTAATTAATTTAAAAGCTTTGTGCACAATCCATCATACTCTTTTGATTTCATACACTTGCACATACTTAACCATCATGTTGCCATTAAACTTAGTGAATTACTCAATAATGTATCTGGTAATTAAGTGAAACTAATTACCTAATTTCCTATTATTTAAATGACACATGTCTTCATTTTATTCGTGATTGTATACCATTATCGCGTCCCTTTGCCTCGAGCACTCGAGCAAGACGGACAACGTTTCGTTACACACTTTCTCTTGACTTGGACCACCTCTCCATCGAGAATACTCTCAACTGGCCAGGGACTCCTTGTCAAGGCCTCTGTAAGTCTTCTTGGCTTTGGCGCACGTCCATTGCCGACAAGCTGGTTGTACCTTTAAATCCCGTTACACTCTTAGGGATCAGTACGATCCAAACAGCCTTAGTGAGATCTCTCTTATCTTGTAATCACGCCGGACCACCTGGCTTGTGTACACAGCACGGCTAGTGGGGCGGATGTGACTTCTACCAGACTGCCGGTACCCGACCTGGTGCTGTGCAACCATTACTATCGTGGTTTATCGTTGTTTACGATTATACCC
The DNA here is from genome assembly GCA_014218235.1 of Colocasia esculenta. Classification (NCBI taxonomy): domain Eukaryota; kingdom Viridiplantae; phylum Streptophyta; class Magnoliopsida; order Alismatales; family Araceae; genus Colocasia; species Colocasia esculenta. The sequence goes on along the minus strand of CM024759.1, from coordinate 8,597,067 downwards.
TATCTCATCTAATATCCTTGTACTCTCATCTGTTCACGTTCACTCTACGTTCTCGTCTATTCATCTAGTACTCTCTTGAGACTCTTGAGCTGTCGTGGCTCCCATTGCTTGTACTATACATGACTGTCTAGAGCCATAATATGGGTCCGGTGACCCTACTGACTCGAATGCATATGTGCAAGGCACAGAGAGTGTCCGAGGGGCTCTAATCTAGTCCTGGGGGCAGAGAGCCACTCGAAAATACCTACAGGGGCTATTGACGGTGTTCTGCATTGCACCGGTTCTGATTGACTATACTGACTTGGCTAGACATCTAATTGTTTGACTATTAGTCTGAGGAGTTCAGACGTACTGTACTATCGTGAAACGGCTACTGTCCTAAAGTGACTATTGCCGTACTTGACTAGTGCACCGTGGTTCAACCATACATGTTATCTCTTTACACGCTATCTCTTTACATGCAATCTCATTACACGCTATCTTGATATACAAGCTATCTCGTTACACGCCACCTTGATACAAGCTATCCTATACATGCCATTTTGATACACGCTATCTTGTTATACACTATCTTGTTACACGCTATCTCATTATGTTGTCATCCTGATTTGCAATACTCTTGAGAAATGTATTATCGTTCACTTGTTATCTTGTACTATTACTCTCTTGACTATACATGATCGTTCTCTCCAGTTAACCTGCGTTACAAGACATTAATCACTTAAAGCATGCTTGTTTACACGAGATATTAAGTCCTACTGAGCGTTATCGCTCACCCTTCGTTATTTGTTATGTGTTTTCAGGTAAGTCGAATGATGACCTTACTCACAACAACGGGATTGGACTGGAGTGATGAGCATCCTGAGTCATAGCGATGGATTGTCCCCAGTACCCTAGAGTTAGTTTAGTTAGTTGCTTAGTTATCATTTCCAAATGTAATAAAGTCATTGAGCCTATGTTGGGCTTAAATTAGTGACTGTAATAGTTTAGATAAATTATCAATAAAATGATGAGTTTATTGCAATTATTGTTTCATTAGTTGCTCTGATATTGCGAATGTATGCGTAATTACATTACCATACTCGTTGTTCATGCCTCCCCGATTTATTCCGCTGCTAAATTGGCGGGGCATGACACCCACACTTCGGATCAGGAGATTTTATGCATGGATCTATAACTTGAAGTAATTTTCAAATGCTTAAGCTTCCACTGTTATTGGTAATAGATGTATTCAACCCCCTTCTACATCTGTTCAACCTACATATTCGATCCTACACGATGGACAACCAAGAGGGGAGGGATGAATTGGTTATCACCCAATAAAATCTTTTAACTCAAAATAGATTAGACTAATTAATAAAACCTATTATGTGATATACAGCAGAATATAACAAGTATGTAGATGAAACCAACTATCCTAACGTGCGTAGAACGGAGGTAGAAAAGATGGAACAAACCACACATGTACACAAGATTTAGAGTGGTTTGGCAAAAGAACCTGTGCGCAACACTACCCCATACCCTGTGAGGATTTCCACTAACTTGTTTCCATGTACAAGTTACAAGACCTCACACACACATTGTTGTTTCCAGGGGACAACCACAACCCCACCTCGTTTCATAGGGATGAGACAACTGAATGTGTATGTGCACACGCACTACACACTAACAAACAACAACGTGCTCACATCCGAGCACACAGACACACATATATGTAAAGTAAATGTGTGAGCAATTTCTCAACCCAAAGAACAAGAGGATAGAATAGAAACATAGAGGTTCAGATTTCTCTTGTTTGTGTTGTTGAGAAACGTTGAAGTAGAAATCAGTTGCACTGGCTTCCTTGGACGTTGCACTATGGTTGTACATGACTCTTGATGTCCAAAGCTTCAACTTGAATTAGCAAACCCGGAGAAGAAAGCCTGGAAGAAACTCTGCTTCGCCTGTGCTTTCTCTTACCTAACTTCTTGTTGGAACCTATTATCTAAGGATGTAAATATATACTGCTCACAAGGATAGACTTCTACCTTGAGACCCATGACCAAAAGACTCCTTCTTGGCCGTAGCTTAGAAGATAGAGTCGTGCAAATCCAAAATAAGAAAGAGTCCTATCCAAACTGGAAACTGGGTGTCCAGAGTCGGTCGATCGATTTCCCAAGATAGTTGTCCAATTTTGGACTCACATCGACTCGAACTTCGACTGGTAAATCGACTGACGTTCGGTCGACCGATTCTGGACATTTGGTCGACCGACTTCTGTCACAGCTTCGACTGGTGCTTCGATTGGTGTAGTTATAACATGAACATTTGAAGTACCTTGCTTCGATTGGGGTATCGGTCAACCAATTTATTCAAGTCGGTCGTCCGACATTTTGATTGTCCTACTGCAAAACCTTCTGGATAGGTCGGTCGACCGAACGTACCAAGTTGGTCATCCGACTTTGGACTGGTAATTGATTGTCCATCGATTCCTTGGATCCACAATCGACCTGGCATCAATTCTCTTTCATTATTGGTTGACCGATTTCTACAAGTTGGTCGTCCGATTATCAGTTTTATAGTTGACCTTCTAGTCTTCACTTTGCGTTTTGTCCAAGTCTTGGGCTTTGTATTATCCACTTCAAATGTGACTTTTGGACAAAGTTACTGCTCACTTAACACACAAAAGACCCTCAAATTAAATAAATATAAATCAAATGCTTGGTCATGAACATGAATTATATTCAGTGTTTTATGATTTTCTGAACATGAGTTAAACTTTGTGTTTTTTTTATCATCAAAATCTATAGAGTACAACACAATTGCCTTAGGCCATTTGGCTACAACTGGATCCCATAATTAATGAAGGAATTTTCCTAGGATATATGTTTAAGCCCAAATCATTTAGGGTATTAAACAATAGAATATTGGTGATTGAACAGTCTTCTCATGTTATCTTTGATTAGTCAAATTTTGTGCTAGAGGAAGATAAGATAGATGACTGTGATGAACTGTTTAAGAAAATTCAATATGTGAATATACAAAATACATAGCTAGATCTTGATGAATTAAAATAAGAAGAATAAGAACATGCTGATTTGTCAAAGGATGGGAAGTTTGCTACAAATCATTCGAAAGAAATTATATTGGGTGATCTATAAGAAGGAATAAGGACAAGTATATTTTTTACTTATGATTACTTTGTGTTTGTGTCACAAGTAGAGCCTAAGAATGTCAAAAAAGCACTGCAAGATGAACTTAACCAATTCAAGGGAAATGAGGTATGAAACTTAGTACCAAGGCCTGAAGATCATCCAATGATAGATACTAAATGGATATTAAGAAATAAGATAGATGATGAAGGAATATTAACTAAAAATAAAGTAAGATTGGTTGCTCAAGGATACTCTAAAAAAGAAGGAATTGATTATGAGGAAACTTATGCACCAGTACTCAAATTAGAAGCAATTATAATCTTACTGGATTTTACATCAATAATGAATGTCAAATTATACTAGATGGATGTGAAAAGTGCATTTCTGAACGACTATCTAAAAGATGAAGTCTATGTTGAGCAAGCACCTGGATTTGAAAATACTGAATTTTCAGACCATGTTTAGAAATTGACCAAGACACTTTATTGACTGAAGCAAGCTTCAAAAGCATGGTATGAGAGACTCAAGGCCTTCTTAGCAAATAATGACTTTTTGAGAGGTAAAAGTGATAGCATATTATTCATTAAGAATTCATCTCATGGCATTTTAATTGTTCAAATTTATATAGATGATATAATCTTTGGTGCTACTAATGACATTATGTGTAACAAATTTGAGAAGTTGACGCAGGAAGAATTTGAGATTAGTATGATGAGAGAGATGAACTACTTTCTTAGACTACAAATAAAATAGTTAAAGGAAGAGATTCACATCTGTCAAGCCTAGTACATCAAAGACATGTTGCGGAAGTTTGGCTTTACTAAGGCAAAGCTGTTGGCCACTCCCATGAGTACATCCACTAAACTCGATATGGATGAATTAGGTAAAAAGGTGGATAAAAAATAAATAGGGTATGGTAGGATCACTTTTGTATCTAAGTGCTAGTAGGTCTTATATTTTATATAGTGTTTGCATGTGTGCTAGATTCTAGTTAGTCTTAGGGAGTCTCATATATTAAGTGTAAAAAAAAAATCTTTAAATATTTAATCAAAACTAGTAATCTAGGATTTGGTATCCTAGGAAGTGTAGCCTAGAATTAATATGATATTCTAATGTTGACTATGCTGGATGCATAGTGGATGAGAAAAATATTATTGGTGGATGTCAATTTCTTACAAGTTGCTTGATCTCCTAGTTATTAAAGAAGTAGAACTTAGTAGCTTTATCAACAACAAAGTCTGAGTATGTATCTGTTAGCACATGCTGCACTCATCTAATCTAAATAAAGCATCAATTGAAGAGCTATAAAGTTAATCTAGAACAAACACCCATCTTGTACGACAACATCGATGCAATTAATCTGATAAAGAACCCAATTTAACATTCAAGGACCAAACATATAAAGCTATATTATTTCATTAGAAACCATGTTAGTGATAACACAATTACCATTAGTTTTGTTGAAATAAAACATCAATTGGCTGACATTTTACAAAGCCACTCTCAAAAGAAGTTTACTACTATTCAGAGAGAAATTGGGATGTATGCTTTATAGTTAAAATTGTCAACTCAACACCTATGTTCAAAATTAAAATTGTTGAATAGAAGTGCAAAACTATGTATCTTTGATATTTCTAGCCAAATCTGCTTGAATAAGATCACCAAAGCTCTAGAATAATCCCTATTAGTTATCATATATTTAGGGGAAGCTACAATTATCATACTCAGGGAAAGTATATAGCTAGAACCTTTTTGTTTACATTTCCTATTTCCTTTACACACTTTGGGCAAACTAAGACCAGTTGGTCAGTGGATCAACTCCTAATTAGTATTTATCAATCCTCTACTAAACTTTCATATCTTGTGGCCTTCAATATACAAACATATTCAAGACCTTTGCCCTTGCTTAGAGAAAAATTACAAAAGAAAGCATCAATTCAGTTATCCTTGCCCCAACTTTTACTTATTCAATGAAGAACACTTTGAATTTTTTATCCAGACACTTATTTTTTTGCTGTGTATAACAGATTTAGTCTGGTATACCTTTCCCCTTCAACCCCCTCTAGGTGAGACATAGCCTAGGCATCAAATACAAATAAAAATATAAATTACATATCTTATGTGAGCATACCTTAAGGAATCACACTACAATCACTACTAGAATAAGGAAGTGACTTGCTGCTCTACTCTTTAGCCCAAGGCAGATGTTATGTGTAACACCTTGATTTTATATATAAAAATAAATAATCTTGAAAAATTTTGGTTAATCAATTTTGATGTTACACTTGATTAAGTGTTCTTTTTGATATCATTATCAAAACTATCATTAAGAGTAAAACACACATAAAATTTATAGAATGTTCTGGCCAAGATAAATCCAAAATACTAACTCAAATAGATAATATTTGTATTAAGTGAAAGGGATTAAATAAATTATATAATAATTGCATATATAATACCTTTCACTATTAACCTACGTATCATGGGTTACATATGAACCTTTATACATGTTACCCCATGGTTAAATCCTTGCGCCGTGGGTTAAATTCGTAAGAGGAGCCCATCGGAGAGATCACTATCATCCAGGTGGATATACCACTGTTATTTCCCACTCGTGTTATACCTCTATATATGTAGATGTTTTGGCCAAAGACTCTGGTTGTTGGCTTCACTTATCACCAGATCTTGTGGAGGAAGGAGAAGACGTAGAAGCTGTGCAAGTGTGCAACTGTGTAAGGGTGAAGGTTCTGAAGAAGAAGCTTTGTTTTTTTCTTAAGGTAGGATATCGTCTTCTCTTCTAATTGCTTTTACTACCTTCATAACACTTGTTCTCTCCTACTTCAAGTGATTTGACTTGCCATAATCTAGAATGATTTATTATGATCTAACGGAAGCAAAGTTCCAACCATCCATCACCCAGAAGAAAAGAAATAAATTTTTGAACCACTGTCGAAATTCAGTCAACCGACCGATCCCCCTCTAATTTGCATGCCTTAGAGAGAACATGAAGAGAGATGAGGAGCTTAAAGCCTTCCATTACCTTGGAAAAGTATGTACAACTATAGAATCGACTCTCTTCTTCTATTCCCAGTTATTTATTTCCATTCCCAGGCTAGAAAAGTTGGTGTGATTTTGACTTGTATGATTCTGGTTTTTCGAGAATCGATTGACTGATTTTGTCATCCTGGTTTACCGATTTTGCCTTTTCGGTCGACTGATTTGATCGTAAATCCAAGACCAGGCTACTGGCTAGGTCGGTCGACCAATTTTGTCATTTCAGTCGACGAACTTTGCCTTATCGATTGACCGATTTGGCTCTTTAGGTCGACTAATTTTTTTCATAAAAATCAGAACCAAGCTATTAGCTAGGTCGAACGACCGAAAATCATTGAACGATCGACTGATTTCCCTATCTTAGTTCCAGAATGTCATTTTATCCAGAGTTTTTATAGCTTGTGTGATCCTTCATACTTGACTTGTTATTGTTACGAGACTTCTTGAACATGTACAATGAGATTTATTGAACTGAACATCTGCTCAAAGACCATACATGAATAATGATCAATGGAAATGGTATGACGCACTTTGGGTCTTCGGACACTTTTGAACTAATGTCTATGCAAATGGGGCCGGTCCAATCCTGGGAGGAGCACTCGAATTCGATTACTGGTAGTACGGACCTAAAATGGATCAACTAGATGTCTGTCACGACAGCACCTGCTGCTAGATTTAGTTTGCATTTCCATGAAATCGTAGCATGAACTAGAATATACTTGCTTACTGTTTGGTTCAGAGCAGCCCTTTTATTCTACTATTAACCTTTTCAGTGTTGTTAAGAAACTTTTGTATACTAAATTGCACTATCTCATTGTATGATATGCACACTCATAGTTCCTTTCCAATTCTATCTTGTACCTTTTTTCATTATAGAAGGCAAATCTTACTGGGCACAACCACTCATGTATTCCCATTTTCCTTTAGGAATTCCAAATGGGGCAAATTCTTCAAGGAACTGTGTGCTGAGCGACCCTTGATTATTAGCAATCTTAGTTGCCTCTAGATGTTAGCAACCTAGAATATTATAAATATTAAACTTGAACCCTTAGTTTGTATAAATCATATTGTATTATTCCTCTGCACTACTTTATGAATGTAATTAAAGAATTTTATTTCCTCGATAGAAAAACTTTGTCATTTTTTGAAACGTCGACTATTAGGTCGTAATAGGTCTTCCTGCAAATCACCACTCGAAAATTCAAAGATTTGTTCTTGATTTCCTTTGCTCACGTTACGACATATATATATATATATATATATATATATATATATATATATATATACCGAGATGTGACATTATGCACATGAGCCCTTACTTGCAGAAGTAGGGAGAAAGGCTCATGTAGTCATAGGCTTAGTAGAGATCTTTTCATCTGACCACTTAGTGAAAACAACACACAATTGTATAATGAGGGTTTATAAATATCTTCTGGGGGCTTGGAAAGGGCGTTATATATATATACCTCAACCCAAAAGATCACAACTTGGATGAATCCTCGGGCAGAGATCTAATGGAGGAAGGAGTCCATCCAATTTAGGAAACTGTGTTTCCTACTCGGTCGACCAGTTCTAGGAAATCGGTCAATTGATTCATGATCTAGACTTGAAGTTGACATGTTACTCTTCTGTGTTGACATGCTTTCCAGATCGGTCGTTCGATTCCTCAAAATCGATCGTCTGATTTCTGCATTGCCCCTAAAGCAAAGTTACTGAGACCATCGGTCGATTGATAATCATTAATCGGTCTTCTTATTTTGCACTATCCCAAAAAGGCTTACTAGAAGATGACATGGAAACAATATTGTTCGACAGACGAAACTTTGGTTATCGACAGACCCAAGAAGATTGTCAACAGATCCAAGTGGTTATTGTCAATAGCACATACTTTCTTACTATCAGTCTTTTCCTCTGTTCTATCAAGGCTTGGCCTTTGCAATGTCCATTCACAAGGATGAAATGGGCCAGTTTTTTTTGCACACTTAATACACAAATTTGACCCTCAAATTAAATATAAATTAAATCAAATACTTGGGTCATTAACATGAACGTAGCTATGTGCTTTGTTAAAATATCAATATGAATTAGAATTAGTGTTTTTGTGATCATCAAAATCTACAGAGTGCAACAATGTGAATACTCAACACCACTAACTTAACCACAACTTGGCCAAGTTGCAGCCGCACGCGTAATGCCCCTACTGACCTTCGGAGTCTTACAGAGTGAAGCAAGTGATAAAGGTGGGACTAGATAAGGATCTTGGCTCCGCAACACCCCCAAAGTGTCTCCTCCTATGCCTACATATGCACACAAGTCATCTATAAAAGTTACTACCCTCAACCATTTTCCCCCTAGCCTAGTTAGGCTCAAAGCGGGGGGAGGGGGGTTGGTCCTAAAAAATGGCTCAAAACTAGTCATACCTAAGGCATAAAGACAAAACCCTCGACCTCTCCCTCAGTTGTGACATGCTCGAAACACTAAGATACTCGACTAGTAAGGCATCATGCTAGGAATGTAGAACTGATCGCCGTGGGACTCAGAGTGCACGAAAAACAACTTGGAATAACACAAACATAACTCAACTGAGAATACGTTAGGGGGCATTGATGCATAAGCAAGCATAAGCCGACAAAATTTGAACCAACACTAACCTAATAATCAGGATCTGGGAAATCTGGGACATCACAAATATCGTATTCTAATTTACATAGAGCATTATATCTAACCCTTGAATGTAGAAGTAAATGCTTTTGCATTACATTAGTTTCCTTCATGGAAGTATTAATTATCTCCTCTTTGTTTGTGTACAAATTTTCATAAATTTTAAGTACAAAATTTGATTCTTCTGTCATTAATTTTTAGATGTTGAGATAAGAGAAGCACACTAAGAAAAAGCATAGAGAATACAAGTGTCCTCTATATCAACAACAAAGAATTTACATAATAAGTTTGTTAGGCACCTTTACCTTGTACCATATCGTAAAATATCTCATTTTGTTGTTCCATCTCCAACATGTTGTGGAATACAAAATCTTTTGGTTTATGAGTACAATGCTTTCACATCTAGAATAAAGTGACAAATAGTCTGAACTTGTTTGTTTAGACAAATGCAATTTATTATCAAAAGATTGTGTTTGAATAAATGCGTAAGCATGAACATAAGATATATAGCATACACTTGTCAACAATCATCCGTCTTAATGAATATCCTATTTAATTCTCATTAAGTCGTAACAGAACGCATTCACTTGTGCGGCCGTTATATATGGCACTAGATGGTAGGTGGTGACAACAAGAAAGGAAAGTGACTAAGGAAGAGCTCCTTCTCTGCGCGATTCATGGGGATTCATGTCCCACTACCCTTCAAGTTTGCCCCTTAGACTGTTAGGCATGCCTATCAACCCTGGATTCATCCATTGTTGAGTCTACTATGGTTGATAGTAGTGTGGCAACAAGAAGGTAGGCTACATTTCCATCTCTTCTTACTATCTCTTCTTTCCTATTCTTTCTTCAATTAAATCTTTCCTCTATAAATCTTCTATTGCCATATACTTGTTTATGGACTAAGAATGAAGGAAACTAGAGAAAAAACTACTTCACATAGTTAAATCTTTATTCTTAATTCAATATTAACTTTGTTTCCCTCTTCTATTAACTTTTTGTGCATGTTATACTCAAAATAGCAAGTTTTGCAGATCTGATTAAGCTAGAGAAGACAATATGAATGACAAAGGGAAAAGCCCTATGCCAGATTGGAACCAGAGGCTACCAAGAGATGCATGTGGAAGCACCAACAAAGAAGGGTCAGTAATCTTTGGAGTTGACATGAAGCAAAGTAGCAGTGACGACAAAGGAAAGAACGACGACAACAAGAATGGCAAGCTAGTGATCTTTGGAGTGGATATAATGAATGGTAACAATGACAAAAGTAGAAAGAACAACAATAATGAGAAAGGAGGATTAATGATCTTTGGGGTTGACATGAAGGAGGGCAATGGTAGCATCAAAGGAAAGAAAAATGACAACAACAAAGGTGGGCTAGTAATCTTTGGAGTAGACATGATGGAGATCAACAATGACGACAAAGGAGAGAACAAGATTGATACAGGAGGGTTAGCAATATCTGGAATTGACAAGAAGGAAATCAGCATTAAGAAGGAAAAGAACAAAGACAATAACAAAGGCAGCTTAGCAATCTTTGGGGTTGATATGAAGGACTATAGCAATGACAACAATGGAAAAAATAAGAACAATGACAGCAATTTGCCTTTTTACTTCTCATCGTCATCTTCTTTTCCAATGCCACTAACAAGTAAGTCATCTGTGAAATTAGAGAGTGGCCAAGATGTGGCATCATCCTATGTACTTGTGGGCTGCACAAATTGCCTTCACTACATCTTGACGCCGAAGGAAAAGCGTGAGTGCCCATTATGCAAAGGTACAACTCTTGTACATCCTCCAAAAAATGCCGGAAAGGGTTCTACCACCAAAGTGAGCAAGAGTTAAGAAAAATGTGACATTACTAGTCACAAATCCTTGTAATAAAGCAACTCCTCATGTTAACATTTTTTTATGGTACTATTTATGTTTACAAACTTACATTGAGTATGCCATTAAGTTATGTAAACCATTTGACTATCTCCTTTCTCTATTTTCTTTTACTGTTCATGTCAACATCTTTTTATGCTATTTATGTTTAGAAACGTACATTGAGTATACCATGAAGTTTTGTAGAACATTTGACCATTTATTTTCCTAGTTTTGGTGCTTGTTTGGCTTATATCATGTAGCTTTGTGAATAGGTTGATTAGAAAGCACATTATTCAATAAGATATTACATGATATAAATCATCGAGATGCATATTCTTATTGAAATGCTAGCTTTTCTCAATACACATTTTTTTTTTTATAATCAAACTCCTTTTCTCAAGCGCATTCGTGATCAAATGCTTGTATTTTAAACACAGGCATATGAAGTTGAGTTGGAAAATGTCAACATATGCTTATGGAAATGCATTCTTAATTAATTACACCTTTTTGTTAATCTGTTTTCTCGCTCATACGTGATGAATGGCTCAAATGCTTGTATATACAACAGACAAGCACATGAAATTGAGTTACAAAAAGGATAGCATGCATTTAAATAAATGCTGATGAATGACTCAAATGCTTGTATATGTCAACACAAGAAGCACATGAGATTGAGTAATAACACTATAAATTATTGCTTGCCTTCTTTAGGAAGTCTTTTTATCATATGTATATTCTCTAGCTTGCTAATACATGGACAATTTTTTAAATGCTTGTGTAGGCAACACACAAGAACATTTCTTCTTGTTTGTAATGGAGGAGGGGAATCCCTCAGAAATAAAAGAATACAACATAGATTATAAGCATGGATAAATAGAAAGCACTACCAAATTTAAAAATCCCTTCATGTATTTCTCTGCTTAAGGTGGTCTCCAATCCATACTTACTTCCTTTTAATGTCCTGATTTTAAATGCCCAACAACTTCTTTGATATACTGAGCTTCATTGAATGGAGAATTTAGCCCTCCTGGCTTCTATAGAAAGGCAATTGTGGTAGTATATTCCTGTTTGGGCTGGAACAAAACGGGCCTCCAATAAAGAAGAAGGGGAAGATTGCCGGCGTGGACGAAAGCCTGCAAGAACCAGAATAGGATCAGGGGGGCTCGGTTGAAGAACCGGGGAGAACCCTCTGATGCCTAAGTCAGTGGACTGTAGAGGCTTGAAGGAAAGAAGTTCTCTGGCGTATGTGAGTAGCGCAAAGGCGAGTGTGAGTGCTCAAGGTTGCATACCTTTGCATGGAAGTTACCTGGTCCTTTTATAGGTGAAGGTCCTGGAAAAGTGGGACGAGTCGTCCCTTAACGATGCCGAAAAGGGCACGTCGGTTGGCGCCCTTGGCGGGGAGTTACACGTTGAGGGGCTTATTGAGGGGTCCTACAGTTAATGCACCTCTTGATCGTGGGGGTGCATGCTGCACAGCCGTTATAATCGTCGCAAGGAGGCGAGGCACTGTTCAGACCCTTCTGGCTGAAGGTGCCGAACAGGTAGCCTGCTCGGTGACTGGGCCGGCTGTTCGGTGTCCAGGCGCAGCTTGTGCTGGGGGACCATGGTATGCTTCGAACAGGGCCTGTTCGGTAGGCAGTAACTAGGCCGAACAGGCTGAGGGGTGTTCGGACATGGAGACCGTGCTCGGGAGCTTCAAGTACATCCGAGAACACGTGGCGCCTGGGCGGAAAGCCACGCCCGCCTAGGGACTATATTGGGCCATGATGGGCCCTATGGGCCTAGGTGGCTAGAAATAGCCACCACACTTGCCCCCTACACCCTCGAGCCGGCTCGGGAACCGTGACGCTTGGGGGCGGAACTCTGCTCGAACGTCTCCCTCGCATTAAATGCGATGCCGACCTCTGAGGCGTGAACGGCCACAGAGCGACACCGTTTGAAGCTCCTCCTCGGGGGTGAAAAGATCTCATGATGACAATCGGTGATGTGTCGAGTCAGGGGCTTTGCATAGTACATTCGAACGATCGCTTGGAGGGGGGGGAAACACCGTTTCAACTTTTCGAATTTCGTGCCCCTTTTCCCTTATAAGGAAGAGTAGGGGTGAAGGTGGGAGCCCACGCCTTCAGCATTCAAAAGCCTTCTAGCCCCCCCTAGAGCCTGCTTGCCCCCAAAGCCTTCCTCGTGCTCTCCAACCATCTTCCGCATTCGCCGCTTCTGCTTCCTCCGGCAATGGCGGATAAGGGAAAGGCCGTTGCAGTCGCAGAAGTGAGCGGGGTGGCACCGCCGACACTCTGGGGACCAAAATACCGCTTTTACAAGGGCCTCCGCTAGCGCTTCCGGATCGACGATGACTATGACATTGTCCTGGTGAAGGAGGAAGAGTCCTACATGATGAACAAGCCAGACTACATCGTCGTCCCCCTCGACCATCTGGAGGCAGGATTCCGGCTGCTGTTGTTGGAGGTGGAGAAGGCGCTGCTGAACACGTGGGGGATCGCGCCGATCTAGCTAACGCCGAACTCGTGGTGGATGATCTGCATCTTCTGCATTGTCTGCAAACTCTGGGAGGTTCACGGCTCAGCGGAGGTCTTTTGAGCGCAGTTCAGCCTCACGGCCTCGCCGATGTCGGGGGAGAGCGTTTATTACACCAAACACCGCCCGAATAGAATGCAGATCAACCTGGCGAAGAAGCACTCCAACAACAAAGGATGGATGCACCAGATCTTCTTCGTTCTCCATCGAGAAGGTGCGACGGAGTGGGGATTCCCCACTCGAATCTGTATGCCCAAGAAGGACACATACCCCTTCTTGATCCAAGATGAGGCGAGGGCCTCGGATAGTCTGAACATGGCATCCGTGCGGAATGGCGAAGCCTATCTGACAGAATTCCAACTCGTCAAGCATGGTCTGAGTAGATCATGGAGTAAGTATCTGACCTTGTTTTCATCTTCTGCTCTTCGTCAATTGGTGGCCTTTTGACCCTTTCCTCCTTCCTATTTTCTTTGTAGGCGCGGTGGAGTTGGCCGCTAGTAGGGACCAGAATGCCATGGAGAACTATGCCGAGTAGATCCCTGTGACCGCCCACCTGGTGTACGCGAACGAGAATGTTCATTCAGTAGAGCCAGCTCCTGCCGTGGTGGCGGCACCTGCTGCGGTGATGCCTTCTCTGGAGGTAACTGAAGAGTGCCAGCCGACAAGCCAGCATGCTCTTGAGGAGTGGCTGAGGATACGCCTCAAGAAGAAGTCTGCGGCGAAAGCGGCGTCGAAGAAGGTCCCGCAACCCCTGGTTGAGGAGGAAGCCAGAGCAGAGGAGGGAGGTTCCCAACCTCAGAAGAAGAAGAAGAAGAGGAAGCTGGTGAAGGCGGCGTCGAAGGCCGTACAGCGGGAGCACGAGGGGACGGTTGAGGAAGAGGAAGAGGAAGAGGTCGAAGGTCCTCAGCTTCAGGTGCAGAAGAGGAAGAAGCTGACGGAGACGGCCGAGCAGGTAAGGCCGCAGATTGCAATAGAGACGAGGCCCCCGTCGAAGGAAGGGGTCTACTCCGAGCTCGGGCTTGTCGTGGTGAGCGACGAGTCTGAGGGCTCCGTTGAGGAGCGAGTGGGGACATCTAACCCCCAAGGCCCCGTCGAGGGCCGAACCGAAGAGGTGGCTGCGATCGGAGCCTCGAGTAGCGTAGCTGCAGAGTAGGTTGCAGCGGAAGGTGGTAAAGGGACATTCGCCAAAGGGGACGAGGGGGCGTCGCGTCATGCGGAAGTACCCGAAGGGGCCACGACTGCTGCATTGACAACCCCTACGACAATGGCATCGATGGCCCCAACGCCCGTGGTGATGCTGGCCCTTATTCCCCCCACCGAAGCGGCTGTGGAAGTCCAGACAGCTGCTGCGGGTTCCAAGGGGGCCGAGCAGACCGCCGAGGTCGAAGAAGGAAGACTTCGTGAGTCTCCCACTATTGCTGAGGGCCAGGAGACGGTAGTTGGCACTGACATCCCCGAGGCCACTGGAGGAGAGGGTCCTTCAGCGGGGCAGGCTAGCGGTGCCGCTGAGGACAGGGCCGACTCAGAGGAGGACCGGAGACCGCTAACACAAGTGTTGGAGAGGAAGTCGCCAGTGCTTCCTTCGGTAGATACACTGGAAGCAACCTTGGAGCGTGTCCAGGGAAACATTTCTAGGGTCCTCCCCCAGTGCCCCACCGCGTCCCAGCTAGAAATGCTGGCACGGTGTCAGCAATTAAGCCTGGAGGATACTCCCGACCGCTCGGGAGGGGCCTACAGAGTAGGGCACCAAGCCGAACAGGAGGATGACGAGGATGCCGATGTGGAGGCGCTGGCAGATGGCATCGTGCAGT
This sequence comes from Colocasia esculenta, assembly GCA_014218235.1. Lineage (NCBI taxonomy): Eukaryota > Viridiplantae > Streptophyta > Magnoliopsida > Alismatales > Araceae > Colocasia > Colocasia esculenta. The sequence goes on along the minus strand of CM024759.1, from coordinate 8,582,006 downwards.
CGCTAGGAGTGCTGATGCCACTGGCCTCCCGTGCTCAAAACCACAACCTAATGTGGGAGGCCAAATTTGCCTTCTGCAAGGAGCTTGAGGCACAACACATACCCGCGAAGCCGAGCTATAGAAGGAGGTTAAAAACCTTCGAGAGGCACTTCAGGCTTCCGAGCTCAACTTGGCAGTTGTCCGGGCGGAGAAGGAGGTGCTCGCCAACATCCTGTCTGATGCAAAGGCCCGCGGGGTGAGCGAATACAAGGAAGGGCCAAGCTTCAAGGAAGACTTGGAGCAGTATGGAGCGCTCTACTACAAGGTGAGCCTAGGGATTGGAGAGGACCGCGGAAGAAGGCTGGCCATCCTTGAGTATGCCCGCGAGGCCTTCGAAGCTGCTGTCGAGGAATGTCAGTGACGAACCCAGGATTCGCGGCTGGATGGAGTGCGCTTCAGGCACTTCCAGTCAGGGTGAATGACCTCTGGGGTCGATGGGGGCAGGTCCCTCCGAGTAGGCTCCGTGACTGTATCTGCCCTTCTCTTTTGTAGCTCAGCCTTAATGAGCTTTTTATCAGAAGAATCTGAAGAGATCCTCCTTTTGGGTTCATGAATGGCTTATTTCTATCTTCTTTTTTGTTCTACTCGAATCAGAATTCGATGGTCGTTCGAAAGGGTCCAACAATTACCGCGCAGGTCGCTCAGAACTGAAAAGAATTCTGACCAGGGGTTTACGTTGACTACTTTTTTCTAGCAGACCAAGAGAACAGGAAGAAGAGTAGGTTGCCAAGAAGAAGGCTTTTATAGATAGTAAGCCTTTAAATTAGATACATGCTAGGTTCTGGGTATGACGTCATCACTTGGGGTAGTTATCTTGTAAGAGCCTTTCCCAAGGACCTACGTGACCTGGTAAGGTCCTTCCCATTTAGGGGCAAGTTTTCCAGTTGCTCTTCGGGGATCAGATGCCAAACAACGGCGCAGGACTAGATCACCTTCAAAGAAGCGCCGCTCCCGAACTCAGGAGTTATAATACTGCGCGAGTCATTGTTGGTAGGAGACTAGTCTAATGCTGGCATCACTCTGGCGTTCGCCCAGCATGTCTAGATTCCTCCTAAGCGCACGGTTATTGGCGGCCTCATCAAAGTGCATTGTTCGAATAGTGGGGAGAGCGACTTCCAAAGGCACAACAGCCTTCGTGCCGTAGGCCAGGTGGAAAGGAGTCTCCCCCATAGTCACCTGAGCAGTCGTCCGGTGGCACCAAAGTACGTTAGGGAGCTCTTCGATCCATGAACCTCCTGTAGCCTCAAGCCTTGTATGTATCCCGTGCAGCAGTGTCCGGTTGGCATTTTCCACCAAACCGTTTGCCTAGGGATGTGCCACGGAAGTGAAGTGGTTGTAGATGCCGAGCTCAAAACATTTTTGCTTGAAGTATGTGCTATCGAACTGTTTCCCATTGTCTGAAGTGATCACTTTTGGTACGCCAAACTGGCAGAGGAGGTTCTTCTAGATGAACTTCCATGCGGCTTGGTCGGTGATGGCGGCAACGGGTTCTGCTTCGATCCATTTGGTGAAGTAGTCGATGGCCACGAATAGGAATTTCTTTCGTCCTTGAGCTTCTGGGAATGGACCCAGGATGTCGATTCCCCATCTAGCAAAAGGATGAGTTTCGAACAGGGTATGTAGCTGTTCGGAAGACTACTTGATGAGTTTCCCGAACTTCTGACATTCCAAACACCTTTTGACGAAGGACATGCAGTCCTTTTGTAGGGAAGGCCACCAAAATCCTGCTCGAATGATGCTACGCGCCAGCGTTCTGCCCCCCAGGTGGCTTCCACACAGGCCTTCGTGGACCTCTTCGATGGCGGGTGTAACCTCCGACAAGCTAAGACACTGCAGAAGAGGTCTGGATAGGGTTCGCTGGTACAGCTGGCCTTCAATGAGGGTGAACCTTTGGGAGCGTAGCCTGATCTTGCGAGCTTCGCCTTGGTCAGGCGGAAGCTCTGCCCGAAGCAGATAAACCATGAGAGGGTCCATCCAGCTCGGCGTCGGGGGGCCAGGCTCAATAGCTGCTATGTCTACTTCGGTGCTTCGTGACACGAGTTCTTCTATAAATACAAAACGAGAGGGGGAGATGTCACCTGAAGACGCCAGCTTAGCAAGTGCGTCAGCCCGTGCGTTCTGTTCCCGTGGGACATGGATGACTTCAAAGTAAAGAATACCCTCTGCTCGGCTTTTGACCTGCTGGAGGTACTGCGTCATGCGGGATTCCCTTGCTTCGAAGTGTCCGTTCACTTGGCTGGTGACCAGTTGCGAGTCACTAAAGACCCATAGTCGAAGTGCTCTGAGGTGCCTAGCCATACGGATCTCGGACAGGAGTACTTCTACTCTGCCACGTTATTGGAGGCGGCAAAACGGAACCTGAGGGCATATAGGAACTCCAAACCTTCTGGTGAGGTAAGGACCAAGCCTGCTCTGCTTCCTGTGACACAAGAGGATCCATCCACATAGAGCTCCCATGGGGGCTCATTAGCCAGCGGGGGATCCTTCTCGGTCGGAAGGGTGCATTCCGCCACAAAATCTGCCAAAGCTTGCGCCTTAATGGCCGTTCTTGGTCGAAAGCTGATGTTGAACTCCCCGAGCTCGACGGCCCACTTGATGAGTCTACCTGAAGCCTCTGGGCGCTGAAGGATGAGTTTCAGCGGCTGGTCAGTGAGAACCGTGATCGGGTGGGCCTGAAAATAGGGCCTAAGCTTCCATGCAGCCGTGACAAGCGCCAGGGCGAGCTTCTCTGCGCGAGGGTATCTCCTCTCAGCTTCTTGGAGGACCCTGCTTATATAATAAACAGGGTGCTGCACCCCTACCTCTTCGCTGATCAATACCGTGCTGATGGAGTGTTTGGTGACCGAAAGGTACACGAACAAGGGTTCCCCGAGCACAGGCTTTGAGAGAACCGGTGGGGCTGCCAAGTATGCCTTCAGCTCAGTGAAGGCCGTTTCACAATCCTCGGTCCACCGTACATGCCCCCCTTGCTGTGAGGTGCCTTTGGGACCTCGCAGCAATTTAAAGAAGTTGAAACATATCTTAGTTGCTCGGAACATGAATCAATTGAGTGCAGCAAGACGTCCAGTAAGGCGCTGGACATCACGTACTGTCTTAGGACTGCTCATTTCTAGTATGGCTTGGATTTTTTTGGGATTGGCCTCTATTCCCCTATTAGAAATGAGGAAACTGAGAAACTTGCCCGAGCGTACTCCAAACGCACACTTTGCTGGGTTGTGCTTCATGTTATACCTCCGCAGAGTTGCGAAAGTTTCTTTGAGGTCGGCGCTTGGAAGCATTTTGACCAACATGTCGTCGACGTAGACCTCCATGTTACGCCCTATTTGCTGCTTGAACATCTTGTTGACCAAACGCTGGTAGGTCGCTCCTACGTTCTTCAGACCAAACGGCATCCTGGTAAAATAGTAAAGGCCAAGGTCGGTGACGAACGTGGTAGCATGCTGGTTCGAAGGGTGCATGCTAATCTGGTGGTAACCAGAATAAGCATCTAGAAAGCTGAGGAGCTCGTGTCCGGACATGGCATCCACCAGTTGGTCGATGCAAGGTAAGGGGAAGTTGTCTTTGGGCGTAGCTTTGTTGAGGTCCTTGTAGTCCACGCACACTCGCCACTTGCCATTGGCCTTGCGCACGAGGACTATGTTAGAAATACACCTTGGATATTGGGCTTCCCGGAGGAGTCCGATTGCTCGGCTTTTGATGACGTGATTCTGGATCACGGTCTGCCGTTCGCGGTTGACGGGTCTTCACCTTTGCTGGACCGGAGGAACTTTTGGATCCAGGCGAAGGTGATGTACCATCACTTCTGGAGAGATTCCGGGCAGATCTTCATCCGACCACACAAACACGTCTAAATTGGCCAACAGGAAAGCTGTATAGCGTTGTTGTTCAGCTTCTGGAAGTAATGCACCAACATAAAGGACGTGTTCGAGATCATCGTCCACCCGGACAGGAAGCAGATCCTCAGCAAGAGACCCCTTGCTGGTGGAAGGCTGATCAATTGGTGCTGGCAGAACTTTTGGGTCCACGACGGGCCGCTTGTCTCTCAAGGAGAGGACATAGCACCGTCGAGACTCGCGTTAGCAACTGAGCACCTCACCGATACCGCAGGGAGTAGGAAACTTCATCTTCTGATGGAGAGACAAGGGCACAACTCCGATTCGTCCGATGAGGCCCCTACCGAGGATGGCGTTGTATCCGAGCATGTTTCGAATAACCAAGAAATATACCATCTTGGTTACGCTTTTCGGGGCCGTCCCAAGGGTAATTGGGAGGCGTGCCTGGCCCATGGGTTGAACTGAAACCCAAGAGAAACCGAACAGTGGTGACCGAATTGGGGCAAGCTAGTCGGTCTTCAAACCCATGAGCAAAAAACAATCGTAGGCCAATACATCTAGGGCACTTCCATTATCCACTAAAATCCTGTGCACGGTACAATGATTGATGGTGGCCGAAATGACCAACGCATCGGTGTGTGGAGTAGAGACCCCTACAAGATCTTCGTCCGAGAAGGTTATAGCCTCCTCGGACCATGCGCGTGCAGGATTGGGGGGATAGGGACCTAGGCGAGGCACTGGGGGCCTATCCACCACGTGCACCCGTTGAGTATAATCACATCGGCTTTGATTGCTTTCTCCGCCTGCACCGAAACCTCCCGCGATCACATTGATCTCTTGCCCATTGGGCTTATTGTTGATGTAACGCCCCCTAACCCGGTCCAGTTAGACCAACTCACATCGGACCAGGTGACACGTCACAGGGGATAAATCCACCATATACACACATGTTGAGAGTAAGACATTCACGAACGTCATCATTATGGAACTATAATGAATAACCATCCCAACTTATAATACAATGTCCATAACCATAATAGAATTATAAGAGTATGGAGAACTGAAAGAAAAGTAAATCAAGATCGCTAATCGATCTAACAGGCTTTAAGGGCCAACCCACACATATAATTTATTAACAAAATAAGAACTAACTAGCCAACAGAATCTACTCCTTATGATCAGAGTCCGAAGGCACATCTAACTTTGGCTCTTGGTCTCCTGAAAAATATGTTAGGCAGGTGTGAGTCTTAATAGACCCAGTAAGCATCTGAAACTCTAACCACAATTTATCATTTAAATAAGCAAAAGTGATGCTATCATAAGTTATCAGTTTCATTTCATAATTATAGTATAGGCTAGTCAACCTACTACAAGATGTCTTTCTTAAATTAATCTCAAAGATATGTCATATATAAGAATATGTCAAATCAAATGTTATGTTAGAGTCTGTCACGCCCCGACGCGGAATATCGGAGTGCGAAATGCAGTTGCAAGAAAGGGTATAGAGCGAATACTAGACATCAAACCATTGCACAGTAAATAATACTAAAGCAATCTTTCTCATTAATGACTTTTCAAATGTCTAGTTACAACCACTAATATCAGAGCCATTCTATAGGGCCCAATTACATTGCAATGAAGGAAATAACTAACTATAACTCTAAGATAACATAATGACTCGAGGGTACTCCTGGCTTCACTCTTGGTCATTCCCTTCCTCCTGAGTGTATGTGTCATCCTCGGTCTCACCTGAGAACACAACATCAAATAACGTAGGGTGAGCGATAACGTCCAGTAGGACTTAAATCTCAGGCTCAAGCAGGCTTTAAATAATTAACACATTTAATGGCAGAGTATCTAAAGATAGTAGGTACAAGAGAGTCAAAATATAGCAAGAGATAGCACACATGTAACAGGATAGCACAATAGCACGAGATCGAGTATAGTTTCCAAAAATAGCACAAGTATCGAATATAGCACGAATAGCAGGAAGGCCATAGCACAACTAGCACAAGTATAGTAATAGCACGACGAGTATAGCACTTGTTTGTCATTCTAGACATCGAGAGAGTATAGCACGTTTTGTGTTTTGATTGTCATATAGATAGTCGAGATAGATAGCACTTGAGTGTAATGCCAAACACTCTGATCATTTAACTCCCATGGGCACTAGCACTTTCGGGCGCACATCCCAGGACCAAATCGGGCCCTTTATTTATTGCCAGGCATTGGTTATATTGTTTATCTTTAGACAATCAGTCAATGGCCAGTATAGAGTACCAAGAAATAGATAAGAGCACTAGATGAATAGATGAGCTAGTAGAGTGAACGTGAATAGGTGAGCGAGTAGAGTATAGATGAGAGCTAGTGGACATTGCACGTAATACGTCGAGTAATCAGGCGATAGTAACAGTTGCACAACACGCGCACTTGGTGTTGGCAGTCAAGTGGAACTCACGACCCAACCACTGGCCATGTTAAGCACAAGTCCAGAGGTCTGACGTGATTCAAGGTAAGAGCGAACTTCTAATAGCCGTTTGGATCATATCGATCCCTAAAGGTGTAATGGGTGTTAGGGTACAACCGGCTCGTCGACCATGTGGGAATCCATGATCAGAGGAGACTTACGGAGGCCTTGTGCAAGGGTTCACTAGTCCAGCGAAAGGAATATCCGACGGAGAGTTCACCACAAGCCAAGTAAAGTGTGTATATAAAATAGGTGCTCGACGTTCTAGAGGAATTCTAGAACAGTGGAGCGTCAATATCGGTATATAAACAACGCAAGAAACGAACACAAGTCCTTTAAAATAGGGCAATTAATATACTTTATTGCAATAAATTACCAGATACATTATGAGATATTTTAAGTCAGATTTCAGCCATATATGGATGGTTCATGTGTGTGCATGTATAAGAGACATCATAGATAGAAAAGAAGTCGTGAATATGTATTTTAAAGCATTCAATATGGCTCCAATTTAAAACAAGTGTTTTTACTGCGTGTGTAACTGTGAAATAGGTGTAAGAATATTTTAGAAAACAACAGAAATAATTTTTATGGGTTTTCGTCAAAAACCTGTGAAGGCGACATAGGCTAATGAGGATTGCGACAGGGATAGGCAGATCGCGACATGGGTACTGTCGCGACGGCCTTATGATCGCGACAGAGGCGGGAAAGGGTCGCGACAGGACAGACACAGGGATAGCGACGGCTTACCTGTCGCTTTCTAAACGCGACGGGTAGGCTGTCGCAATTGGACCTCAGAAGGCGACATATCGTCCTGTCGCAATCTGGTGGTCTGCGCCTGGGTCTGACAGGAATCAGACCAGGCTTTGGATTGCGGGCCAAAACATTCAAATTTTTGATACAGGGTCATTTAGAAAATCATAACTAACTATATACATGATGAAAAATTACGAAATCAGTGGCAAATGGAACTAGACATGCGAGAGTACTTCCAGTAATTAGGAATTCGAGAGAGGGCATGGTTTGAACATGGTTTGAGAACGAACAAGAACGAGTAACATAGAACATGACACAGAGAGCAAGATTTATTTAATTCGAGCAACATGCTCAACAAAAATTAGGGCTTTCAGGGGCAAAAGATGTCTATCAACCCTCAGTACTTACCCAAAAAGTTTCATGACAAGAGGACGAGTGGATTCAAAGATATGCATTAAAGAAAAGGGCTCGGGGTCATGAAGTGTACAGAACTTTGAAAATTCATAAGAAAAGATTTGATCGATGGAAAAATATGAAACTTGGAGGTTTCGTTCAAGAGGGTAGTAAGAACCTACAGACGAGATTTTAGAATTTTAGCTTGTGAGAATGCCTACCTTTGACTCGATTTATCTTCTACGGCTTATAACTATAAGAACGAGGAAGAAGCTCCAAGAACTCCTTCTCCCCACGAGATCCTCTCCTCCTTGGCCTCTTCTCCACGTCCAACAACCCTTGGCAACGAGTTAGGGTCGGCCAAGAGGGTTTAAGAGATGTATTTATGTAAACACAAGTTCCTATTCTTACTACTACTCAAATTCCTCTTAATTCCGAGATTTTCTAACTCCACCTTTCCTCTCTTGCTTTCCAATCTCTAATTGGGTTAGGATAGTATCTAAATTCATGCTAGACTATATGGGGTAGGTTTAGGAATCCAATTCCAACTCTAATTGTCACTTTTATTGTTTTAATAACCCCTTTCCAATTATGATATAATTAAACTCTGAATTTAGGGTATTTTCTTATTATTCTCCCCTTGCAAATCCATATTTTTGACCCAATAAATTCTAGAGGATCCATTAAGCAAAGCCTATTACTCTTTTCCATTTAATGGGTTTTATTTAATGCTCTTTTCATTTAAATATCAATTTAGCTAGGTTTTCAATTCTTTATTTAAATTTTTACCTTTTTTTTTTTTTGCAAAAATTCAGGTTGCTACACAAATCATATATTATCATGTGCCTACACATATTATTTGTCTTATAAAATTTCAGATACTCATGATTATGTGGACAGAACAAAACAGAGCATATGATATATCAAAGTATTAGAGTGAAGCAGAATTTCACATAATCTAAGCAATTAATATATCATAATATAAAATATATTTCTTAGGTGTGCATATCAGACAAATACCAAACCACAACATAGTGAGTCATCAGACAAATCATCCACACCTAGGCAATAGTGTGGAGAAAAGAGTAACTGCACAGCACTCGGGACCATTCCGATCCCACCTAGTGGGCAAGCCCACATTAGGTTTTTAACCCCGTTGCCCTCGGGTCATTAGAAGGTTTACCATATGGGTACTTATATGGCAAACCTAAAACCTCTCTAAGGTGGCATTATCCATAGCACAGTTAGATTTAGATCTAAATTTCAAAATAAACTTTGTTAAATAAAATGACAAGCATAATTTTTTTATAACATATCATATTGTTAAATCATAAGATTAAATTAAAAAAAATTCAAACTTTCATATTTCTGGAATTTATGGAGATTTTCAGGAATTAACCAGATTTAATAAATCATATATTTACTTAAGATTTAAACTGCGGAATCTATTGGTTGTACATAAAAGGTCTAAAATAATTAATGGGAATTATACCTACAGTGTATCACTCAGGGAGCAACTCTAGAAATTTTCCTAAAGTATTCTGATTTAATACAATTTAAACATATTGTGATTACATAGATTTTTCTCATTTAAAAATTCATATATCCGTCACATGAACTCATAATAGGATCAAATTTTTATAACATATTTATGAGAACAAAGTAAGGATATAACAATAATTTCAGAGTTTTAAGATTAATATAACAATTATTATAATTCAATTAATATCATAGATTTTACCAATCATATTTTAAAAATGAGTCACGGATGCTGAAAATTTATAAAAATGTATATTTAGGATTCAATCAGGATAGGTATAAAGTGGACAAAAAATCACAAACTTATGATAGAGATATAATCTGTAATAAATTTTAAAACCGAAATATGAAATTAGACTTTTAAAATAATAATCATAAAAATAAAATAACGTGCTTTAAAAATCTCAAAGTTTCAAACTAGGCTTAGAACTTTGTTGGACATCTACAAAAAATGTTTCAAGCAAATTCAAGAAAAATAGACTTTAATGCATAAATCATTATGGATATCCGATATAGATCAGCTTGCAATTTGAATTAGAACCGAAGTGACGTCATAAGGCCTAAATGATTTTTAAAACAAATTTAAGAATAATTATAACTGCATAAGAAAATATAATTATGGAAGAGTCTCATCATCACTTGTCTTTTGGGAAAAAAATTTCCCTCTACACGAATTAAGCCTGAAGACGTCTGCCTACGGTTACACGGAATGCACTCCCAAGTTCCCCACAATATCAACTTCATGTCTTCTCTATGATCTCTCTATCTCTTCTACCGTGGAAGAAGGATGGGCTTATCTCCCTCTCTCATTTCCTACATTTATAGTGACAAAGTTACGTAACCCTCAAAGCCAATTTAAGCTACCTTACTAAGTGCTAAATTAAACCCTTTTTCTTAAAAGTGAAAACCACCTAGACCATTTACTACTCTTCCCAAGCCATACGGTTTTGTCACAATCTATATGTTACCCGAAGAAAAACGTAACTCACTTTTTTATTAGAACCGTATGAGACTAAGCACTTTCTTAAAGGCTTTGGATACCACATTTTCTCACCCATGAAAGGGTAACACTTGAAGCTCTTGAGAAATAACACTTCTAATAAATGACCCACTTGTTGTCTTGAAAGAAAGGCTCTTTCTCTCTTCCAAAACTCCAAGAATCAGAAGTCTCATTGGTGGCTAGGGTTAGATAAAAAGAGTTACTAAAAGAAGCCTTTAACATTCAATTAACTTTGAGATTTTATTTTTCTTAATCTATTTAGTTTGGGTCTAGACCATTTAGTAACCAATATTTATTTAATCTGTATATTTAATTATTAAGAAAACAAAAAAAAGTACAAATAAAAAATTTAACAGGAATAGTGCTGTAGGTGTGTGTCATTCACATATGTTTTATGTACATGTGCATAGGAGTATTAAATGTTCAAACACTCTAACCTTTATTTCTATATATTATGTCTATATCCTTTTCTTATTTTTTTTTCTTTATACTTTAAGCCTGGAAATAATTGAACTAGACAAATTGTCTTCACAAAAATTGAAGAGCATCTCGTTATCTTTCTAATGAATTTAGAATCACTTGATTCAAAGTTTATTTATTCAAGATATGAGTTTCCGTATCAAAATATGAATTCCCACAAGAGAATCGACAAAGTTAACTCGATCGATTTATTATTATTATTATTAGTATCCAGTTATTACATTCTCCCCACCTTATAGAAATTTCGTCCTCTAAATTAAAAATAGAGTACGTACCAAAGAGATGTGGGTATTTCCTCCTCATGTTGGCTTCTAGCTCTCCCATGTTGCTTCTTCAGAAGAATAATGTTGCCATAGTACTTTGACCAATGGAATTGACTTCGTTCTCAATTCTTGCACTTTATGGTCCAAAATATAGATAGGCCTCTCCTCAAATGTGAGGTTCGATTGAACTTCAACTGGTGCATGGTCAATAATATGAGAGGGATCTGGCACATACTTTCGAAGCATAGACACATGAAATACATTGTGCACACCATCCATTAATGGAGGTAATGCCAGTTGATAAGCCACCTCACCAATCCTCTTCAAAATTTCAAATTGCCCGATGTAACGTGGGTTAAGCTTACCACATTTACCAAACCTTACCACACCCTTCGTAGGAGATACTTTTAAGAAAACATGGTCTCCTATATCATATGACAAGTCCTTTCTTCTATTGTCAGCATAACTCTTCTGTCTGCTTTGTGCTGCTAACAATCTTTGCTTGATTACCTTGACCTTGTCTATACTCTGTTGTACAATATCTGGACCTACTAGTTGTCTCTCACCAATCTCCTCCCAACACAAAGGCGACATGCATGGTCTCCCATATAAGTCCTCAAATGGAGCCATGCCAATGCTTGCATAGTAACTGTTATTGTATGCAAACTCTACTAAAGATAAATTCTTGTCCCAATCACCCCTCAAATCCAAACTACAAGAACTCGAAGCATGTCTTCAAGTGTCTAGATTATCCTTTCAGATTGTTCATCTTTTTGAGGATGGAAAGGAGTTCTAAACTTTAGTTGTGTGCTGAAGGTCTCTTGCAAACCATTCCAAACCTTTGAGGTAAATCTGGAATCCCGATCTGAGATGATAGACTTTGCCACACCATGCAACCTTACAATATTATCAACATATAGTTGGGTCAGACTTTTTATGCTTTGTTTCTTCTTCATAGCTATGAAATGTGCAGACTTAGTGAATCTATCCACAACAACCCAAATAGCATCATTACCTCTTTGGGACTTAGGCAAACCTGTAATAAAATCCATAGTGATATGTTCCCATTTCCACCGAGGGATCTCTATCTTCTGCATGAGTCCTGAAGGTTTTTGATGTTTAGCCTTTACATGCTGACATGTCAAACATCTAATAACAAAGTCGGCAATATCTTTCTTCATTCCTGCCCACCAAAAGTTTCTTTTCACATCTTGGTACATTTTGTTACCACCAGGGTGAATGGTAAAGTTAGAGAGATGTGCTTCCTCTAGGAGTTCTTTCTTGAGGTTTATATTATAATTAAGGAACACATACTCTATGTTGAAATCTCACCACATCATTTTCATCTTTTGAAAATCCAGGCTTCCCAGCTAGCTCTTGAACTTGAAGATCTCTCTTTTGTGCTTCAATGATTCGATCAAGTATGGTTGATCGAATAGTCATCTGAGCAACAAAAGAGTGGCACAGCTGTGGAACAACATCTACCAGGTTATCAACAGCATCACCTAGCATCTTCCAGTCGTTCTTCATTATGACTTTCTTTCTACTCAAAGCATCTGCAACAACATTAGCTTTACCCGAATGGTAATTGATATCAAAATCATAATCTTTCATATACTCAATCCATCGCCTTTGCCTTAAGTTCAAATCCTTCTGGGAGAATATATATTTGAGACTCTTGTGGTCTGTAAATACCTCAAATCAGGCACCATATAGATAAACCCTCCATGTCTTTAGTGCATGAACCACTGCTGTAAATTCTAAATCATGAGTAGGATAGTTGTGCTCATGATCCTTCAGCTGTCGAGAAGTATAGGCAACTACCTTACCATGCTGCATAAGGACACCACCCAATCCTATTTTGGATGCATCAGTGTAGATGGTAAAACCTTCTGTACTATTGGGCAATGTTAAAACTGGAGCACTAGTCAATCTCTTTTTCAGTTCTTGATAGCTCTTCTCACAATCCTCAGACCAAATAAATTTGGCTTCTTTCCTGGTCAACTTAGTTAGAGGAGCAGCCAGAGTAGCAAACCCCTCTATAAATCGTCTATAATATCCTACCAGACCAAGGAAACTCTTAATTTCTATGGGCGTCTGTGGAGCCTCTGTCATGCCCCACCAATTTAGCAGCGGAATAAATCGGGGAGGCATGAACAACGAGTATGGTAATGTAAATTGTGCATACATTCACATATATCAGAGCATCTAATGAACAATAATTGCAATAAAATATTCATTTTATTGATAATTCATCTAAACTATTACAACCACTAATTCAGAGCCAAACATAGGGCTCAATAACTTCATTACATTTGGAAAGAAATCTAAAGCAAATATCTAATAGACTCTAAGGTACTGGGGACAATCCATCGCCATGACTCCAGGTCGCTCAAAACTCCAGTCCATTCCCGTTGATGTGTGTAAAGTCATCACCTGACTCACCTGAAAACACAATAACAAATAACGAAGGGTGAGTGATAACGCTCAGTAGGACTTAATATCTCGTGTAAAAAAGCATGCTTTAAGTGATTAATGTCTTGTAACACAGGTTAACTAGAGAGAATGATCAAGTATAGTTTCAAGGAGTAATAGTACAAGATTACGAGAGATTAATGGCATACTATATCAAGAGAATGATAGCATGCAATAACAAGTGAACGATAATACACTTCACAAGAATATTGCAAAACTAGAATGATAGAGAAAAGACCATATGACGAGATAGCGTGTAAACGTGTAACGAGATAACATGTAAAGAGATAGCGTGTAAAGAGATAACGTGTATCGAGATAACATGTGAAGAGATAACGTGTATGGTTTCACCACAGTGCACTAGAAGAGTACGACAATAGTCACTTTAGGACAGTAGCCGTTTCATGATAGTACAGTACGTCTGAACTCCTCAGACTAGTATTATAACAATTAGATGTCTAGCCAAAATAGTATAGTCATAACCGGTGCAATGCAGAACACCGTCAATAGCCCCTGCAGGTATTTTCGGGTGGCTCTCTGCCCTCAGGACTAGATTGGAGCCCCTCGGACAATCTCCGTGCCCTGCACTGTATGCATTCGAGTCAGTAGGGTCACTGGACCGATATTATGGCGCGAGACAGTCATGTATAATACAAGCAATGGGAGCCGCAACAGCTCAAGAGTCTCAAGAGAGTACTAGATGAATAGACGAGATAGTAGAGTGAACGTGAATAGATGAGAGTACAAGGATAGTAGATGAGATAAGGGTATAATAGTAAAACAACGTTAAACCACGATAGTAACAGTTGCACAGCACCGGGTCGGGTACCGGCAATCTGGTAGAAATTACAACCGCCCCACTAGCCGTGCTGTGTACACGAGCCAGGTGGTCCGACGTGATCACAAGATAAGAGAGATCTCACTAAGGCCGTTTGGATCGTACTGATCCCTAAGAATATGTAATGGGATTTAAAGGGTACAACCAGCTCGTCGGTAATGGACGCGCGCCAAAGCCAAGAAGACTTACGGAGGCCTTGGCAAGGAGTCCCTGGCCCAGTCGAGAGTATTCCCGATGGAGTGGTGGTCCAAGTCAAGAGAAAGTGTGTAGAAAACTGCTCCGTCGTACCTCGAGTGCTCGAAGGCCGAGGGAAAACGGTAACGGTGTACAATTCACGCGAATAAAACGAAGACATGTGTCATTCAAATAATAGGAAAAATTAGGTAATTAATTTCACTTAATTACCAGATACATTATTGAGTAATTTAATAGGGTCAAATGGCAAACACTAATGATATATGTGTGCAAGTGTAGAGAGATCATGAGAATATGATAAGTCGTACTCACGGCTTTTAAATTAACAAGAACTATTTAAATATTATTAAATAAAAATATTCAGGTCGATTATTAAGCTTAACAGTACATGGTTTAACTTGTTCAAGGGTTACATGGCATATAAAGTAGGGACATATGCACAATTTTATGTTTTGGCCAAAATCTGGAAATCGCGGCGGGGGAGCCTGTCACGATTTAGGTCGCGATGGGGCGGCCGGGCGCGTCAGGTGAACCGGCTGGTCTAGCCCGGTTCGGGATAGGAATCACGAAGGCTTAGGTCACCGCATTCTTTATGCGACGTGGCAGCGGGGCGCGACCCGACTGATATCGCGGCGTATCGTGCCGTCGTGATATCAGAGCGGTCCAGCCCTTTTTCCCTTATTCCAGGGCATTTCCTGTTTGATACAGGTCACTTTTAAATTCAATATAAAATCCCATGATGATCCAAAAACAACGAAACTAGTTTTAAATAAAAGTAGACACATATATATATCAACCTATATGGTTAATTTGAAAATAGACAAGGTTTAGGCATGCTTTGATCGGGTTACATTTCTATGACCTAAACATGCACAGTTAAGATTCAACAAATTAATTAACGAAGGATACATGATGAAAAATTTCGAAACTAGGGGCGTTCGAAAGCTAACAAGATGTAGTATTTATGATAATTTTATCATGGTATGAAGTTAAGTATGCACGAGATTCACAAGCAAACATGAAGGGTCGGGTGCATAGATCTCACAGGGATTTAAAGAATTAATTCTCCCTCATGGGAGATTGAAATAGAGCAAAACTAAGGGCGTTTGAAAGCTAATACAATGCAGTATATATGAGAATTTTTCCATGGCATGAGAACAAGTACATGTGGGGGTATAGAGAAAATATGAGAATTCAGGTTCATGATAATAGCAGGGTTCAAGCAATTAATTCGCCCAAATGGATGAGTAAAATACAACGAAACTAGAGGGCTTTTGAAGAGGTTCATGAACTCTACCTAGGGTAATTTTTACACGAATTTAGCTTGAGAGATTGCCTACCTTTTTACGCTGTAAAGATCCTAGGGTTTGGGGATGACGAATTTCCAAGTTCTTCTTGCTCCAAACCTCCTTCTTCTCCTTACTCATCGTCCTTAGCCACCTTCCCTTGTGTTTCAAAGCTCCATCAACGAAAATGGGGCTTGCTAGACATGAATTAGAGGTCTATTAGGTTGTGTAAAAGTCCTCCTGCCTTAAAACTCATCTTTCCCTTCAAACTCTTAATTTTCCACATTTATCTCCCCTATTCTAGCATTTATCCACTAATTGGCTTGGAGAGAGATCTAATTTCATGGGTAATAGGTTAGGGTAAGTCTAGGACTCTTTTTAGGGATATATATGTGTGATTTATTATTTATCTAATCCCTTTTTCTAATTTTTAATATATTTAATACGAATTTCACTCAATTAACTCTCATTTCATGATGGGCTCTTTATATTTGGGCCCAACAATCTATGTTAGGACCATTAGCAAAACCCATTACTAATTTAGCTTAATGGGTATTGATTTAATTCTAATTATTCACCCTTTATTCTTTTTTAAATCTATTTGTCACACTTATTCAAGTAATTTCATATTCTTAATTTGATTAAATATTATTCATGCCAATATTTCTAACCTTCATCATTTGAGCTCTTACTCTTGGCCCAATAACTCGTGTGAGCTTAATTGTACAACCAATGTACTTACTTTACTTAATGGGTTTTTAATTATTCTTTTTATTAAAGGATTTATTTGTGGGCCAAGATTGTCCATTGGTCCAAATATCATAACGGGCTATCGACCCATATTATTTATAGTCTACCCACATGTTTATTTTTATTTATAAACCACTTTGGCTCATAAAATAATGGGTTCTTTGACTAATTCTTTAATTATGCTAATAAGTCGCATAATTTCTTTAACTCGGTCTAAACGATTTTTCTATACCCAAATTTCATGATGGGTCATTAGAGAATATTATTTAATGTATAACTATTTATTTTATGAATTTTTTATAGGGGTTTATACGCATGCAATAATGATGCATACCTTTTTAACTACCTGAATTTATTAATAGATAAAATTTCAATTTATCTATATTTGAAATTACGGAATTTTTTGGGATACTACAGCCTCCCACTCAAGTACAGCTTGCACCTTTATGGGATCTACTGCAACACCATTTCTTGATATTACATGTCCAAGGAATTGTATCTCTTTCATCCAGAAGTCACACTTATTGAATTTTGCATACAACTGATGTGCCCTTAATGTTTCAAATACAATATGTAAGTGTTCTTTGTGTGTTTCTTCATCAGGAGAATAAATTAGAACATCATCTATAAATACCACAACAAACTGATCTAGATATGGTTTGAACACCCTATTCATCAAGTCCATAAAAGCAGCTGGGGCATTTGTCAGACCAAATGGCATTACTAAAAATTTGTAATGCCCATAATGTGTCCTAAAGGCAGTTTTGGACACATCTTCCTCCTTGATCCTTAGTTGATGGTAACCTGACCTGAGGTCAATCTTGGAAAATACCTTGGCAGACTGAAGCTGATTGAATAGGTCATCAATTCTTGGGAGAGGATACCTATTCTTAATGGTGGCATGATTCAACTTCCTGTAATCAATACACAGTCTTAAGGATCCATCCTTCTTCTTCACAAACAGCACTGGTGCTCCCCATGGAGACACACTGGGTCGAATGAAACCCTTATCCAGTATCTCCTGTAGCTGCTTCTTTAACTCAGCTAGCTCTGCAGGTGTCATCCTATATGGTGCCTTGGAAATAGGGGTAGTGCCAGGAATAAGGTCAATCACAAAATCTATCCCTCGGATTGGTGGCAAACCAGGTAAATCATGTGGAAAGACATCCGAAAATTCTTGAACAATTTCTATATCTGACATAGATAAGGATTGGTTGGCATCTAACATAGTGACAACACTAGCCAGATATGCACTACAACCTTTCCTAATTAATCTCTTAACCTTCATAGCAGAGATAATCATCCTTCTTGAAGGAGACTTTGGGAATCGGATGAAGAACTCTTCTTCTCCAGGCTTATGGAAGAGAATTTTCTTCCTTCTGCAATCTAATATGGCATAATGATCTTCTAGCCAATCCATGCCTAATATGACATCATAGTCCACCATATCTATAATAAGAGGATGAGTTGACAACTTCCTCCCTAAAATCTTGACAAACAATGTAGGGATGCACTGCTTTATCGAAATTGTTTCACTAGGTGTATGGACATCAAAGGGTGTAAGTAGCTCACCTATACTCATCATGCAACATTTGTGCAAATCTACTAGATATAAAAGAATGTGTAGCACCAGTATCAAATAGAACACAAGCATGCCAACCCTCAATAGAGATAGTACCTTCGCTGACATTGTCTGTAGCTTGTGCATCCTCATTTGTCAGAGCAAAGACACGAGCTTGGGCTTGAGGCTTGGTTGGTGCTGGACCTCGAGGTAAGGCTGGAATTGGTGCTCGAGGCATTATTGGAGCTGGGGCTCGTAGGATAGTTGGGCCTATTGGGGTAATTTCTGCCTTGGGGCAATCTCGAATCATGTGGCCTGACCCACGACACTTGAAGCACTTTCCAATGGCATACCAACACTCAGATCCACCATGGAACTTCCCACACTTTGGACATGCTATAGTTGGTGCTCTGGTTGGCACCAGTGGTCGCTGTGGAAATCCAGCAAGAGGTCCAATAGGCTTCCTCTTGCGGTCATGTCTTACAAAGTGAGTAGAATCTTGCTATTGTGCTACCTTCTTCTCTTCAACGTAAGCCTCTTATTCAGCCTCAATTCTACATGCTGCCCCAACGGCTTCACTCATGGTGGTAAAGTTTGTGACTGACATCCTAGCTCTCAGTGAAGGCCTCAGACCTCGAATGAACTTCTTGGTTCGCCTCTTCTGATCAACAACTATATGAGGGGCATACTTGGCTAGATCTGAAAATCTAGTCTCATACTCCAACACACTCATGGAACCTTGAGTGAGTGTGAGGAATTCCTATTCCATTTTGTCCTGGATGTGCTCAGGAAAGTATTTCTCTCGAAAAGTTGAAAGAAAATCCTTCCAAGGAATGACTCCCTCTTCTGTGAACTCAGTGCGAAGAGTAGAGATCCACCAAATGTCGGATCTATCCTGTAGCATATCCTGTAGCATATAGGATGCTAGATTTGTCTTCCCCTCCTTTGGGCACCTGATGACCCAAAAGATCTTTTCTATCTTGGGAATCCAGCTCTCTGTGACATCTAGACCATTCTCCCCCTTAAAGGAGGGTGGCCCCATTCGCTTGAACCTCTCCATAGCAGTGATGCCCTGGTGTCTATCCTGGTCATGAGCTTGCACCGGAGGCGGTGCTTGCATTTATGCATGCCACTGTGCCTAAAGAGTTGTTTGCATCTGGGTCTGTGCCTGCATAGCTTGCACAAGGCCTTGGAAAGACTGCATGAAGGTGTTGAAGTCTACTGGTGGAGGCGGAGGTGGTGCTGGAATCACCCTTGAGGATCTCCTAAAGTCGACCCCTCCTGCGTTTCAGGGGTACCTTGAGGTGGTAAGTCTTCTACAGAAGACTGTGGTGGTGGTGGCACGACACGATTGGCCCTTGTCCTTCTAGCCATGTTCTGAAAGGAAAAGGACTATTCAATTAGTGCTCTACTATATTCAATTTTTTTGAACTAACTTATCCTATGACTACCCTTCTAATAATTCTTTGGTATGGACTAGAAGAGATGGCCGTGAACGCTTAGTCTCAACTTGTCTCTGATACCAAGTTCTGTAACGCCCCCTGACCCAGTCCAGTTAGACCAACTCACATCGGACCAGGTGACACGTCACAGGGGATAAATCCATCATATACACACATGTTGAGAGTAAGACATTCACGAACGTCATCATTATGGAACTATAATGAATAACTATCCCAACTTATAATACAATGTCCATAACCATAATAGAATCATAAGACTATGGAGAAATGAAAGAAAAGTAAATCAAGATCGCTAATCGATCTAACAGGCTTTAAGGGCCAGCCCACACATATAATTTATTAACAAAATAAGAACTAACTAGCCAACAGAATCTACTCCTCACGATCAGAGTCCGAAGGCACATCTAACTTTGGCTCTTGGTCTCCTGAAAAATATGTTAGGCAAGTGTGAGTCTTAATAGACCCAGCAAGCATCTAAAACTCTAACCACAATTTATCATATAAATAAGCAAAATTGATGCTATCATAAGTTATCAGTTTCATTTCATAATTATAGTATAGGCTAGTCAACCTACTACAAGATGTCTTTCTTAAATTAATCTCAAAGATGTGTCATATATAAGAATATGTCAAATCAAATGTTATGTTAGAGTCAAATCATATATTATCATGTGCCTACACATATTATTTGTCTTATAAAATTTCAAATACTCATGATTATGTGGACAGAACAAAACAGAGCATATGATATATCAAAATATCAGAGTGAAGTAGAATTCCACATAATCTAAGCAATTAATATATCATAACATAAAAAATATATTTCTTAGGTGTGCATATCAGACAAATACCCAAACCACAACATAGAGAGTCATCAGACAAATCATCCACACCTAGGCAATAGTGTGGAGAAAAGAGTAACTGCACAGCACTCGGGATTCCGATCCGACCTAGTGGGCAAGCCCACATTAGGTTTTTAATCCCGTTGCCCTCGGGTCATCAGAAGGTTTACCATAAGGGTACTTATATGGCAAACCGAAAACCTCTCTAAGGTGGCATTATCCATAGCATAGTTAGATTTAGATCCAAATTTCAAAATAAACTTTGTTAAATAAAAATGACAAGCATATTTTTTTATAACATATCATATTGTTAAATCATAAGATTAAATTAAAAAAATTTCAGACTTTCATATTTCTAGAATTTATGGAGATTTTCAAGAATTAACCAGATTTAATAAATCATATATTTACTTAAGATTTAAACTGCGGAATCTATTGGTTGTACATAAAAGGTCTAAAATAATTAATGGGAATTATACCTACAGTGTATCACTCAGGGAGCAACTCTAGAATTTTTCCTAAAGTATTCTGATTTATTACAATTTAAACATATTGTGATTACATAGATTTTTCTCATTTAAAAATTCATATATCCGTCACATGAACTCATAATAGGATCAAGTTTTTATAACATATTTATGAGAACAAAATAAGGATATAATAACAATTTCAGAGTTTTAAGATTAACATAACAGTTATTATAATTCAATTAATATCATGGATTTCACCAATCATATTTTAAAAATGAGTCACGGATGCTAAAAATTATAAAAATTTATATTTAGGATTCAATCAGGATAGGTATAAAGTGGACAAAAAATCACAAACTTATGATAGAGATATAATCTGTATAAATTTTAAAACCGAAATATGAAATTACACTTTCAAAATAATAATCATAAAAATAAAATAACGTGCTTTAAAAATCTCAAAGTTTCAAACTAGGCTTAGAACTTTGTTGGACATCTACAAAAAACGTTTCAAGCAAATTCAAGAAAAATAGACTTTAATGCATAAATCATTATGGATATCCGATATAGATCAGCTTGCAATTTGAATTAGAACGGAAGTGACGTCATAAGGCCTAAATAATTTTTAAAACAAATTTAAGAATAATTATAACTACATAAGAAAATATAATTATGGAAGAGTCTCATCATCACTTGCCTTTTGGGAAAAAAATTTCCATCTACACGAATTAAGCCTGAAGACGTCTGCCTACAGTTACGCGGAATGTACTCCCAAGTTCCCCACAATATCAACTTCACGTCCTCTCTATGATCTCTCTATCTCTTCTACTGTGGAAGAAGGATGGGCTTATCTCCCTCTCTCATTTCCTACATTTATAGTGACAAAGTTACGTAACCCTCAAAGCCAATTTAAGCTACCTTACTAAGTGCTAAATTAAACCCTTTTCTTAAAAGTGAAAACCACCTAGACCATTTACTACTCTTCCCAAGCCATACGGTTTTGGCACAATCTATATGTTACCCGAAGAAAAACGTAACTCACTTTTTTATTAGAACCGTATGAGACTAAGCACTTTCTTAAAGGCTTTGGATACCACATTTTCTCACCAATGAAAGGGTAACACTTGAAGGTCTTGAGAAATAACACTTCTAATAAATGACCCACTTGTTGTCTTAAACGAAGGCTCTTTCTCTCTCCCAAAACTCCAAGAATCGGAAGTCTCATTGGTGGCTGGGGTTAGATAAAAAGAGTTATTAAAGAAACCTTTAACATTCAATTAACTTTGAGATTTTATTTTTCTTAATCTATTTAGTTTGGGTCTAGACCATTTAGTAACCAATATTTATTTAATATGTATCTTTAATTATTAAGAAAACAAAAAAGTACAAATAAGAAATTTAACGTGAATAGTGTCGTAGGTGTATGTCATTCACATATGTTTTATGTACATGTGCATAGGAGCATTAAATGTTCAAACACTCTAACCTTTATTTCTATATATTATGTTTATATCATTTTCTTATTTGTTTTATTTTTTTTTCTGTATACTTTAAGCCTGGAAATAATTGAACTAGACAAATTGTCTTCACAAAAATTGAAGAGCATCTTGTTATCTTTCTAATGAATTTAGAATCACTTGATTCAAAGTTCATTTATTCAAGATATGAGTTTCCGTATCAAAATACGAATTCCCACAAGAGAATTGACAAAGTTAACTTGATCGATTTATTATTATTATTATTCAGTTATTACAGTTGATGGGCTACTTGGGGGTCCGTTCTCGGCGCCTTGGGCGGTCTTCATTGCAACACACATACCATCCAAGGTAGCCGCGCTTGATCAAGGACTCGATCTTGTCCTTGAGCTTGCGACACTCAGAGGTATCGTGGTCGTGGTCGCGATGGAAGCGACAATACTTCTCCTGGTTGCACCTGCGGGGATTAGAGCGCATCCTTGGTGGCCACCGAACATATGGTTCATCCCGGATTTCAACCAGGATCTGTTTGGGAGCCACCGTGAGCGGGGTGTAGTCGGTGAAGGGGCGCGGTCGGCGCAGTGAATCCCCGTTGCACTGGCTTTTCTTCCGATAACAGTCGGAACCATTGTCGGAAGGCCTCTTCTTGTCTGATTGGTCACCCTACTTTGCTCGGCCGGCATCCAAGCTCTCCTTGCACGCCGCATGGCGTTGGGCGGTGGAGAGCAGCTCGGCGAGGGTGGAGGGTTGTTGTATCCCTAACGCCCTTTGAAGGAAGTCGTCGCGCGTGCCCTGGATGAGGGCATTCATGGCCAAAGGCACGTCGAGGTGCGGAATGTGAAGTGCTTCGGTTCGGAACCTCTTGACGTAGTCCCAGAGCGCCTCACCTTTCTTCTGCCGAATAGACAGAAGAGACGCCGCGGTACGCGGCTGCAATCTCCCGCCCAGGAAGTTGTCCTGAAAGGACTTCTTCAACTGGTGGAAGGAGGAAATGGAGCCTGCGGGGAGGGCTTCAAACCATGCTCGAGCAGTCTCCTTCAAGGTGGCTGGAAAAGCACGGCACTTGGCCGCGTCTGATGCTCCATGGAACACCATATGTGACTCAAAGCCGTGGATGTGGTCCGCTGGATCGGTGGTGCCATCATAGGGCACGATGGTGGGCAGAGGTAACTTAAGGGAGACCCGAGCCTCCAGGATTTCCACGGTAAACGGGAAGCGGAAGTCCAGGTCCTCTTCTGCGGGTGTTTTGCCCTCTGCCCTTTGGACCATCGCGTCCACACGGTGCTCAAGATCAACGATGCGTCGAAGGCGTCTGGCCAACTCCTGATCGGAGTGCACAGAGGCCTCGCATCTGGACCTGTGGGAGTTGGCGCCCACAACAGAACACAGGGGAGGCGGAGCCACTGCCGAACGGTGGGGCGAGTTGTCTTGTTGCTCCGGCATCCGATGCTCCGATGGGGCCCGGCGTGACCGCCTGGGTGACTCCACCTGCTACTCGTGCAATGCCAGAGGGACACGGGATCTCCAGCGAGACGACTCTGCTTGCTGCTCCGCCAGGGGAGGAACCGTCAAGGCGGGTTGCCTGGCCAACTAGGCCTGGAGGCCTTGGCAGACCCCCACTAGATGCTGCATTTGCCCCCGAAGTTCCGCCATCTCCTGGGTGGTTGGAAGCACAGCAGCAGCAGGTGCAATGCCAGTCGCTCCAGTGGGGGCGATGATGATGTCAACAGAGGGGACCCGGTCACGGGAGGCCGCACGTGACTGTCGAGACCTGGTCGCCCGACTACCAAGGTTATGGTGAGAGGAACATCTGTGAGCCATGGTCGATGCCTTTCCCACAGACGGCGCCAAATGTGGTGGTATATTCATGTTTGGGCTGGAACCAAACGGGCCTCCACTAAAGAAGAAGGGGAAGATCGCCGGCGCGGACGAAGGCCTGCAAGAACCAGAACAGGATCAGGGGGGCCCGGTTGAAGAACCGGGGAGAACCCTCCGATACCTAAGTCAGTGGACTGTAGAGGCTTGAAGGAAAGAAGTTCTCTGGCATGTGTGAGTAGCGCGAAGGTGAGTGTGAGCACTCAAGGTTGCATACCTTTGCATGGAAGTTACCTGGTCCTTTTATAGATGAAGGTTCTGGAAAAGTGGGATGAGTCGTCCCTTAACGACGCCAAAAAGGGCGCGCCGGTTGGCGCCCTTTGCGGGGAGTTACGCGTTGAGGCGCCCGTTGAGGGGTCCTACAGTTAATGCACCTCTTGATCATGGGGGTGCATGCTGCACAGCCATTATAACCGCCGCAAGGAGACGAGGTGCTGTTCGGACCCTTCTGGCTGAAGGTGCTGAACAGGTAGCCTGCTCGATGACTGGGCCGACTGTTCGGTGTCCAGGCGCAGCTTGTTCTGGCGGACCATGGTATGCTTCGAACAAGGCCTTCGGTAGGCGGTGCCTAAGCCGAATAGGCTGAGGGGTGTTCGGACATGGAGACCATGCTCGGGAGCTTTAGGTACATCCGAGAACATGTGGTGCCTGGGCGGAAAGCCACGCCCGCCTAGGGACTATAATGGGCCATGATGGGCACTATGGGCCTAGGTGGCTAGAAATAGCCACCACAGCAATTAATCCATTGCCTTGTTTCCTTGTCTATGTATATGCCATATGTAGATACTCTCCCAATGGTCCATTCTGTCCCTAACTCTGCTTTATCTCATGGGGGGCTTAGGGTTTTGCTAGATCTAACAAACTTTGGATCAGCTCAAAATTGTCCCCTTTAATAGAGTTCTCATTTGAAGCTTGCTTGAAAGCATTTGCAGACACAAGAAAATTCCATGCAGTCAATTAAGCTTTCTGCTTTGATAACTGATACATTGCCATATAATATGCTCCTGATTTCAGAATTTGCCCTTCATTATCCCTACTTATAGTTCTGCCCCAGATTCCATGCTGTCAGCGGCTGGCATTATCAAGATTTCCTTTCACCAACCCTGCCTCTGGCATCCTCCATATCACCACCTTTATTTTGCCCACATTTCTTATTTCTATTGTGAACACCCATATCATACAAAGATTGTTTTGCTCGCTGAGAGGCTGACAAATTTGCTTTGAGGTGTCTTACAGTCGCATGAACAAAGTGTCTTGGATATATTACTTTTGCTCTAGTGTTTCAATTGAAGATTAACTCATTCATGCTTCTCCAATTACCGTACGTCTAAAGTGACAACTTTAGAATACACGTAGACGAAGTTTCTCTCCTCCAATTCAACGCAAAGCCTCTGCACTTTAAGATCATGAGGTGTCTTACTCTATCTCAGATGCTTTGATAACTCCGTCCAGATTTTGTTTATCTCATTGTAGACTATGGAAGCATGATTTATGTCCTCATATTCCTTTGCACATCCTTTACAAGTACCGTCAATCAAAAGCTTGCAATGTCTTAAGTAAACTATACGCGTAGGTTGGAAGTCTTCTCTAAGCTGCTCCACAGAGAAATTCTTGTTCTTTGTTGACTTGGACAAATGCAAATGGTAGTCCAAATTAATGCTTCTTTCTTTCTATCCTACTGCTTCTTCCCTCCACCTTCCCAATTTGTTTGTATGCATTCTCAGTTGAATACTTTCCATTATGCCCTAGTAACCAAATTTTCTCTTCCTCTACTCCCAACAGTCATGGTGTGGGGTTGCTTTGTCTCCATCTACATAGCAAAGTTTCTAGTTATCTTGTCTAGGCTCTAATTACTTTTCCCCTTCAGCAAAATTTCCAGAATTTCATCTTCCTCTGCCATGTCCATGTTAATTTTTAAAGAAGCTCGTTGAAGCCTCTTCCTAAGGGCCGGCAACAGCACATAAGAACATGAAGTTGATTTTTTCTTCAAAAGACTATATTTTGGGATTTTAGCTTTTAATCTATCTGATATTTTACATTTACATTTAATCAGCATAAGTTATCTATTCAGTTCTAAATCCAAGCAACTTAACCCTCTCCTTAAAAGTAAAATCACAATAATTTTCCATTGGAATATGATTCATGATGACATCTTGATAGAAAGGGAGGATACCCATGTCCAATCATCTAAGAAACATGAGGATTGGTTTCATTTGAGAGAAGGGTAAAGCAAGCACATTTTGAATAAAGAGAAACCAAATCTTGATGTTGATGTATTTTCTATTGGATGTCCATTAATTTTCTATACCTTATTGGGACGTAATTCAACAAAATTCCCCCTTGATTTATAGCACGCATGATTACTTGTTTGAGACTTCTAGGATTTGCAATGAAGTTACATGCCAATTTTGGCTCGTAACTTAATGTGGACATCTCCTAAGTCGCCGAGGTCAATCCTTAAAACACAACACATCTTCCACTGATGGACGACATAGTGCATGAGA
Source organism: Colocasia esculenta (assembly GCA_014218235.1). Taxonomy (NCBI): domain Eukaryota; kingdom Viridiplantae; phylum Streptophyta; class Magnoliopsida; order Alismatales; family Araceae; genus Colocasia; species Colocasia esculenta. The sequence continues at coordinate 8,555,502 of CM024759.1, read as the reverse complement.
AACATAGTTTCTGGACATATCACTTGCATAGCACAGATGTTAATGTTCTCCTAGGTTCATCACCTTTTTCACATATATAGGCAGCCTCTTTTCTAATAGGATTGCGTCATCACATTCCAATCATAAAAGTTGTTCTAGAGTGAAGGCACTTCTGGTTAGCTTATGCTTTGTTGTAAACATCTCCATAATCAACCCACCACCAGATTAAAGCTGTGTTAGCTTACATATGCTTGGGTCCTTTTCTAGTTTTCACATCTATGCAACTAAAGATGTCCCAACCTGAAGAGTAAGCCTGCAGATGATTAGAAATGTAGAGTCTGCAGGTGGAGTCTCCTCTCAGAGCTCCACTAGAACTTGTCAACAAACTCCTTGGAACCTTTTCCCCAACCTTCGTTTTCTTCTCCCCATGTTCTGTTATCCTTCTTAGTTTTCTTCCTTACTAGTGCAGTAGTGCAACAGTTATGGTGCTTCAACAGTCCCCTTCAGCAGACATCATTGGCTGCCTACCTAAAGGCATGGTGCTGTTTTGGCGACAAATTTTGGCAGTTTCTTTAGAAAGGTGATGTCCCTACAGTTCATATCTGTCATATTGTGAACTTTCAACTACCGGTCGTCATTAACTGGCTTCTCTTTTTGTTGTTTTCCTCTCCAGCTTCATTTAGTGTCAAGGCACCAAGGCATTCTTAGACGCCTAGGCATCCAAGGTGGAGCCCAATGTGGTATGTCACTTCTATATGGAATTTAAGTATGTAAAGATATATAACCAAAGAATAATTAAAAAATACAATAAAAATGTTAATATGTCATTATAATTAAACTTATAACATAATATTCATTGAAAAAATATTAGAAACATAGTAAATTTCGATATTTCTTGAACAATTAAGATTTTATTTTACATTTTAATGACTATGTTCATAATCATTAAATCACTAGAAAGTTTTTAACATTTTACTGATTGTAACAATGTTCACAATCTAATGATTATGAAAAAAGTTAGAATTTCGAGCTTGATGCCTTGAATTCTCTAATGTGCATTACGCACATGCGGATCGACCCACCGAGGCACCACCTTGAGGTACATTTTTGGGCCCCAATAAGGTAGGCCTGCACTTGGCCCATGTCTAGGCGCCTTACCACCTATGCATCGTCTGTAATGTGATATGGTCCTTTCCTACTGTAATGTGATATTCTGTTTGGTGACGTTTGATATTTGGATAGGTTGGGAAGAGAATAAGCATAACTCATACCAATTTTATATATCCTTATTCCTTACCCTAGTAACATTTGGTATGTATATATGTATGAGGATATCCTCATTTTGATTTTTGTTTTCATTTTGTGAAAATGGAGATAATAATGTTGTATCCCTTGTTTTGATGATGTCCAAGATGATACCTAACTATGATATAAATAAGTCAAATGTATAGCTCAAACAATGTTTAACACCTTCACTCTTAATTAATGTAGCAAGTACCAAAAGAGCTCTGAGAAAGAAAGTCAAAATACACATGAAATATGCATAGTGTGTCGACACATCTTCATCAGGGTGTCGACGCATTATGATCTTCTAGTGAATTTAAACTGAAGCAAATAGATTGTGGTGTCGACACAACCTATTCAGGGTGTCGACGCACTAGCTCTTCTAGTGAGCAAATTTGAAGAAAATAGAGTGGTGTGTCAATGCAGTTTACAAAATGTGTCGACACGAGTCAAGATTTTGTACAAGGTAATTAAGGAACTCATTGGATGTATCGACACACTTTGTTCATGTGTCGACACACTTCAGTACAAATGTACATGCAGTCATGAGTTCCTGTGTCGACACCCATCTCATATAGTGTCGACACACTCTTCATCCGGCGAGAACTCTTTAAGTTCAAGAGCACCACGATTGGAACATGATTCAAGAACCAATCATTGGAGGATTGTGGTACGTAGATGAAGATTCCAGAAGAATCTTTTGGCAAGAAAATATATTTCTCCATGTGGAAAAAAAAAACGTGACCTCAAGTGGACCCCCAACGAAGATTCCCTAACTGATTTGGGTAAAGCATTGAAAAGCTAAAGCATATCTCCTAGAGCAAATATTGTGAAGCAATAGTGTGCAAGAAGAAGCAGAGAGCGAGAAGAAGCATTAGAGCAGGAAGCATTGCATAAAAAAGAAGAGCCAAGATCACAAGAGAGCAACGAAATGGAGGGGTCTTCGAGGTGGAGGAGCAGAAGAAGAGCAGACCCACTACGGGAGCATTCTAGGAGGATATCTGATCTGATTGGCGACTGGCAGAAGAAAGGAATTTGATCAGAAAAGTTTCAACTGAAGAGAATGCCATCGAATCTCCTCAAGAGCATCTAATTCAAGCTCCCAGTAGATCGTCCCAGTCGAAGACATCCATTTATCTATCTAAACCTCATTTCTATTGGATTGTTCATCTAAATTCAATTTGAGTGTGTGTAGTGCGATATATACAAGGGTTCTATATAGATCGAAGTGTTTGTGGTTATTGTGGATCAGATTTATGTTGGAGGATTTGATCTCTGATGAACTTGATCTAGCATGTGTGTGTGTGGTCTGAGCATTAGTGCTTGTGTGTGTGTGGTTGAGCCTTAGTGCTCGTGTATGTGTGTTGTACTCAATTTCCTTGAGTAGCATGTGCCTCACTATGTGAGGGGTGGATGTAGGAATCACTGAATGTGATTTTCGAACCATTAAAAATCTCATGTGTAATGTGGTCTGTTTGTGCTCTTACGTTAGATGCATGCATAGGGATTTCAACTACTAATTAAACACTCACATACTGTTTAATTGATCGTTTCACACACATTTCAATCACATAAAGCTATCACATCAGTGGAGTTTTAATTGAATAGACCCTTAATATGGAGTAAATTTTAAATTGCACAAGTTTTCACTGTAAATCTATTCAACCTCCCCCCCCACCCTTCTAGATTTGCCATATCACCATATTCTAGATCCTACAAATAATGGGCATAAGGCCCATTTTAGATTATTTTGCCTCCTTGCTAGGTTTTAGGATATGTGTTAACCCCTATTTGGTTGGGAAAGGTGAAAAATAGAAATAATGGTCTCATTAACTAAGGATGGTTATTACAATAATGTAATAATATTATTATGTCAACATAGTACTCATAGTTTGCTATGACATATAAATAAATAGTTTGATTGTGGTACTATGTTAATTACTATAGTTTTATGAAATATAATAGTAGTAACATTACTAATCGATTAAGTTGCCACGTTAATCGAAAGTTTTACTATGATGTTTTGATCTGTTTTGCAACTAAGTCCCATATAAGGGGATCTAATAGATTATGTTGTCACGTTAATCAATTAAGTACGCAATTGATTAAGTCTTGCTATGATATTTTGAACCATTTTGTAACTAAGTCCATACAGGGAGAACTAATCGATTAAGTATCATTGTGATGTTCTGATCCATTTTACAACTAAGTCCCATAGTGGGCTTATAAACGATTAAGTTGCTCATGATAATTGATTATATGGCCCATTATGTGAATTTTTGTACTTCAAAAAATTTTTTTTTTTGACTACGTCCCATATAGGGTGTACATAATCAATTAATTATTCGATAATCGATTAAGTTGCTCACTGTGATGTTTTGATCCGTTTTACAACTAAGTTCCATAGTAGGCTTATAATCAATTAAGTTGATCATGATAATCGATTATGCTCCACTGTGTGAAGTTTTCTGCTTTGTTTTTTAACTAAGTCCTACATAGAGTGTACATAATTGATTAGTTATTTGATAATCGATTATGTTTTACTGTGTCATTTTGCTTCACTTTTCGACCAAGTTCCATACAAGGTGTACATAATTGATTAGTTGCTTGATAATCGATTGTCTCACTATAATGTTTTTGATCGATTCTATGACTAAGTACTAGACGGTAAGAACATAATCGGTTACATATATCCTGATAAGCGATTATGTGTACTATGGTTTTATTTTGCCTTTTGCGACTAAATACCATGTGGTGTGTTAATCGATTATGTTAACAATAATCGATTATGTCTCACTGTGAGGTTTTGGTTTCTACGACTATGTACAAGTGTTATGTTATTTGATTATGTTTCATTCGTTAATTAATTAATTATCTTGTGTTTTCTATGACGTAGGATTTGGTTTCTATGACTATGTAAAAGTGCTATGTTAATCAATTATGTTTCATTTCTTAATTTAAGTTATCTTGTGTTTTCTATCACTAAGTACTATGATATGTAAATTGATTAAGTTTCATTCAATAATCGATTAATGATGATACTGTATACGATATGTGTGTTTTTGAGTAGCTAAGTGTTATATTTGATGATCAATTAAGTTCACTAGTAACATAATGAGTTGATTGATTTTTTCCCCATGTTTTCTCAATAATCAATTATTACTCTATAGTAATCGGTTATTGGACTTTGAAGTATGTAGCTATGAGATAATCGATGTGGTAATCAATTTTCAAGCAGACTTGTTCAATGGTTTTATCTAGCAATGATCATTTATATGTGTATAGATATGTATCAGTAAGTGAAACATACACAAACAATTTGGAAATATGATTTTGACATTGTGCTTAAGGGAAATCTACAAGTTTTTCTACCGAGCGTGGTCTCATAAAAATTTACACAAGTTTTTCAGGTAGTCTGAAGGAAGCCTTTGAAGATTCTTAGTGGCAGTCTGAGGGAAGACTTTGAAGATTTTGAGTTTGAGCAGGCGAATTACATTGATATTCGAGGTGTTCGTGGTGAAGATTATCTTAGTGTTAGAACTTGTTTAAAAAATTATTCTAGGTAATTTGATTAGTTTGTATTTCTGAAAAGTTAAGTCAGTCAATGTATGACTAAAAAGAGATGGAATTATAATATGAATGAATCAAGTCTTTGAGTTTTGAATCGAAAATTGAATAAATGTATTGTGTGTATGTACTCTCTTGCTTTGGATAAGTTGCGTTGTTCCCACTATTGCGTGCTCATCCGTGAAGAAAAAAAATATTTTCCTCAGTTCGGGGCAAGAGAGGAAGTGGTATTAAAGGTAAGGGTTGACCAACAAATTATAAATATTTTCTAGGTTTAGGGTTGTATTGTCATAGTATAGGATAGTAACCCCATGTTATGAGTAGAAAAACTAATTGGAGTTTTGGTTTGAATGTATAGGTCATGGCTCGAAACAAGAGACAAGGAGGTAGAAGATCCCTATAGTTGACCCTATAAGAGGTGAAGGGCACTTGCCTCAAGGATAATTTGGTGCATTCATGAGGACATTCTAGAACATGGTGCATGCCATACATACCCAAGTGGCATTGCATGTTCAAGAGCACGTAGCAGGTGCCTCTTTGCTTGCGAAGTTAAGGAGGATGGATTCCCCATATTTTAAAGGGGAGAGTGACCCAGAGAAAGGTTGAGGCAGGTTGAAAAGATTTTCAAATCTATTGAGTGTCCAGGGGAGAGCAAAGCGAACGTAACAACCTTTATGTTAGAGGAAGGAGTAGACTTATGGCGGAGTTTAGTCTTGAGGAATCAATTTGCTACTATAGCAGGGGCTATACCTTGGTTAGATTTTATGGATGCATTTGAACAAAAGTACTATCCACAACCCATGTGTGAGATAATAAGATCTTAGAATTCATGAATTTAGTTCAAGGAAGCATGTCTGTGGCTAGATACGTACCTTTTTAAAGTCGTAAGCTTCCTCGATTGCTGTTACCTTAGTTGTCCAAGCACCTGGAAGAGAGCACAATAATTTTCTTATCATATCATAAGTGGTTAGAATCTTACCTAGTGCGGCCAACCTGTTGGTGATGTCAGTGAATCTTCCATACATTTATGAGATGGATTCTCCTGATGTCATCTTGAATTGATCATACTTGGTTATCAGGATGTCCACTTTTGTTTCCTTTACCTTGTCTTTAGCTTCATATGTGAGAAACATTTTGTCCCAAATTTTGTTGGCGGTGTTGCATGCTGAGATGTGATTGAATTTTTTTTCGTGAGATTGCACAACAAAGAATGTTCCTTGCCCTGGCATTCAAAGATAGCTCTTTATCTTCTTTGGAGAATTTTGAGGTACCTTTTTTAAGAGTGATTTTCACGTCTCCTTTTTCGATCACACTCCAAAAACCATAGCTTTAACCTTTGAAAAACACTTCCATGCGTGTCTTCCAATAGGCAAAATATGTTTCGTAAAAGAGAGGTGGTCGATTAATGGAGTGACCTTGACCACTAGTGCCTTCCATAGCTTAGATCTTTTTCTCTTAGGTTGTGAGATCCTGAAGTATGAGAGACGTGGCTCTGATACCACTTGTTGCCAAAATTATAGAGACATAGAGAGGGGGTGAATAGGTCCTAATCGTGATATTAGTTTGTATTTGTTGATTTTATTAGATAATCAGGAAATGTCAGTTCAATGCTAGAAAATCTTGTTGGAAGTTCAAATGCGTTGATGGTAGAACAATATGCAAATAGGCATGCAAGATGAATGACTACCACACAAGCAAGCATACGAGACACCACGATTTTATTCTGGTTCGGTGTTGAACCACTCAACATCTATGTCCAGTCCTCAAGGGCAATCACCTTAAGATTTCACTATCAACCAGGCCTGAAATACACTAATGGATGCACACCTCTAGCTGGTGCTACAACTCTCTCCGGACCATAAACAAGACTTCTCCTATAATCAAGGAGGAAAACACACTAGAAACTACCTCTGGTAGGTCCCAACACTTGTTTTTACACTAACAAGTTTTCACCTAGTCCAAGGTGGAAAGAACACCTATACTACATGTCTTCTCCTTCTACCTAAGGAGGAACAACAGAAGAAAAGAGAAGTGCCGAGAAGGTGTCTACAGACAGACTAAAGTGGCACAACAAATAAGTGCAGTAAATGAGCCCAGAAGAACTACACAAAGAGTAAAGATAGGAAATGCAAGGTAATTGGCTCTTCAATGCTCAGAAGGAATGTTGGAGTTCTTTTTGAAATGGCTGAGCAGGTAATCTTCTTTTCTCTAGGTGAGATCATCTTCAATGAACTTTGTTGCCGAGTATAGGAAGAGGATGAGAATAATGGCTTATTGGAGTTGTAGCTCTTCTTGCGTATTAGAGACTGACTACTTGTAAGACTTTTTTTTTCTTTTTAGCATAGGGCTCTCTTTCTTGCTTTTTCATTTTTTTTGTTTGAAAGTCCTCAGAGATTTTATAGATGAATCCTTCTTGTGAACGTTGTCTCTCATAAAGGTATGCATTAGATACCTTAATGATTGGCTTCAATTGGAGTGTCACGGCAATGATCTTCTATTCTCTAAATTAGAAAAATTAATCGTGGAAAGCTATTCTGACACTGACTGTGTAGGTTCAAAGTGTGATCGGAGATCTACTAATAGTTATTGCCATTTCCTAGCAAGGAACCTGATTGCTTGGAGGAGCAAGAAACATACAGTTTGTGCATGATTTAGTGCAGAAGTGGAATACCGAGCCATGGCTAATTGTATCACAGAGATGATATGGTTAAAACTTTTCTTAGCTGATCTTGGTATGGAGGTGTGTCTCCCCATGAAGTTGTACTGCCATCAATATTTTCAACAATCCAGTACAACATGATCGCACCAAACATATCAAGATTGATCGACATTTCATTGGGGAGAAACTGGACTCAGAAGAAGTTTACCTGCCTTATGTCAAATCCAAAGATAAAGTGGCTGGTGTGTATACAAAAGGACAATATGTGGATCACTTTTGCTCCTTTTAAGCAAACAGAGCATGCTTGATAACTATGCTAAGTTTGAGAGGGAGTATAGTCACAATGGTGGTTAGAGGGGCAGTTTTGTCCCTGTTAGTTTAGTAGCTATGACTGTGTTTTTTATTTTATTTTCTTATCAAGGCTATATTAGTCTATAATTATTGGTAACCCTAAACAATGATAAAAAAGGGGTGGATGTGGTTTTCTCTGGGTGATACAGCAGCGATCCATGGCCTCTCAGACCATCCACTTTCTATTCTTCCTCCTATTTCCTGTGTGATAGTTTTACATCAATAATAAATCCCACAACTAGCAGGTAGTCGTGAACGTTAGAACCGAGCTAGAAATGGGCACTGAATGGGTAGTATTGAAAGTATACGAAATCAATTTCAAGTTGGATAGTTGGGTTCCTAATATATATGGGCCTTTGGCTCCCAAGGATGATTTCCAAGCTCCAACTCCCATTAAAGTAGCAGAATTAATTAGTGAAGAAAAGTGAAATTTTTATCTCATTAAGAAGTTGTTTGATGAGGCAGCAGCTGAAGAGACTCTCCATATCAGACTCTCTAGGATCAACAGTACCCAATATGACAAACTGATTTGGGTGAATACAATTTCAATGTCAAATCAGCCTATAGGTTCCTTAAGGACAACAGGACAAGTCTGTCAGCATCTATAGTGCATCATGTGTGGAGGTAAATCTGGCATCCCAAAATTCCCCCCCCCCCCCGCAACAATTGATTACATTTATCTGGAAGGCATTAGTCAATGCTCTACCTATGCCCACTGCAAAATGTGGTCACAATGATGAGCAAAGCATGTCCTATTTGATTGGAAGAAGATGAAAAAACTGGAAACCAATTTTGTAACTATAATTTAACCAGAGCACTCTGCTTAGCGTCCAATTTAGGATACAACAGTGTTCCCCAAACAATGGAAGATAGAATGTTGACTTAGGCAAAAAAACCACCATATGCTGCTAGTAAAGATGATTACAGTTTCCCTACTCATTTAATAGCAATTATGTGGAATATATGGAAAGGAAGGTGCTCTTGGGTTTCTGATCATAAACAACTGCTTCCATCTTATATCCTGAAAAAAATTCATCAAGATATATATTTGTGGAAGTTTGACAACCTGCCAGTTGCTACTAGCACTCTGGTTAATACTCATCCCCAGCTGATTAATTGTCCTAATTTTGCAAGGACTATGCTGGTTGATGCAGCATTCAAATTAGACAGTGCTGTCAGTGGAATGGTTTTACTAGATTATGAGGCTAATCCAAACAAAATGTAGATCATCGTCACCGAAAGTGTCGAGGCGTACTGAAGCAGAACCCCTAGCCATCAGCTGGGAGGTCATCAAATGGGCTTCAGAGTTTTGTTTATCAATCAATATCTTTAGTGATATGTTGAATGTGAACAATGGTGTGAAGAGCATATCTTTGACTATCCAGAGGTCTAGCTCTACCATTGGCACATGAGGAGTGGCTCAGTTGGTTAGGCACTCCGCCATACACCTGGAGCTCAGGAGTTCAATTCACAGCGATATCAAACTTGAAAGGAATAGCCAAGGGTTTATCCCCCATGATGTAATAGGCTAGTATTTCAATAAATAATAATAAAAAAGCTCTACCATTGGAGATTGTAAAAATCTTTTAGCTATGTTTCCTGCTGTCAGGATTTCCTATATGTCTGGATTAGTTACTTACACTGCACATCGTGCTAGACATGCCTCATTTTAGGAGCCCAAGGTGCTTAAGACTAGCCCACTTCCCACAGGAAGTTTTGGCTATCTTCAGCCATTTATCTCTGTCTTTCATTCCTTAGTAAAATGAAATTTATTGCCTCTCATATCAAAAAAGGGAAGAAGAAAAAAAAAAAAAAAAAAGAGAACATGCTCATGAGACTTTTTATACCCATCAGGTTCTTTCCCTACTCATCCTTCAGGTCCTCGACTTCATAGCAGCTCATTCTTTTCTTTATGTGCATACATGGGTTTCGTTTCCAATTTGGTAACCCACTATGCCATTCGTCATGGGATCATTATTCCAAATAATGCCTCTACGAATCTTAGCGTGTCTAGGTAATTGAGAGAGGCAAAAGCTTTAATACTTGTATGATATAGCACTTATTTATATTGACTAAAGATTTTACATTGACATTTTGACCTCGTTTCCCTTCAGCCCAATCACGAACACATCATGAAAAGTTCTTTACTCTTAGCATGTTAAACACTGCTCCACCTTCGGTCATATGTATGGTGCCCACATAGGCATCTAAATTTTGGATACCATTCCATCCTTCTGGAATATCTCCTAGGTATCTATTAACATCCTAATGAAGTCCACAATGGCAAAATGAATTCTTGCAATCATCAAGGGATCAATAGAACTTCCTTAGTGTCCCCTACTTTCAGAAACCCACCAGTCATTGGCACTACAATAAAAGTGGGCAATACTTACATCCAAAAATCGTAAGTGTAACTGTCAAAACCGTAAGAACAGACGTATACTTACGAAACTTCTTACAGTTCGATTTCGTAACTACAGCAAGTGTGACTATAGCCTTACTTACGGTTACAGTACGTAATAAATATATTTGTTTATAAACTGTAATAATATAGACTTGGCCTACTTTTGTAAAGCGTAAGTATACATATGAAAGACCGTAAGAAATATCTCAATAGAAGATGACATACGAAAATTAATCACTACGTTAGAAACCGTAGCTATTATCTGTAATTATGCATCTCTGAACCGTAAGAAAACTCCCAGTGTAAATATATATAATCTATAATTTAACTAAAAATATAACCTACATATTTACATACATCCACACACATAGCACACAACCTACATATTTACATACACAATCCACACACATAGCACACAACCTGCATATTTACATATATACACACCACATTTTTTGCACATCATTAATCTATGACATTTAATACAACCAACTTTCTCAAATTTACATTACACAACTTACACTGTTTGAAAAGAAACATTCACATAATTACACTGCCAAAAAAAGTGCATATGCCACTGATTTATATCACACCACAAATGTACAACATAAAATTTAAACATCACATACACATCATTGTTTGTCCTGAGGATAAGACAATCATAATTATTTTGGTCATAACATAATTCCAATGACCATAATTGTTTCATAAGGTGAGAGTGGACAATGTTAGTCCTCTGCTTAAGGGAGGAGAGATGTTCTATATGTTAGTTATGGATGTCTTCAAGCCAATCATAGCTTGTACAATCTTGTTCTTTGATAATAATAATAAGACTTTTATATTTGTTATGTGTAATTCGTTTATCGTTTCATTATGAAGTCCATGAATATGCGCAATGGATATTAATTATGATGAGATCATAACAATGAGATTAATATCCTTTAAACGTATATTCTTAATTGTTCCTAGTCGGAGGATATCCGAGAAGGACATCGGATATCCGGTTAGGCTAGTACAGGTTGCACCTGCTCATATGATGAGGGTGGCTGGTCTCATAGTCACTTGTGTGGAGACACTAAGGTGAATCTGTATGTGCTCATTAGAGAATGAGTTCACTGAACTGATCCGTTATGAATCGCTGGATGGTAATGTTACCTAACTGTCAACCAGCTAGATTCATTGTCACAGTGGCGTGATTGGTCCTTAAACCTGAGACACCAAGGACACCTTGTTGGTGGACTTCTGGGTTTTGACCTTGACTTATAGATCTCTAGCCATGAGGTCTTAATCAGTTAAGTGTTCGGATCTAGCGGAATACCTTCGAAGGTGATTGTGTGGTCAATATGGGATCGCTCGCTCTCGGTAATAGGAGAGTGAATGCTCTACGGAAGGATGCCTGATAGTCCATGGCCAGGGCAAGACTACTTATCAGAAAAGGAGTTTTCTGATATAGTTATGCGGCATCTAAACCGAGTGAGTGTGCAATTTAGGGTTTGACAGTTGACCATACCCTAAGTGCACTCGGGAGCATTGTACGAGCGAAGGATTGTAGTCACATGGTAACTGATGATACAAAAGGTTCCTTGAATGGGTTGCTGAACCCCAATGCTTTCCAGGATCAAGTGGTGTTGCTTGGCACCCAACTTGATTGGAAGCCCGGTCAATTATCGTGATATGATAATTGATTGTGTAATTAATTAATATGAGATGTTAATTAATTACCATAAGTCAATAAAGAGTTATTGATCTTAATGGGCTGAAAAACTGGACTAGCAGTTGGGCCTAGAGGGTCACACGCATAAGAGTTCCGAGCAGACTGGACAAGTTGTTCTTTATAGACAATGACTGGGTTTTTATGAAAAACCGCGGTGTCTATAAATATACGCTGAGAGTTAAACCCTGGGCCAAGCTCCAGGCATAACCCTGGCCGCCCCCCTCCTCTCTCTCTCCCAGGGCGCCCCCCACCCTCTCTCTCCTCTCTCCGACACATGGTGGAGCTGAGATCCGGGAGACGCGTGGAGAACGAGGAGATCCCGTCTGCGTCCGGAGCTCGCGTGGATACGTCTAGAGGCTGGACACTTGAACGGCTTGAAGCACCGGCGCCTCCTGCGCCACCTCCTCCCCGGATTCGGGAGTTACGCAACCCCGCAAAGGTAAAGATGAGATCTGCCTGTGCGGGTTCACGGTTTTTGTTCGATCCGACCGCCTGCAACGATATCAACCTGAGGGAATCGCGCTTTCCGCTGTGCTCTGATCGATTGCTTACAGTGGTATCAGAGACAGGTTGCTGGCTCGGTTGGAATCGGCGTCACATGAACCTCATTTTTGCGTTTTTCGTCTATTCCCGGTTTGCATGAATCCCTAATTTTTACCTCGTTCTTGGGTCGCACATGAGATGTGCACTTCCCGTTTGGTACACAGAAGTTGTTCCTGGTACCAAGGGCTTCGCGAAGAACCCTTCATGGCGTCGTTTGGCCCTTTGTAGAGGCCACACGAACCCCTGCAAGATGCCTCCGCCATGCTTCTTGGATAGTCCAAGATGGGCGAAATTTTGCAAGTTTTTAGGGCTTTTCGGGATGGGTTTTCTGGGCCTGTGGGGCGATGGCAGGTGGTCTCCGGCGCCGCCGGCGCCTTCCGCGGCCGCCGGCGGTGGCGGCGAGGGCGGCGTGGCCGCGCCGCACCGGCGCTGCACCGGTGGGGGCGGCGGCCAGGGTTTCGCCCTGGCCGCAGCCCTTGTCGGGCGGGAGGGGCGACCCTCGCGGGTCGCCCCGCGGGCCCCCCATGTCCGGGTCAACTTACCCGGACCGCGGTGGGGCCCGGGGCACCCACGCGGGTGCCCGCGCCGGGCCGCCTCGGGCGGACCGGCTACCGGATCCGCCCCGCCTGGATCCGGACCGGCCCCCACTTACCTCCATTTTTTTTTAAGTTTTAAATTGTTTAAAAAATAATTTTTTTTAAATCCCAGAAAATTCTGAAATTAATTTTAAGAGTTTTTAAAATTGTTTTAACTCTCTGTAAATTAATTTTCAGATATTTGACCCAATGTTTAATTAGTTTAAGGAATTCTAAAATTGTTTTAGTTATTTCCTACCATCTAATTAAAGCATGTTAATTAATTTAAGAATGTGATTCTTGTTAAATTAATTAACTGTAAATTTTGGCGGATTCATGCAGCAACGGTGAATGGCATTTATCTAAAGTTGTTTAGATGTTATCCATGTTAGCTAACTTGTTTAGTTAAATGGTTTTCAAAATATAATTATTATTATTTTTTGAAATAAAAGTTATTTCAGAAGTAATTATGTGATGATTACTTATTGATGCATGTGATGTGTTGATGTGTGGATGGATGATCATGGACTTAGATGTCATGTGATGATGTTTATGGTTAATGGCATGTGATGTAATTTATGAGGACTGCGTGCCTCCCTCTCTCCCTCTATTAAATCCGGGTTGTACATTCTATCTCCCTCTTATTATGTACTCTCCTTGACTTGTTCAAGGTTTCTTATTATTATCTGATGTACATTTATGGGCCTACGAGCCCAATTTAAATATTACTTGTAATTTTAAGAAGCGGATTGGCGGAGATGGAGGAGAGTACCATGCAGGACCTTGCTGGAGATAAAGTTACATCAAGCTAAAGCATCAGATGCGGGGCTGCCATTTGTTCACCATATTTGTGGATTACCAACTGGCTTTGGTAATGCCACTCTAGGTTAAAGTCCATGATCATCCATCGTTTTTCTTCATATATATGATATGTGTGGAATGTGCTTTGATATATAATTAAATATATGATATTCCAAATTCTATATATCAATAGCATGCAGATATAGAGACCAAGATAAAATATGTCAAAATCCCTCCTCGTTTAAATTTTAAGCCGTAGCGTAATCATTGAGAATGAATTATGTGGCCCTCCATCATTATAATTTTAGGATTGCCATTAGATCGGGCAAGTTTGTTGTGCTATCCACAAGGCTTGCCAAATCTGATGACAAACTAAAACTATGGCATGGTGATGCCTTAAACGGGGTAGAGGAATGGCGTAGCTTTGTTGTGCTATCCACAAGGGCTACATCCAAATCTATGCTCGTTACGTAATGATGGTACTGCTTAGACTGGATTTAATGACTTGTTGTGCTATCCACAAGGTCATTAAAATTCAGGGGCCAAAATAAGATCGGATATTGCAAGAGTTGCAAGTGTCAAGGGTTGACTGCTTTCAGATCATAGTATGGTTTGTTGTGCTATCCACAAGATCATGCTATGAGTCTGTGAGATTCTGATACCCACTAGGAGACCGTCGGTGTCTCCCATTCTATATATCTGAGGGTTATACAGTCTGCCGGAAAATAGTGGGAGCTAATCTTGATTAAAGTCCTAATCTAGATTTAATTATTATTATGAACATCTGCTAATTGTATTTACATTTCCTTTATTTGCAAAAATGTTGTCGGGTAACCCACTCCGTGGCATACTGGATGCCAACAAATTGACAGGCCCGAACTACTCGGAATGGCTCAAGAACCTGAAGGTTGTCCTCAGGTCTGAGCGCATTACCTATGTCCTGGAAGGTGAGTTTAGTTGAGATGCTAAACATGCTGAAGACTGCTGAGGGCAACCTTAAGAAGGAAAAGCCCACTGTTCTCATGGTTGGAAAGTCCAACAAGAAGAGGGAGCAATGCAAGCCTTTAAGAAAGGCAATGCAAAGAAACAGTCCAAGCAAAGACAAAGAAGGACATAAGCAAAGGAGCAGAAAAGGGCGAGTGCTTCCACTGCAAGAAGAAGGGGCACTGGAAAAGAAATTGCAAGGACTACCTTGCAATGAAGGCTCAGGAGAAGCAGAAGCTTGGCGAAGCTTCAGGTATCTATATGATAGATCTTCACTTGTCTATTAGAGATTCCACATCTTGGGTTTTAGACACTGGATGTGCTTCTCATGTCTGCAATGATGTGCAGTGTTGACAAGTAGAAGGAAGCTGAGCATGGGCGAGGTGAACTTGAGGCTTGTAAATGGCGCAAGTGTTGCTGCACATACTGTGGGGACAGTGAAGCTCAAGTTACCCTAGGAGATTTACTTTCATTAGATGATTGCTACTTTGTGCCTAGCATTATTAAGAACATTGTTTCTGTTTCTTGTTTAGACAGAATTGGATACAAGTTTACCATTGAGAACAATAGTTGTTCAGTTTATTTGAGAAATAAACTAGTTGCTTTAGCAAATTTGGTAATGGTTTGTATCTACTTGATGTTTCTTACAAAAATCTCCATGTTGATGTTTCTCCTAAGAGAAGTAAGAATAGTGTGAACACTGCCTACTTATGGCATTGTAGGCTTGGTCACATTGGCGAGAACAGGCTTCAAAAGTTGCATAAGAATGGATACTTGGATCCATTTGATTATGAATCATATGCAACTTGCGAATCCTGTTTAATGGGTAAGTTGACCAAATCTCTATTTAGTGGACATGGAGATAGGGCCAAGGACATATTGGAACTAATACACTCGGATGTATGTGGTCCAATGTCTACCCAAGCCAAGGGTGGCTACTCATACTTCATTACATTCACGAATGACTATTCAAGGTTCGGATTTGTTTACTTAATGAAGTACAAATTTGAAGCTTTTGGGAAGTTCCAAGAATTTAAGAATGAAGTTGAGAAGCAAACTGGAAAAAGTATTAAAATCCTACGGTCAGACCGAGGAGGTCAATACTTGAGTACAGAGTTCACACAATTCTTAAAGGATAATGGTATCCTTTCTCAATGGACTCCTCCCTATACACCACAGATGAATGGTGTATCGGAAAGGAGAATCGCACCTTGTTGGACATGGTACGATCCATGATGAGCCGTTCACAGTTACCAGTTTCCTTATGGGGATATGCGCTAGAGTCAGCGGCATATCTGCTGAACAGGGTTCCCAGTAAATCTGTGTCTTCCTCCATATGAGATATGGAAGGGTAGAAAGCCTGATTTTAAACATGTTAAAATCTGGGGCTGTCCTGCCCACGTGAGGAGACATGACCCAGATAAACTGGAATCCAGAACCGATAAGTGCAGGTTTGTTGGATACCCAAAAGAACGTTTGGGTACTACTTTTACCATCCTGGTGAACAAAGAGTGTTTGTCGCCAGGAGAGCTGTCTTCTTGGAAGAGGAGTACCTTACCCAAGAGGACAGTGGGAGTAAAGTAGATCTAGAAGTGGTTCTAGATCCACAAATTGTGCAAAGTCCACCAGGTGAAATATCGGTTCCGGAACCTGTTCAGGAATATACACACATTCAGCGTAGGTCTGGTAGAGTACGTAGACAACCTGAAAGATATGTTGGACATATCAGTGAAGGCTTGTCTTATGATGAGGATGATGATCCAAAGACCTACCAAGAGGCTGTTGATTGTCCTCAGTCAGGGAAATGGCGAGATGCCATGAATTCTGAGATGCATTCCATGTACACCAACCAAGTTTGGAATTGGTAGACTTGCCCGAAGGTATTGTACCTATTGGGTGCAAGTGGATCTTTAAGAGAAAGATCGGTGCAGATGGACAGATCGACACTTATAAGGCAAGGTTGGTGGCAAAGGGGTATCGTCAAAGGCAAGGAATTGACTATGACGAAACTTTCTCACCAGTTGCTATGATAAAGTCGATCAGAATTCTTCTTGCCATTGCTGCATACTTTGATTACGAGATCTGGCAGATGGATGTAAAAACCGCTTTCCTTAATGGAAACATTGAGGAGGAAGTGTATATGATACAACCTGAGGGTTTTACATCCAAAGAGTGTCCAGACAAAGTATGCAAGCTTCAAAGATCCATCTATGGATTGAAGCAAGCTTCTCGTAGTTGGAACATAAGGTTTGATGAGGCTATCAAATCTTATGACTTCATTAAGAATGAAGATGAACCATGTGTGTAAAGAAAATCAGTGGGAGTGCTATCACTTTTCTCGTACTTTACGTTGATGACATCTTACTCATTGGGAATGATGTAGGGATGTTATCATCAGTAAAGGTTTGGTTGTCAAAGAACTTCTCCATGAAGGATTTGGGAGAAGCATCCTACGTATTGGGAATACGTATCTATAGATATAGATTCAAGAGGATGCTTGGCTTGACCCAATCAATGTACATAGATACCATTGTCAAAAGGTTTGGCATGGAAAATTCCAAGAGAGGTCTCATACCTATGAGACATGGGATTAATCTCTCTAAGGAGTAGTCTCCTAAGACTCCTGAAGAGAGGGCAGTCATGGATAGAGTCCCCTATGCTTCGGCTATAGGGTCTATCATGTATGCCATGCTATGTACAAGACCTGATGTGGCATTTGCTCTAAGTGTTACGAGCAGATATTAGGCAAATCCAGGTGAAACACACTGGATGGCTGTGAAATGTATCCTTAAGTACTTGAGAAGGACTAAGGATATATTTCTGGTCTATGGAGGAGGGGACTTGAAACTTCGGGCATATACTGACTCGAGTTTCCAGTCAGACCCAGATGATAGCAAGTCTACATCTGGGTTTGTGTTCACTTTGAACGGGGGTGCAGTGAGCTGGAGAGTTCCAAGCAAGAAACCACTGCAGACTCGACGACAGAAGATGAGTACATTGCTGCAGCTGAAGCCGCCAAGGAGGCAGTGTGGATGAAGAAGTTCATCACCGACCTTGGTGTGGTGCCAAGTGACTCTGATCCAATCCCATTGCTGTGTGACAACAATGGGGTCATTGCGCAAGTGAAAGAGTCGCGGTCTCATCAGAAGTCGAAGCACATTCTGAGGCGATTTCACTTGATCAGGGAGATAATCACTAGAGGAGATGTACTGGTGGAAAGAGTTCCTTCAATCGACAACATTGCAGATCCATTGACGAAGCCTCTGTCTCAAATTGTGTTTGAGCGCCACCTTGAGTCCATGGGTTTAAGGCTTAAAGGTGATTGGCTTTAGTCCAAGTGGGAGATTGTTAGTTATGGATGTCCTCAAGCCAATCATAGCTTGTACAATCTTGTTCTTTGATAATAATAATAAGACTTTTATATTTGATATGTGTAATTCGTTTACCGTTTCATTATGAAGTCCATGAATATGCGCAATGGATATTAATTATGATGAGATCATAACAATGAGATTAATATCCTTTAAATGTATATTCTTAATTGTTCCTAGTCGGAGGATATCCGAGAAGGACATCGGATATCCGGTTAGGCTAGTACAGGTTGCACCTGCTCATATGATGAGGGTGGCTGGTCTCATAGTCACTTGTGTGGGGACACTAAGGTGAATCTGTAGGTGCTCATTAGAGAATGAGTTAACTGAACTGATCCGTTATGAATCGCTGGATGGTAATGTTACCTAACTGTCAACCAGCTAGATTGATTGTCACAGTGGCGTGATTGGTCCTTAGACCTGAGACACCAAGGACACCTTGTTGGTGGACTTCTGGGTTTTGACCTTGACTTATAGATCTCTAGCCATGAGGTCTTAATCAGTTAAGTGTTCGGATCTAGCGGAATACCTTCGAAGGTGATTGTGTGGTCAATATGGGATCGCTCGCTCTCGGTAATAGGAGAGTGAATGCTCTACGGAAGGATGCCTGATAGTCCCTGGCCAGGGCAAGACTACTTATCAGAAAAGGAGTTTTCTGATATAGTTATGCGGCATCTAAACCGAGTGAGTGTGCAATTTAGGGTTTGACAGTTGACCATACCCTAAGTGCACTCGGGAGCATTGTACGAGCGAAGGATTTAGTCACGTGGTAACTGATGATACAAAAGGTTCCTTGAATGGGTTGCTGAACCCCAATGCTTTCCAGGATCAAGTGGTGTTGCTTGGCACCCAACTTGATTGGAAGCCCGGCCAATTATCGTGAGACGATAATTGATTGTGTAATTAATTAATATGAGATGTTAATTAATTACCATAAGTCAATAAAGAGTTATTGAGCTTAATGGGCTGAAAAACTGGACTAGCAGTTGGGCCTAGAGGGTCACACGCATAAGAGTTCCGAGCAGACTGGGCAAGGTGTTCTTTATAGACAATGACTGGGTTTTTATGAAAAACCGCGGTGTCTATAAATATACGCTGAGAGTTAAACCCTGGGCCAAGCTCCAGGCTTAACCCTGGCCGCCCCCCTCCTCTCTCTCTCCCAGGGTGCCCCCCACCCTCTCTCTCCTCTCTCCGGCACATGGTGGAGCTGAGATCCGGGAGACGCGTGGAGAACGAGGAGATCCCGTCTGCGTCCGGAGCTCGCGTGGATACGTCTAGAGGCCGGACACTTGAACGGCTTGAAGCACCGACGTCTCCTGCGCCACCTCCTCCCCGGATTCGGGAGTTACGCAACCCCGCAAAGGTAAAGATGAGATCTGCCTGTGCGGGTTCACGGTTTTTGTTCGATCCGACCGCCGGCAACGATATCAACTTGAGGGAATCGCGCTTTCCGCTGCGCTCTGATCGATTCCTTACACTATAGGCACAATAAAAACTTCAGGTGTCATCTAACTCAACCTGCAAAATAAAAATCATTCAATTAGTATACATATAAACAAGTTCATTTATTTTCCAAAATAATTCTGTAAAATAAAATTTCAGTTGTCATAAACTTACAAAGTCTCTGAACCACACAATGTGACTTCCAGCAGTATCTTGGACAGTTTTTTGTTCATTATCTTTCCCAGATAGAGGTGCATTGAGTTTGTAAGCAAACAAAATAGCTACCTCATAATACTCCTCGTCCAAACTCTTACCCATAACCATATTAGATTTATCTAACGACATGATTATGGCATTGGCTACCGGGTGTCCTTCCATGTCACACAACTTCACTTTCTTGCCCAACATCAAACTCTGTTATTCAATTCATTTTGTAGATCACACATCAAGACACAATTGAGTTTCTAATGAGAATATAGAACATAATGAGATATGAACATATTTACCTCTTTTCCTTTAGGTTCTATTACACTTGCAGATGATTGCACACATCTTTCCATATTAGGAGTACTTTCTACCTGTTTTGACTATCAAGAAAGAATACTAGTAAGAAAAAAATATTTCACAAAGAAGACTTCATAAGCATACGCTAGGAGTATATTTATACTACTGCAAATGTATTAGTGTTAAATAAATGAGAGTGATGCAAATGTATGTTCATTGTAATTAGCTCCTGCCCAAGTTGATGAAGTGAGCAAAGGAAGTGGACTCCTTCCTTCCTTTCTAATTAGGATCAAAACCTGAACTCCTTCCTTTCTAATCAGCTCTTTAATCATTCTGCTTTCTTAATAAAATGGAAAATACCGGAATATTGTTATCGATGGCAAACACCTAGAATAATTTTGTTCTCAGCAATAAGAACTTTTCCATCAAACATTAATATTGCATCCCTATGGTACAAAGTGCTATAAACTCCAGATTGCAGAAATGTGGGTAAGAGTCTATAATCTACCAGTGGAATTTCTCACAGACTCCGCAGTCATGAAGCTAGCTTCTCAAGTAGAATTACCTCAACAACGATAGACTCAACTTTACTCAATCTCTCTGTCAATCCTTTAACCATAGCATCGAGATGAGCATTTTCTGCTCTTAATTGGGCTTGACATTGGCTTGAAGTACCCCACAAACTTGTTGGTGTTGGGCCTGTGCCCACTCCACGTACTCGGCCAGGCCTATCTTTCCCAAATACTTGTGAGTAAATATCATCTGCAGTTGCAATTGATGAACTTGAGGATGATGATGGTTGTGTGATTTTTACGTCCTAAAGTTTTGCCTATAATAAACACATATATAGTATTAATAAAATAAACACATAGTAGACATAACATAAAATTGGAAAACAACCAACAATCTATATGTCATACAATCATTGCAGCAGTCTCTTCATTAATAAGTTGCCCACTTTTTTTTCACACGGGTCCTTATAAACAGGTCTCCGCGATCAAGTTTCACTCCATTTTTTACAAACTAGAAGACAAATTGTAGAACAGAAAAAAATGAGAATAGAAAGCAAGTGTTAGAAAAAAATGAGAACAGAACATAGCATTCTTAGTTTAGTACTCCACGGGTAGTATACATTAGGAATATAAACATGTCAAAAAAAAACATGCATTAGGAATAAATAGAACCGAGCATGTTTAGATCCATAGACAGCCTGATTTTGGTTAATTATCTTGATGGTGTGCTTAACCTTTTTTTACTGTAAATTTATATCAGGGTTCTTACATGAACATGCATGCTTAATCAGAAAATCAGATAGTTTCTCCAATCAGAAAATCAGATGGCATGAATAATTAGAACTGAAACCAATCTGACCATGCTGGTGACAGTGAAGAAATGACAGAAGAAAAATATATATAAGGTGCTAGCCTGCACATACAATTTTTCACCAAGAACAAGAATACTTGTACCACATCTGAAGCAACGACATGTTTCAATTCAATGATGAAGACCTTCTTTGGCCAGGGGGAGACGGGCAACCAAAGGGGACAAGAGAAGAGACGGGCAAATAAAGGGGACAAGAGAAGAATGACCTTTTCAAAGAAAGGAGTTGAATGACTTTGCGTTGATCGTCATCTCCAAGTGACACCAATGCAAATGCTTTGGGATTTTCCTTAAAAGCAGGCAGAACATCTCTTTATCTTAACATATTAAGACATCGGTTGACAAAAGGGGATGGATTTATCTTCTGGATGTATCTTGATGAAATCTTTGCATAATTCCAAGAACTTTATTATCTAAACTCAAGGAAAATAAACAGCAATAGTATCTATGGAAGAAGCTCCCAATAACACAACCTTTTAACTGGTAAGTCATTCTTCAAGTAACTAAGAAGGGTAAAATGATTCTATCAAAATTATTACTCGCTTGCATTTGGTGAATCAGAAAGCTGCAGATGTGGGCCTCCATATTTCCCCTTTGATTAATGGACCAGGCAATGCATCCTACAGTCACAGAAAAGCTATACACAGGATGCCTAAGCAGGCATCTGATCTTTGAATTCTATGAAAAGTGGAACATGTAATCAGGCAACTGATCTTCGAATTCTATAAAAAGTGGAACATGTAGGTAGGTCTTGTCTATTGAAATTTGAACTCACATAATCAATGTTGCAGAAAGTTCAATGCGGCCTGGTTTAGTAAACAACTCACTGTCTGTTCTGACATAAGAAACTTACATGAACGAAACAAAATTTTGAACATAGGATATTGTCAGGGCAGTCTCGTAAGGTCTTGTGTATTATATTCTTTTATGATGGTGTTCATTCTATATGAACATTGACATCAGAAAGGGCAGGTGGTGGACATCCCCATTGTGCAATGCAGAGACAATTAGGTGCTATAGAAAATTAGAAATCAATCATACAACATAAGTCTGAACTTGGACAGGTAGAGCCCATCTTTGGTTGTCTGTTTCTGTATAAGGAGCAGCTTCGATGTTTGCCGGTCGTGAACACCCATTTGATTCAGAAAAACAATCACCAAAGTATTTATTTTCTCTTGATGAATTTACTGAAAAGAAACCCCTGCATATCATCAGTCATTATACACCACATTAGGAAAACATAGGAAATGAAATACAAGCTTAGTCAACATAATGCAAATACATACAGGCATTACTTTCAAGTTCCAATGACAAAAAAAAACATAGCTGGCATTGAAATAGATCAATAAACCACCATACAAAGTATAACATGGACAGACATAAAACCAAAAGAAAGGCATTAGACATCAAATAAAATATCTTGTAACAAACCGTAAGATAATAAGGAAAGAACTTTACTCCATCATAATTTCACCCTAGTGATGGTTACATCATTTACTTAACAAACAACCAAGAATTTAACACACACAGGATCAGATTCATGGACATAGCAGAAAAAGGGAATGCCCGGTTAAGTCTTACCATTCACATCAGCAGGGTGAAGATTATGTAAATCTGTTAAGGAGGCTTTATCTATTAAACCATATGAACGAGGCCATAAATGCTCCCCTGCAAAGACCAAAGACAATAGTTATCACTGTGAGGGAAAGAAATACAGCTAATCTTATATGATAGATATTAGTTTACATGCAACAATTAAAGACATTGAATGTCATAACTCATACGACCAAGAATTCAGAGGTCATTATACATGAGGATCGAAAGGCCTGTCTCAATTTATACAATTTTGTATACAACAACAATGACATCTCTCAGGACAAATTCCATGGTAGCTGCCACCCCAAGCTTCTTAGTAAATGCTATTTTTCCCATTTTCTATAAACTGCAAAAGACTACACTATTTGGAGAGGCAGAGACATAAATCTTGTAGATCATGAAATTGTGAGCCGCAGAGGTTGCGATGCCGCAGCATTGTTTAAAACTAAATGACCCGATAATAGTATCAAACGAATCTAGATATGGTGTGAAGCCAAAAAGAGGGGGAAAAAATCCTCGACGAGTAGAATAAAAAAAACAAAACAAGGTCACCTGGTTCCACATTCGAACCACAGGGCAACGTCAATTCATCTGAAGGTTTAGTCCATTCGTGTCTAAACATCAAATGAGAGATTCAAGTCATGAGGAACTCACTGTTCTCCACCACAAACTGCCTCGCTGCCTGGTCCAGGGCGACCAGCAGGAGCAACAGGAGCGCTGCAACGAGCGACCGCTGTCCAGCCATCCCCGAGCTGAGGGCGGGTTCCCGAAGCTGCTGCCTCTGCTTTGGCGCAGAGGGAAGGGGGGAGGATGGAGGGAGAGGAGAGGAGAGGAGGGAGAGATGAGATCGAGAGAGAGGGGGAGGAGATCGAAGAGAGGAAGAAGGGGGAGTGGAGATGGGGCTCAGGAGGAGGAAGAAGAAGAACCAAACCGGATCTCCCTCGTCCCACAGGAGCACTCACTCAGATCTAAACAAGAACCAAACAGAGCAGGAGAGAAGTGCGACGAGGAAGACAACCCCCCTCATCGAGCGTACCTTGTGATCGGACTCGGAGGCAGAGGTAGTGGCGAGGAAGAGCGTGAGCAGGGAGGCGAGGACAGGAAGCGATTGCACGGCACGGCTCGACATCACGGCTGGATCTGGGGGGAGGCGGAGGCCGGCGGCCGCGAGGGGCTCCCTACGCAGTGAAAACCCCAAACTGGAGGTTTTTTGTGAGGGCGGAGGAAGCAGGAGGGGGAGAACAGAGGGAAGATTTTGGTTGGGGATGAAAGGGGTTTTGAGCATGGGGGAGGAGATGGGGGGCGGCAGAGCGTGGGGGAGGAGGGTTTTGTTTTGAGAGAGAGAGATGGACTGTAGTCGATCGGGGGAGGAGGATTTTTGAGTTTTATTTTGAGAGAGAGAAAGGTTGGGAAGAGGCAGGATTTGTGTGAGTGAAGACCGCCAACAAAATTTTTGGGTATGTTCTTATAGTTCTTAAGTTTTTACGTTTAGTCAAAATCTATTTTTACGGTGTAGTTACGGTGTTGGAGATATAATATTAAAATATTAATAAATTTTCTAACAACCGTAAGTACAGTAGGTAATATCCTTACAAAAAGAGAAACCGTAACCAACTTTCCATAAGTGTTGCCCACTTTTGTTGTAGTGTGGCGTGCATGACAAAAAGAAGCTTTGCATAAAAGATCCTTCGAACTGAGCACATCCTGTATATACAGCACGAAAGCCATCAAGTTGTAGCATTTTTGCTGTTCAATAAAACGTATCATGGTGAAACGTTTTACCAGAGGACAGGTAAGGCAGCTGGCATTTGTCCCTGTAGATGGCATGGCAAATGGTAAAGGCATTGGTCTTAAGTGAGATGGGGTTGGGGGAGCCGAAGGGCTGGATCTTGAGCTGTTCTTAACTAGTGGGAAAGGAAGGGCGCGTAATAAGAGTGTAAATGGCCAGTGGATGGTATGGTGGAATGCGCCAGCCACTTTCTCTGGCTCTCTAACTTTATCCCCACTCCTCTACGGACCAGGTAAACTTTGCAGATGTGTTTACATATTATATAGAGGTTTTAGCTTAGAGAATATTCCCATATGCAGTTGAGGATATTCCCAGTTCACAGGTGAATCTTCCTTCTATGATGCCTCCAACCCCATCAAAACGCACTTTGTATCTGATTACGCTTGGTCATCATAGTGTTTGGAAGGAGTGTCCTAGCCATCACATACATCCATATGTATATGTGTATCTATATATATAAATATAATATTCTGATAATTCTGTGTGGTGACAAAAGATTAGTGGCTGTGAAGGCCGTTCCTAGCCTCCTAGGCCTGCAGGCCCATCATGGCGCCTAAGCTCTAGTCATCGAGTCACGTGTCTTCGAGTTCAGTCAAAAGGCCCCTGAGCACGCTCTAACCACCAAACATCCAAGGGTCCCGAGGGCAGTCTCCAGACACCCAACAATCTGATTTGAGCGGGACACGATCTACCGAACATACCGTGTTCGAACCTTTTGCGGCTTATCACCGAACACTGCAGCGCTTCCGAGCACCGAGCACCGCACGGCCTGGCTGGTAACCGAGCAGGCCCCCGCTCGGCAGCTCTTGGCCAGAAGACCTAGAACAACACTTCGCCTCTCGAAGGTAGTTAATATAGCGGCGCGACACGCGTCCCATGATCAAAAGACTTAACCACAAGGGATCCCAATAGGCATCTCAAATAGACAACTCACCGCCTAGGGACTCCAACCAACGCGTCCCTACGATCATCATTGAAGGAGATTGTGGCCGGACCCCTCGTCTCCATTGCCCATAAAAGGCACAAGCGATCCCCATGCACAGGTACGCAACCTTTTCCCCATACACACTCACCCATGCGCGAACACACACACACATTTCATTTCTGCTCCTTTGACAGGCATTGAAGGGTTCTCCCCAGTTCTTCAACTAGCCCCCCCTGATCCCTCTGGCTCGAATAGTCCAAAAACAATAGGAAAACACATTTTGACGCCATCTGTGGGAACGAACGAAAGGTTATGCGCCCTACCCGAACATCTCATCTTCATGAGACCCACACACCCTTATCCTCACTGGGGGGGCCATGTAGAGATATTCTTTAGTCCCACATTGAAAGATAGTGAGAACAAGTATGTGCTTATCAGCAAAAGCCTCACATCTTCTCTCAAGATGACCATTTTAAAGGACAAAACCTCAAACATGGGGACAATACCTCTTGGGAGGTACACTTAAATCACGTCTCTTCATTGGCACCGTCTGTAGGAACGAACGAGAGGCCATGTGCCCTACCTGAGCATCTCATCTTCATGAGACCCACACACCCTTATCCTTATTAGGGGGGGAGTTGTGTGGATGTATTCTTTAGTCCCACATTGAAAGATAGTGAGAACAAGTGTGTGCTTATCAGCAAGAGTCTCACCTCTTCTCCCAAGAGGACCCTTTTAGATGATAAAACTCCAAACACGGAGACAATATCTCTTGTGAGGCACACTTAATTAATTCACATCTCTTCACTGGCGCTGTCTGTGGGAATAAACGAGAGGCCATGCGCCCTACCCGAGCATCTCATCTTCATGAGACCCACACAGTCTTATCCTCACTGAGGGGGCTGTGTAAATGTATTATTTAGTCTCACATTGAATGATATTGAGAACAAGTGTATGTTTATCAGCAAGAGCCTCACCTCTTCTCCCAAGAGGGCCCTTTGGGAGAAGAATCTATTACATTTTTTTAAATATATTTTAATCTCTTCATTAAGTGGGGATAATGTGCCGATAATGCATTTGCCATTGAAGAAAGTCCAACGAGCACTATAAATATATTAACAAAGTGCAACAAACATTTCTCATAATTTCAACTCATTTGACGTAACAACAAGCATATAACATGGAGCAAATTAAGTGTGCTCTCCTTCCATTTCTTACTAATAATGATCTAATTGTCCTCACGTTTCGCCTGTCTCCCATAATTTCACAATATATATGGAGTACCTTGATCAACAATGAAGCAGATCACTACATTTAACAAGGGAAGGAAAATGTAGTCTCTCTCTCTTTCTCTCTCTCTCCCCCCCCCATGGTAGAGTTGCAATATTTCAATTATATGATATTTTAAACAATATTTATTGAAGGATGACAAACTTGTAACTTTTATTGTAAGAATATATAGTTTCTGTGCAAAAAACCATGTATGTTTGGTTTGGTTTCAGACCTTGTAAAGCCAAATCAAATTAAACTTCGGTTGAAATCGAAATAAACTTTGGCAACACCTCGTAATATTGATGACTGAATTGTGGACAATGCCAATAAACACATCATCCATATTTGGTGGAGTAGAATTCTAATTATCGATATCATCATGCATAAATACTGGTAATACAACTAGTGTATTAATAATTTTCACATTTAAATTAGGAAAGTTTCTATAAGGATTTGGTGTGATTGGTCTCATCAATCTATACACACCTTTCTAATTTGCATCAAAGTTCACTTTCTCATTTATAGTGATAATAACTTTCTTACTGAATCAAAGTTTTTTTTTTCAAAGAAAAATAGAGTGCACTCCCACCTAGAGGGGAGAGTGTTCTCACTCCAGCCTTACCCATTTATTAATGGTACTGCAAAAAGAACAAGTTTAAATACGCCACCCGACAGCTCTCGGCTAAAAGCCATCACTACCACCTTAGAAACATCCGCCCGAGGGTTGGAAAAAAAAAGAGACAAAAATACAGCATGACAAAACACTATAAATCAGCTAATGTTATCAGCCTGAAACTTGGCAAGCCGGCCTTGTCGACAATTACAGCACCTCTGGACACCATAGGAAGATCTCTGGCCGACATAAACACCTTGTTCTCCTCCATGTCACAGGCATGCGAAGTAAGAGAGTCCGCTACCTGATTTCTTTCTCGATAGATGTGTAGCACCTGAGGCCGCATAATCTGCAGCATCCTGACAGTACGCCGTCGCTAAGGAAAAACCGCCCAGTGTGATATGGAAAAGTCTTGTTGTAAATTCAACCAAGGTTTGCCACTCAATTTTTATTAAGGTTGGGTCATCATGACACGAGAATTATTATAATACTTCATGTCATAAGATATCAGACTCTTATTTGATTTGTAATATTTGTTGTAAATCAAGGGTTTACATCAAGTATGGAATATCACAAATTTTAATAGCTCTTGCAAGTATGGCCGAGTCAGAATAGACAACTGAGATATTATGGCCATCATGAAGGGCCCTCGTTTCTGCAGTAAAACTGTTATACCTGTAGTACTGTAGAAGGATGCAAAGCCATGTTATGAAATTTCCTCTGGTATCCCTGATACATCCGCCGCCACTACACTTGCTCGGATTCTCCTTTGATGGACCGTCCACATTAAGACAGAAATTAATCTGCGGAATCGGCACCATTTGACAACAAAAGGCACTTTAACATTGACTTTGGCCTTGATATTAAAAGAGCACAATATATATATCAGCATGTTCCCGAGATAATGTCCGTTCGAAGGCAACCCCGTCCATGGCCTTGCCAACGGTGAACAAAATAATGCTCCAACAGCGGATAGTAATTATAACCTGGCCACTAAGATTCACCTTGTTACTCAGCAGGGGCGCAACAGCGGATAGTAATTAACCTGGCCACTAAGATTCACCTTGTTACTCAGCAGGGGCGCAACCCAACTCCGTAACGCTGTACCAAGTTCGCCATTAACAAATAGATGGTTTAAATCTTCATTCTTGCGGCCTACTGCAGAGAGCACACTTGGAAACGACATGAATCCCACACTCTGCACCGCGCTCTATATGCAACAATTTCCAAATTAACATGGAGGTTAAGACAAGAAATTGATAGTGCAAGTCAATGAATTACAAGACAGACTTTCAAAGATTAAATCATTAATCCAAGATAATTTTGCAGGTTGGTGCAACTGTTAGCCTTATGTAGACAACAAGTCAATCTGATATTGTATCATTCTGTTCAGTTATTAATAAAATAATTTTTATTTTATTATTTTACTATGTTGGTATTATAATAAAATCCATGAACATGTGCAATAGTGAGTAGACTATGATGTGTGATCATACTAATGAGACTACTCACTTAATAAACACATATTCTAAATGTTCCTATTCGGTGGATACCTGAGAATCTAAATGTTCCTATTCGGTGGATACCTGAGAAGGACATCTGATATCTAGTTAGAATAGTATTGTTTACTCCCGCTCATATGATGAGGATGACTGATCTCATAGTCATGTGTGAGGAGACACTAAGGAGAAACAATAGGTGCTCTTTAGAGAAAGAGTTTACTGAACTGATCCAATAGAATCACTGGATGGTATTGTACCTAACTGTCAACTAGAAAGATTCGATTGTCACAGTTGTGTAGATGGTCTTTAGACCTGAGACACCAAAGACACCTTGTTGGTGGACTTCTGTGTTTTGAGTTTGGCCTAAGAATCTCTATCCAAGAGATTTCATATAGTCAAAGTTCAGACACAACGGAAGACCTTCGAAGGGGATTGAGTGGTCAACAAGGGATCATTTGCCCTCGGTACACAGAGGGAGAATACTCAAGGGAACGATGTAATGGAGTCCCTGGCCAGGGCAGGCAAAAATCAAAAATGGAGTTTTTGGAGTATTAATATTAATCTAAAGTATCGGATCCTAGTGGGACAACAAGTTAGGATTTGACAGTAGACCATATCCTAAGTTGTTCCAAGAGTATTGTGCAAATGAAAGATTATATCTACACGGTAACTGATGACAGAAAGGTTCCTTGTGAGGGTTGTAGAACCCCAATACCTTCCGGGTTCACATGGTGTTGCTTGGCACCCAACGTGATCGGAGGCCCAGCTGAGTCGGCTAGATAAAGTTGATTTAGATTATTAATTAGGTAATATGTGATATTAACTAATTAATCAAGTTAGTAAGTGTTACTATTTTATTGGGCCATTAACTGGATTGGTACTTGGGCCTAGAGGGTCACACGCAATAGGTTTTTAGACGACGATCTAAATATATAAAGATCAGGGGTTTTTATGAAAAACCACACCCTGGCCAAGCATCAGGGTTTCCACTTGGCCGCCCCCTTCTCTCTCTCTCTCTCTCTCTCTTGCGTCACATATGTCGCGGAGATCGGCTCGGATCCAAGCTCTATCTTCGAGTGTTGCAGAACCCGAGGGAGCGAGTGTGGATAGTCACGAGAGAGCGGGCGTGGATCGTCACGAGGAAGACAGCGTGGACACCGCTAGAGGCCGGACGACTGAACGGCTTGTGGCGTCACCTCCACGGAATCGCACGAACGCGGATCCGATTCCGCGCAAGGTGATTCAATTGCCCGATAATCTAGTTTGTGAATCCCAAAACGGATCGAGATCAAATTTTAAATCTCTTTTTCCATTGTGTCTTCTTGATCTCATGTTGCTGTAGATCCTGTTGCCCAGTTGACGAGCCCAGAGGGGGGGTGAATGGGTCTTTTTAAAAATTATTTGATTAGTACCTGTACTTAAATCATTCATACAAAGATGTTCTTCGATGAAGGTTAGCGAATGTTAGTATAAAAGACAAACACACAATAAGCAATCATACAACACAAGGAATTATCCTGGTTCAGACCTCCTCTCCTTAGGAGTCCTACGTCTAGTCCCTGAGCAACAACTCAGGATTCCACTAACTAGGGTACAGTCCCCCTATGGACAATACAACACCCAGCTCAGCTGGTCTTCCTTCACACGAAGGGAACTACAACACCCTGGATCCCTCACCAGGTCTTCCTTCACAACAGAAGCGAACACAACACCCTGGCTCCCCACCAGGTCTTCCTTCACAACAGAAGGGAACTACACCACAAAAAGAATAAGCAGGAATTCAAGCCCCTAGATCAAGCTTTAGCAAGTCAAAATCTGAAGCTACTAGCACCGAGAGCAAATAATCTAAACAAGGCACTCTCTCAGAACTACACTGGCTCTCTTAGGATTTCTATTACAGCACAGAAAGCAAAGAGCTAAAGACACACTAGAATTGAATTCTTGGCTCTCAGATTCTTTCAGAAGATCTGCAATGCTTGTATACTTCGATGGTAAGTCTCTCTCTTCTATATGTTTCTTCTGGAGCTGCTATCTTGTATTTGTATCTCTAATTTGAAATGTAGTCGTTGAAGTAACTGTTGTCTCTTAGTTTGGTAGACGTTAGACTGCTTGACACTTGGAAGCTTCTAGTCAACAATCTTTTATCCATTTAAGCACGCAAAGAGATAGGATCTTCTGGCATCTATATGGTCCAACGTTGTATGACAAAACGTCTTTAGGGCCCTACATACATTAAATGCTAGAACAGTAGACAGCTAGGCTGTTTCTTGTTGTCAGTAAACGTTGATGTGAATATTCACCAAAATAGTAATGCCAAATAGCTTGTTCTAAGAGATGTTAACAAAGTATGCACGATAATGAAAATATATCATCTGCATGCATGCAGAGATGCGTTCTGTCTTCATTAAATGCATAGTAGTCAGATAGATATGTGAAGACTTTGACTATTCAACGCTTTCAGAAATAAGATAAATATCAAGTCGATATAAAACATAAAGTCGATGCCTATATGACTTATGAAATCGTTATGATCAAGTGTTTACTGAAGAAATCGTTATGAGCACTTAACAAGTCGTTATAGAAATCAAATCATTGTATTCATTTAAGGAATCGTTATGAATATTGAAGAAATCATTATAGAAAACAAATCGTTGTATTCATTAAACGAATCGTTATGAATACTGAAGAAATCGTTATAGAACACAAATCGTTGTATTCATTAAAGGAATCTTTATAGAGAGCAAATCGTTATGAGGGCTAAAGAAACCGTTGCACGAAGCAAATCGTTATGAGCGCTAAAGAAATCGTTGCGCGAAGCAAATCGTTATGAGTGCTAAAGAAATCGTTGCGCGAAGCAAATCATTATGAGCGCTAAAGAAATCGTTACGCGAAGCAAATCGTTATGAGTGCTAAAGAAATCGTTGCGCGAAGCAAATCATTATGAGCGCTAAAGAAATTGTTGCGCGAAGCAAATCGTTATGAGCGTTAAAGAAATTGTTGCGCGAAGCAAATTGTTATGAGCGTTAAAGAAATCGTTGCGTGAAGCAAATCGTTATGAGCGCTAAAGAAATCATTGCGCGAAGCAAATCGTTACGATGAGCAAATCGTTACGACGTCTTAAGAAATCGTTGTGATGACTTAAGGAATCGTTACGATGAGTAAATCATTACGACGTCTTAAGAAATCATTGTGATGACTTAAGGAATCGTTACGACGAGCAAATCGTTACGACATCTTAAGAAATCATTATGATGACTCAAGGAATCATTACGACGAGCAAATCGTTGTGCCATAAAGGAAATCGTTGTGATTCTCAACAGAAATCGATGTGGACTTAGAGAAATATCATCTTGACATTGCTAATGCTTCAGAAGGGTAATACTTACCAATATTGGCTTGTTTGTCCTTGGTGTATTTCCTATACTTAGACTTCATAGAATATGTGTTAGAGAAGTTTTGATAGGGTTTTGTTAATCACCAAAATAAATGTGTAATTAATGAAAATTATATGGAGACAGACTGATCATCGATCTCCCCCTTTTTGGTGATGACAAAACTTATCAGGAAGCATGAATAAAGAATCTAAATATTTGCGAAATGTATTTCAGACAAAAAATGTATTTCAGACATGCTTAGTATGTTTCTCCCCCTTTTTGTCATTAAGTAAAAAGATAAACTGAGACAAAGAAGAAGAGAAAAGATAGAAAGGTACTCAACCAAATGTATTTAATTACTTTTGAGGAAGTACAGGTAAATAATTGGCAGGAGATAAAAGGGAGGCAAAGCGCCTGATGACAGGGAGTGCCTGGCGTTCCTGTTCTTCAAAAAAAGCTTGAAAGGCCCCAAACTCAATTTGATAGGAGGGTCCCATGGTGGGAGCCATCCTCTTGATATGAAGTTGCCTTTGATCTGAAATGAAATCCTCATATTTAGCACTGCCAAGGGCTATCTTGTAGGATAAGAATGACCAAAAACTGGCAAACCGAAGAAGGGCATCAATCTTGAGGGGATAGACAATCTGAAGTGATCAAAGCTCTTTCTTTAAAGCAAAGAAGACCTTGTATCGTTCGACCCAGGTCAGATAGGAATCCCGGATGAGGTGAAGAGAGTTGGCATCCAAAAATTCACCGAGAGACAAGGGAGGTTGATTAGAGCTGGCCTGAGAAGCATTAAGATCTCCTAGCTGCTGAGTAGACAAGGGATAGAACTTTGTCCAATCTGCAGGAGACAGCCTGTCACATTCAGAGAGAATGGGGGCCAGGACATCTGCCTTGATATGCCCCTGAAGATATTGCTTGAAGACAAATCTCGGGAAAGATAGATCACGGCCATCTTGCACAAATAACATGGCCATGACCCTTGCAGCTCGCTCAAAAATAAGTGTTCCCACAGAAGAATCCATAATCAAGGCATGGAGAGGGGGAAGGAACACTACATCCGGAATGACTAAGGTAGCAAAATCAACCTTAAGGGAGTCAGAAGGAGCTGTGCTTGAACTGAGAGCCCTGATGGCTTCATAGAACTGACCCAGTTGAGATTTAAGGAGGCGATTTATATAGCAGTAGTTACTGTACATCTGATACTGCCTGATAAACTTAATCTCTTTCTGAATGAAGGGTCTAAATAGATTTTTGTGATGGATCTGGAACCATTCAGAAAGAGGAAGAGGAGCTTCCCTAGGTGGATATCTGGCAGCTTGAACTCTACGGAATTGATTGTACATATCTCTGTTGCTTCGAGCCCACTGCTCTTCAGGTTTGGCTTCAGTCATGGAGAAAATTTTTGACTGTTGAGCCTTAGAGAGATGGGTGTAAGGAAAGATGGTGGTAAGATGATCAGAAAGATTTTGGAAGGGAAGGCCAAAAATGTGAGCAAAAACTACTTTTTAAAGATATTCTTCATAGACAAGTTTCTACTTATTGGAGATAGAAAGGGAAAACCAAAGGGGAGGATAACAAGTGTCAGAGGAGACATGATGGGTGGAAGTGAGTCTCCTCTTTTTAGAGACAGGACTAGAAGAGCCTGTCCTGTGAGTGTGGGTGCCAATAGCCAGGACTGAATGAAGTATTGCTACCTCAAATGCATCCTTGATATCCTAGATTTCAACCTGAGTGAGTTGGGCACCCTCAGAAATAATGGTAATAAAGAAGGGAGGTGTAGGTGGATTGAAGATAGAGGCAGGAGTTATGGTAGGGAGAGCAATGGTTTCTGAGGAAGAAGGACCAGAAGAAGAAGAGGGCCCAACAGAAGAGGATGCTGGAGGAAGCTGAGGAGAAGATGGTGGAGAAAGAACAATGGTGGAAGAAATAGGAGATGAGCCAGATTGAGAAGGAAATGGTGTAGGAGAGGATATAGGTCTTGGACGAGGTTGTTTAAAGGTGGTTGGAGCTGGAGGTGCAGTGGATGAGGTAGGTGGAGAAAGAGGGGCTGGAGTGGGAAGAGTAGAAGTGGCAGGGGGCTCAGGAGCTACAGCCTGTTCTGCTCTTTCAGCTACAGATTCCACTGGGATAAGAATCTCCTCTCCTAGCCCAGACCCTGACAGATATCAGAATCTTCAATAGGCATATTCTCAGAAGGCTGAACTGCAATACTTGGCCATGATGGCCCTGCTGGAGCATCAACTGAAGGCCCTGATGGCAGCTCTACAAGATCAATATCAATTGGCCCGGATGGCCCTACATTACCTTCACTTTGCCCTGAAGGCTCACACTCTTGATGAGTAGGATCTTTGGGTCCTACTGCCTTCAAAAACTCAGACACCATCACCTTCATAGAGCTCAGTTCCTTATTGAACCACTTCAAGGCATTATTTATTTGAGAAATGTCATTTGACATTGATTCCTGGCGCACAATGACAGAACTCATAGCTGACTGCACTGAGGTCAAGACTTCACCTTGATCATCCAATCTCTTCAAGATAGGCTTTAAGTGCACCTTCTTTAGAATTTTCTTCTGCCTTCTGTGAGCAATTTTCTTACTTAGGCTTCTTCTTTCCTCTTGCTCCTCGACCTCTATTGTAACTTCATTATGCCTTTCATTTACAGGAGCATCTTCAGTATGTGCCCCTTGAGATGTTGCTTCCTTCTCAATACCTTGCTCCCCTTGAATGAGAGCCTCTTCCACAATTCTTCCTTACTCCCCCTGAATGGGAGCATCTATCAAAACAAAATCGACTTGAGCTGAAACTTGCTCCTACTGGCCTGGAGCTTCTTCCATGACCCTTTCATGTGGATCACTTGCAACTGGCTCCCTTTGAGAAATGGAGTCCAGTACCTCCCTAAGTAGAGAGCCTACTTGGGAAGAAGGAGGAGGATCCTCTGAAGATTGCCCAAAGGGCTCAATGTACTCAGGAGGAATGTCCTCGATTCTTCTGCTTGCTTCTTCCTCTGCTGCTGATGGTACAACTTCTGGAACTGCTGGATCAACTACTGCTTCTGATACAGTTGTTGTTGGTGCTTCTTCTATTACTGCTGCTGATGCTGCAGGTGACTCTGCTACTGCTGGTGCTGGTTCTAGATCCTCTTGGGCTTCACCAACGATGGCTTCACCGTCAACTGTGCCAACCTTTGACCAGATACCATTAACTAGTGAAAAACCACTCTTCTTCAAATTTCTGGACCTAATGGCTTGGCCTATTTTCTCAGACACATCACCAACTGTGCTAATCATAAAATGCTGGAAAATTCTTGTCAGAAGATGGGCATAGGGTAGTGAGATATTCAACTTGCTCTTAGTGTCCCACAATTGAGAGCTGGCAAACTTCATCCTTTCAATTATCAATTCAGCTGTATTAATTTCCTGATTCTGGGTAGCCCAGTACATCAGGTCTGAGTCTGCCTTGGCACAGGTTGACAACGATGCACTTCTAGGCACAATAATCTGACAAATAATAAAGTGCAGCAATCTATTGAAAGCACTAAGCTGGTTAATATCCAGCTTCCCATCCTTTAGCTTAAACTCCGGACCAATAATCCATAATCCCTTGATATTAGTGTCCTCTGAGTGGACGCCACTGTGACCGGTGGTAGAAACGTCAAACAGAGATGCCAAAAGGTCTCTAGAGATTCTGATCTGGGTACCCTTGACCAGGGAAGTCAAGGTCCCATCCGCCTCAGTCTTCAAGCACACATAAAAAGCTTTAACTAAATCCGGATAACTTACTTCAGATAGGGTTGCGATCTTTGTCCATTTCAGCCTTTGTAGAGCTTTAACCAAACTGCCCATGCCATTCTTCTCCAAGTTTGCCAAATCCACTGCCTTGTTACCACAGACCTTTGCCTTGACGGACGCGAACCTACTTTGCTGCTCTGCTGTGAGGAACGCAGCTCCGTAGCCCCCAACGGTGCCGGAAATAGTTGTAGAGGCCATGAAATCTAACAGGGAAAGGTTCTGGAGGACTGGAAGGGTGATTGAGGAAGAACCCCTCAAGAAATTTCTGGCGGGAGAGGTTGAAGGCTTCAAATCTGAGGAAAGTCGATGCCGGTGTCGATAGGTTATCGCCTCAGGCAGGAGGACAAAGGGAATAGAAGGAAGAGGAATAGTTTCCACACGGATTACGAAATACGAAATAAGGAATAAAGGCCTTTTTCGAAAAAGGGGTGTGCTTTTATGGCGGAAAATGACAAAATTCCAGTTTGAAAGAATAAACATTTACAAAATAGCGAACCAACATGAATTTTTGCTTAAGAGAGATAGATGGGATATTTACTTAAATTTAAGGAGTATGAATAATTTAAGCTCTGAAATTTGCTATCTCAGTTTTAACAGATAATTCTTTCACAATTTACACAAACATAATTCCCTTCTGAGAGATGTAAATCTTTCTTCGGGCAAAGCTTTTGTGAAGATATCTGCTAACTGATTATTTGTGTCTATGAATGAAATTTCTATATTACCATTAGCTACATGATCACGAATAAAATGATATCTAACCTCAATGTGTTTGGTTCTTGAGTGCTGTACTGGGTTCTTGGTTAGGTTTATGGCACTAGTGTTGTCACACAATAGTGGGATATGAAGGGGTATGCGGAATAACACAATATGGTAATCTAGAAGGGGGGGTTGAATAGATTACGGAAATTTCTAATTACTGATGGCTTCTTTTTGGTGCTACAGGGATCTTAATGAAACTTGATTAGAATTAGATTGAGTATAAGAAAGCTTGAGTTGATATAAATGAGAACAGGGTATCAAACGTGCATATGAACAATGTGCCTACCAATCATCTATCGCAAAACGCGAACAAACCACAGGACACGATGATTTAAGGTGGTTCGGAGTACACAACTCGTGTATCCTACATCCACCGTCCACACACACACGCAGAAATGACTACTTATGAGCGAGTTCAACACAACAACTCACACACACACACGTTGTCTGATGAACCACGATAGAACAACCACAATTTCGTGGATCAAGCACAAGGGATGCTTGAAACACAATCACACACACACAATAGAATGGAAATTGTGAAATGGAGAAGAATTTAGAGTTGGGGAACAAATCCAATTGGAATTCTTCTCGTGGATCGTCCAGACGCTCTTCAAACTTCGATTGGATGTAGACTGATCGATGTAGAAGGTTGAATTGACAACGATCCGGCTTCAACTCCGCATGGATGGTGATTCCACGACGATCTGGGCAGAAGATTGAAGCAGGGCAGCAAATTGGGGCTTTTCCTCTTGGTCCCTTGGAGGCTCTTGCTTGGGGGCTGCTGCTATGTGAATTTGGCTCCAAAAGGATGCTTATATAGTGTTAGGTAAAGGTGGGGGTCGTGGAGGAAGGAGACACCCAAATGGGGCCGAAATTAGAATTTCTGAATTTCATGTTTCCGTCGTCTGTCGACAGGTGCACTTGCATCTGTCGACAGATGCACTCAGTCTATGATCGGTCTGCGAACTGGGCTTCAGAAATCTGAACTTCTGTGTGTATCTGTCGACAGGTAATTTGCATCTGTCGACAGGTGCACTCAGAGATACAAGAACTGAAGTTTGTCTTGGGTTGTCTGTGTGTATCTGTCGACAGGTAATTTGCATCTGTTGATAGGTGCACTCAGAGATACATGAACTGAAGTCTGTCTTGGGTTGTCTGTGTGTATCTGTCGACACATACCCTGGGCCTGTCGATAGATACACTTCTTTGACATTGCCTTGAAATGTTTGCTCATCTCTTTGATGCTCCATCTTTCATGCTTGTGCACCTACATGTAAATACATTGTTAGTGATATACATTGTATGATTTAGCAATGTTTAACATAATCACTTTCATAGTGTTTTTCATGTTAATTAACACATCAATTTTGCATTAAATCAATGTTCAAGGATATTAATGTGATCATCAAAAACATGATATATTGAAAACCCAACAATCTCCCCCTTTTTGATGATGACAAAAAAATTCAATTGATGCAAAATATTGATGTTCTCCCCCTTTTTGGCAACATACATAAAGTCAAGTCATGCACATTAAGAGACAAATAAACATGAACTGTGATTTTTCATTGATTGATCATTCAAAATTCACAGTACAAGAGATAACCATTACATGACTCAATAAAAATCAAAAGGAAGGGAAATAACATGAGCAAGCAAAAAGATAACAGGACTAGTGAGACTAACTCCCAGCTAAGACTCTTAACGACCTCTAAGGACCCTGAGACCCTCTATTCATCGTCATGTCCAGCAGGTGGAGGATGACGGGATCCAGCTCTCTCGGAGTAGAGGTAATCAAGCCGGTCTTGGATATGCACATGAGACACATCCAGAGAGTTAAGGCGAGCATCCACTTAATCAAATCTAGTGTTCAGTTGAGCAAATCCTGAGGTCATCTGTTGATGCAATTGTGCCAAGTAATCACGAAGGGATTGTTCTTGAGGCACAGGTACATCAGCAAATTCTTGAGGTTGATCAGGCATTTGCTCATCTTGAGGTTCTTCATCACTGTCTTCATTAGCTTCATTGTCTTCATTGTCATCATTGTCTTTATTGTCAGATGCATTTTCATCACCTTGTTGTTCTTTCCCTTTGAGAGTCCTTGTCACCACACCGTCTACAAACTTGTAGCCCATTCGGTGAGCGGCAATGAGGTCAAATGCACTGCGGGATTTTAAGGAGACGAGCTCACTTGAAGGAATAGGGATGCCAATGAAAATGAGAAGAGAGGTGATGGGGCATGCATATGGCATTGATCTCTTGGTGTTGGAGAAACACCGACGAATGAGGCTTAGCATGAGTTCAGGTAGATTGATTTGTTGACATTTGAGGAAGAATATGAACAAAGACTTATGGACCTCAGTTACTAATTCTCGGCTTCCATCCTTCGAGACGATCAAGGTAGTGAAGATATGATGGATCATCTGGATCAAAGGAGGAAAGGAGTTGGCATTCAGACGAGCAATTTTCTTAGTGGAATCATAAGGTTGCAAAGTGAGAAGTTCATAGTACTCAGAAGCGGAAGGAGTATAGTTGAAGATTTCAACTCCTGAGTTTGGGATTTCCAGGGCCGTCGAGATAAGATTTGCGGTGAGGCGAAAACGAGTGCCTTTCACCGAAGAGAAAATATCTCCCTGATCGGAAAGCCCTAGGTTATTGAAAAATTCTGACACGGATTGGATCTTGAGCCCTGGAGGGGGAAGAGAGGGGTTTGGAGAAGAGGAGGAGGAAATGAGAGGGGAAATGGTGGGAAATGGTCGTGGGAAGCCTTTAGAATAGGTTTAGAAGGGATTTCGAAAAGAGGCCCCACACATAGGACTTGAACCGGCGCGATGGTTGTCTTCAAAAATGGATCTGGGTCGCCGGCTGTCGATAGATGACTATCTGTCTGTCGACAGATAACTGCTTTTTGGCAGAAACTTGATTTTTTCAAGATTTTTTCAAAGGGTCAAGTGTTCATTTGGCAGTTTAGGGTAAAATAGGTGTATGTACAAGTTAAAAATGCATATCCATTATGATGAAGACATGACACAATTCTACAATGATTTTGAAATAAAACCGATGAGTTCTTTAATTAGATCATAAAGAACACATTTCACAAAAGCCAGTGAAAATTAAATAACTCTTTTGATTAAGGCCATTGAAGAAAAACATGCATCCAAATAGAGATGATAGTCAGATGAAATTTGAATTAGATGGCCACAAGAACATCTTACCCATAAGAAGCACATTGGACTTGACGTAAAATTTTTTCGGAGGCTTCACTCTATTTCTAGTATGATTTTAGGATCTTTAAACAGCGAAGATGGGAAAGAGTGGCAATGAGGAGCACTTTCACTTTTTCATGTGAAGGTAGACATTTGTGATGCCAATACCCCCAGTTACTCAATGTGAGTGTCCATCAAGCCATTGTATAGAGATAATGAAACAACCTTTTGACGTGAAGACCGACATTGGTGATGCCCATGTCCCCGGTTACTTAGTGATTTTCATCATTGCTCTACCTCCATCCCATAATTGAAAGATATTCTTTTTTTGTTTGAAACTTAGAAATAGGTAGCTTTTCTCCCATTTTATTTTGTTTTTACTTTTCGTCAAGTACATGAGATTTCTTTAGGCAAGTGATAATGTAGAATATTAAATTCAAGGACCTTCTGATTTTTCAAATCATTTTGGATTCATGTTTAAAGACAAGTGAGTTATTCAAAGGAGATGTTTAAAAATCATTTGGTTTGCTCATTGTGTTCAAAATGATCTAATTAGTCCTCAATCAAGTGTTGCATCAAACATCATTTAGACTTGGTTCACGACTTTGACATGAAGTGGATATGAAAGGTTATTTGCACAAAACAATCCAATGTTTACCTTCAAATCAAGTAATGAACACTTTCTTGAAAAGTATGAAGAAGAATGAGAAAAAAGTGAGAATGTGTATCTGTCGACAGAAGGAAAGATGCTGATGTTGAAGTTTCTCAGTCGACAGACCTCGACTGTCGACAGATATGAGAGTGAATTGATTTCAGTCAGAGCAAGTCTGAGTGTACCTGTCGACAGATGGAATGTGTCTGTCGACAGATATGAACAGAGTGGATTTTTCTGGTTTCAGTTTGAGTGCACATAAAGTTCAAGGAAGTGAGGATTAAAAATTGAAGTGAAGGAAGAATTTCCTCATGAAAAAACTCATCTACCCTGAACTTACTCCCCCATAGTGTGTGCACGTGTTGACACAACATCTAGTCAAGGATTCACACAAGCATTTGAGACAAGGCAAATATGTTCATTTCAAGAATATCATACACAAGTACATGGTCACAGAAAAAGCATTGTTTCATGGAGTTAACATGATAAAATGTAAGGAAACTAAAAATCCTATGTGAAGTACAGGACCTTTATATGCAATGGGACTATGGATACTTGGCGGAAATGTTTCCTCACGCATGATGATAGTTTCCAAACAAGCCGAACTTGTTCTTTCACAGTTCACCATTTGATATACCACATAGTCATTCACACATAAAGAGCATGTACTCCAATATGGAGAGTTAGTTTCATTGCATTTTACACAAACCCAATTCTCTTCTTAAATATGTGAATCTATCTTCAGACAAGGGTTTGGTGAAAATGTCAGCCAATTGTTTTTCTGTGGGAATGAAATTAAGTTCCAAGGTTTTATTGGCAACTTCATCTCTCAAGAAATGATGACGGATTTCAATGTGTTTAGTCCTTGAGTGTTGGACAGGGTTTTTTGAAAGGTTGATAGCACTTGTGTTGTCACATAGTATAGGTGTGCATCCAATTTCAACATTATAGTCAGCTAACTGACTTTTGATCCACAACACTTGAGCTACACAACTTCCTGCAGCGACATATTTTGCCTTTGCAGTGGAGAGTGCAACTGAGTGTTGTTTCTTGGATGCCCACAAAACCATGCAACCGCCAAGGAATTGGCAATATACACTAGTGCTTTTTCTATCAATTTTACATCCAGCATAATCAGCATCAGAATATGATATCAAATCAAAACTACTGCCTGCTGGGTACCAAAAACCCAAATTGCATGTACCTGAGAGATATCGGAAAATTCTCTTGATTGCAATTAAATGGCTTTCCTTTGGATTAGATTGATATCTAGCACAAAGACAAACACTGAATTGTATATCCGATCTACTTGTAGTAAGATAAAGGAGTGAGCCAATCATACCTCGGAAGTGCTTTGCATCTACCAGTTTACCTTTCTCATCAGTTTCCAATTTGATGCTTGTGCTCATTGGGGTGGAGGCCGGTTTAGCTTGCTCAAATTGAAATCGTTTGAGAAGATCTTTGACATATTTTTCTTGATTTATGAAGAAGCCGTCTTCATGTTGTTTCACCTACAAACCAAGAAAGAATTGAAGCTCCCCCATTAGACTCATCTCAAATTCACTGTGCATGTGTTTAGAAAATTCCTCACACAGTGAAGGGTCAGTAGGACCAAATATAATATCGTCCACATAAACTTGAACAACAATTATGTGATTGCGAACTTTCTTAGTGAAGAGTGTTTGGTCCACTTTACTTCTTGAGTAGTTTTTGCTTACCAGAAAATTGCTTAGTCTATCATACCAAGCTCGAGGTGCCTGTTTCAAACCATAAAGAGCTTTGTGTAATTTATACACATGGTTAGGCATTTCAGAATTTTTAAAACCTGGTGGTTGAGAGACATAGACTTCTTCTTTGATATAGCCATTTAAGAAAACAGTTTTAACATCCATTTGATAAAGTTTGAACTTATGGGAGCATGCATATGCCAATAAAATTCTGACTGCTTCTAATCTGGCTACAGGAGCAAAGGATTCTTCAAAATCTACACCAAATTCTTGATTATATCCTTTTGCAACAGTCTAGCTTTATTTCTGACCACTTTTCCTTCTTCATTATGTTTATTCCTAAACACCCATCTAGTTCCTATGATAAAAATTTCAGGGGTTCTAGGAACTAAACTCCATACATTATTTCTTTGAAATTGACCAAGTTCCTCATGCATAGCATCAATCCATGAGTTATCTTTTAAGGCTTCTTCAACATTTTTGGGTTCCACTTGAGAGACAAAAGTAAAAAGATCATGTTCAATTATTTGTCTAACTTGAAACCTTGTTTGAACAGAATCATTTAAACTACCTATCACATCATCAAGTGGGTGATCTTTGGAATACCTCACATTTGTGATTGTTGAAGGGCCGGGAGCATCTTGTCCTTGAGGAATTTGATCTTGTGAATGTTGTTCTTCAGGAGGTTCATCTTCTAGTGGATTTTCTTGATGTGTTTCATCTTGTTTTCTGAAGGCTTTTTCATCATCTTCATCATAGTCCTTGTGAAGATATCCACCTTTGGTCTTGGAACCTTCTTCAGATTTGTCTTTTGCTTTGACTTGTAGGTCCTCAAGTGATGTTCCTTCATCTTCTTTTTCAGTTCTATTAACAGTCAAACTGTTAGTTTTGGCATAAGTCTCATAAAAAATTACATGTGGAGTTTCTTCCA
Source organism: Colocasia esculenta (assembly GCA_014218235.1). NCBI lineage: Eukaryota > Viridiplantae > Streptophyta > Magnoliopsida > Alismatales > Araceae > Colocasia > Colocasia esculenta. The sequence continues at coordinate 8,511,798 of CM024759.1, read as the reverse complement.
CAGTGCGTGTTTTATTGTTAAACACCCTATATGCCCTAGAGTGTTCGGAGTAGCCTAGAAAAACAGCTTGATCACTTTTGGCTTCAAATTTATTTAAATCATATTTATTATTATTATGAATAAATACCTTTGAGCCAAATACTCGGAAGTACCCAAGGTTGGGTTTCTTACCTTTCAACAATTGGTAGAGGGTTTTCTTTATCACAGGTCTTACCATGGCTCTGTTTAGAATATAGCATGAAGTGTTCACTGCTTCCGCCCAAAAGCTTCTTGTGAGTTGGCCTTCAACCAGAAGAGTGCGAGCCATTTCCACCAATGTTCTACTTTTCCTCTCCACTACTCCATTTTGTTCTGGAGTCCTTGGGGAGGAGAACATATGTTCAATCCCTTGGTGCCTGCAAAAATCAGAAAATGCATTGTTATCAAATTCTCCCCCGTGATCGGTGCGGATTGAGCATATTTTATTCACATTGCCATGCTCAATTTTGTTAAAGAATTCTTGGAAGATTATAAGTGTTTCACTTTTGTGTGCAAAGAATTTGACCCATGTGAACCTAGAAAAATCATCTACAATGACAAAACCAAAACGTTTGCCATTGAGACTTAAAGTTCTAGTTGGTCCAAAAAGGTCCATGTGCAACAGTTCATATGGTTAGATGTGCTTACCGGTGCTTTGGATTTGAAAGACTTCCGGGTCTGTTTTCCCTGTGCACATGCATCACAAAAACTTTCATTGTTGTTAAAAGAAATGTCAAGAAGTCCACTTACTAATTTGAGCTTCATGATCTTGTGCAATACGTTGTAGCTCGCATGGCCAAGCCTACGATGCCACAATGTCAATTCATCCTGTCTATTTGCAACAAGACACAAGTTGTCATTTTTTGGATCATCTAAGTCAACTAAGTAGATGTTATTTACTCTTTTTCCAGAAAATTTTACACTTCTCGTTTCTTTATCAACAATTTGACATGAATTTGATTCAAAAATGACGTTGTGACCTCTATCACATAATTGACTTATGCTAAGCAAATTGTGATTAAGGCCATCAACTAACAGTACATTTTCAATTGAATTGGAGGGACACTTACCAACATTACCTGTGCCAATGATTTGGCCTTTGTTGTTACCTCCAAAAATAACTTGTCCTCCGTCTTTCTCCACTAGCAAACATAATTTAGCTTTGTCGCCCGTCATGTGCCTCGAACAGCCGCTATCCAAGTACCATTTGTTTTGATGTTGGGCTGCTAGGCATTCCTGCATATGTGGATCAGACAAGAGGTTTTGGTACCCAAATTACTTTGGGTCCCAAAATTTCATTCATGCAACAAAGTAAATGTTTAGGAATCCAAACTTGTTTGAATTTCTGTTTCTTTGGATTATTCCAGCATTGTTTTTCATCATGACCAATTTTTTACACACATTGCATGAAGGAATTTTCTTTTCAATTTTTTGTTGCTTGATAGACTTTTATTAGTTCTTGCCTGTCGACAGGCACCATTCCATCTGTCGACAGGTGGCTTTTCTTTTGTTTGTTGGGAACATTTGTTTGGGTTGCAATACTTTGGTCTGAGATTGACTTGTGTTATGCTTTGTGGGAACATGCTTGCTGTGCTTGGGCTAGGATAACAAAGGAAGTGATCAATGATTCCTATTTTCTTTTGTTTGACAGGTTGATATCCTAACCCATGCTTGGTTACATGTATTTTAGCACCCAAAACCGCATCTAGATTTTGCTTTCTTTTACAAATTTCATTAAGTCCTCAGATTTTTTTTCAATTCTTTTTAGTTTGTTCCAACTTTTTCCTTGTTTCTAATGTTCTTCTTGAAGAATTCAAGAGAATGGCTTAAACAGTCCTTTTCTTTTTGTGTTTCTTGTAATTTCATTTTCAAGCAATCCATCTCTTCACTATGAGTCTTTTCATCAACTTCCATCATTTCTATTTCTTTTGTTAGGAATGCAATTCGTTCATCGTTATTTTTATCATGCACAAGGGAGTTGCATTTCTTTTTAATGCCTTATTTTCAGATCTATATTCACAAAATTTTCAAATAGAGTAGTGTATGCTTCCTCCCATTCACTTGCAGTGTAATTATCAAATGAGAAGTTTACCTCGGTGGAGTCATCACTCCTTGCCATTAAGCATTTAACTTCTTCATCATCGGATGTTTCTTGTGCATCTTCATCTTCAACTTCATCACTCCAGGTTGCCAACATTGCTTTGGCTTTCTTGAAGATGAATTTTTCTTTCTTCAGCTTCTTCTTGAGTTCCGGGCATTCTCCTCTCATGTGCCCCTGCTTCTTGCATTATAACAAACGATATCAGATTTTTGTTGGACTCATATTTCTGTGAAAAATTTTCTTTTGGAAAGGTTTGGAGTTACCTGTGTCTCTCTTTTGAACTTCAGAAATTTCTTGAATTGTCTAGTGAGCATTGCCATTTCATCATTATCACTCTCACTAGATGTTCCTTGCTCATCACTATCTTGTTGAATGGATTTCTTGGAGCTTGTTGATATTTTGTTGGATGCTTTTAAAGCAATTGACTTCCTAGGATTTCTTCTAATTCTTTTCTTTTGATGTTGATTTCATATGTCATTAAGGAGCCAATTAGTTCATCCAATTTCATTTTAGAAAGGTCTTTGAAATCCTCAATGACAGTGGCCTTAGTATTCCAAGATGAAGTAAGAGATCGAAGTATCTTTCTTACTAAGTCACTTTCAGAGTATTCCTTTTTAAGACCTTTTAACCCGTTAATTATTAGCATGAATCTTGCAAACATGTCTGATATGTTTTCATCAGTTTTCATCTTGAACATTTCATATTCAGACACTAACATGCTAACTTTGGTTTCCCTTACCTCGGACGTACCTTCGTAGATGAGCTCAAGTTTGTCCCACATCTCTTTTGCTGTTGAGCATGTGGAGACTCTTGAGAACTCCTTTGGATGCACCGCACATTGCATCATGTTTAGTGCACTCCAGTTGAGAGTTCCTTTAGCTATTTGGTCTTTCGTCCAGGTGTCTTCGTTCTCGGGCAACTCATATGGTCCCTAGCTAACTATTTTCCACAGCTCGTAATTTTGAGCTCTCAAAAATACCTGCATATGATTTTTCCAATAAGGATAGTCAGTGCCATCAAAATAGCGTGGCCTAGTTACTGAATGTCCCTCGACCATATACCCTTTGCTAGAATCCATAAGATCGAGAATCTCCCGATCGCTAGATCAAATTACGAAAACTGTAAATCGGAGAAACCTTGCTCTGATACCAATTGAAGGGGGTATGCGGAATAACACAATATGGTAATCTAGAAGGGGGGTTGAATAGATTACGGCAATTTCTAATTACTGATGGCTTCTTTTTGGTGCTACAGCGATCTTAATGAAACTTGATTAGAATTCGATTGAGTATAAGAAAGCTTGAGTTGATATAAATGAGAATAGGGTATCAAACGTGCGTATGAACAACATGCCTACCAATCATCTATCGCAAAACGCGAACAAACCACAGGACACAATGATTTAAGGTGGTTTGGAGTACACAACTCGTGTATCCTACATCCACCGTCCACACACACACGCAGAAACGACTGCTTATGAGCGAGTTCAACACAACAACTCTCACACACACACGTTGTCTGATGAACCATGATCAGAACAACCACAATTTCGTGGATCAAGCACAAGGGATGCTTGAAACACAATAACACGCACACACAATAGAATGGAAATTGTGAAATGGAGAAGAATTTAGAGTTGGGGAACAAATCCAGTTGGAATTCTTCTCGTGGATCGTCCAGACGCTCTTCAAACTTCGATTGGATGTAGACTGATCGATGTAGAAGGTTGAATTGACACGATCCGGCTTCAACTCCGCATGGATGGTGATTCCACGACGATCTGGGCAGAAGATTGAAGCAGGGCAGCAAATTGGGGCTTTTCCTCTTGGTCCCTTGGAGGCTCTTGCTTGGGGGGCTGCTATGTGAATTTGGCTCCAAAAGGATGCTTATATAGTGTTAGGTAAAGGTGGGGGTCGTGGAGGAAGGAGACACCCAAATGGGGCCGAAATTAGAATTTCTGAATTTCATGTTTCCGTCGTCTGTCGACAGGTGCACTTGCATCTGTCGACAGATGCACTCAGTCTATGATCGGTCTGCGAACTGGGCTTCAGAAATCTGACTTCTGTGTGTATCTGTCGACAGGTAATTTGCATCTGTCGACAGGTGCACTCAGAGATACAAGAACTGAAGTTTGTCTTGGGTTGTCTGTGTGTATCTGTCGACACATACCCTGGGCCCGTCGACAGATACACTTCTTTGACATTGCCTTGGTCTGTTTGCTCATCTCTTTGATGCTCCATCTTTCATGCTTGTGCACCTACATGTAAATACATTGTTAGTGATATACATTGTATGATTTAGCAATGTTTAACATAATCATTTTCATGGTGTTTTTCATGTTAATTAACACATCAATTTTGCATTAAATCAATGTTCAAGGATATTAATGTGATCATCAAAAACATGATATATTGAAAACCCAACATGATAGACTTGATGTGCACTCCATAGTCCTCAAGCTGTTGCTTTATCCATAGGAGTTGTGTACAACAACTTCCAGCAGCCACGTACTCAGCTTCAGCTGTTGAGAGTGCTACTGAATTCTTCTTCTTGGAGGACCAGGATATCAGACACCCTGCAAGGAATTGACAACAACCACTGGTGCTTTTTCTATCTAATTTGCATCCAGCATAGTCAGCATCAGAGTACCCTACTAAATTTATTTCACATGATTTTAGATACCAAATACCTAGATCATGAGTTTTAGACAAGTATCTGAAAATTCTTTTAACACTGATTAAATGAGATTCTCTAGGATCTGCTTGATATCTAGCACACATGCATACACTAAATAGTATATCAGGTCTGCTGGCAGTTAAGTAAAGTAGAGAACCTAAATTACCTCTATAGATCTTTTGATCTACCTTCTTACCATCTTTATCACTGTCCATTCTTGTTGATGTGCTCATTGGTGTTGACAGTGGTTTGGAATTTTCGAAACCAAATTTCTTCAGGAGCTCCTTGGTGTATTTAGCTTGACAGATGTGGGTGCCATCTCCTCCTTGCTTGATTTGTAATCCAAGGAAGTAGTTCAGCTCCCCCATCACGCTCATCTCAAATTCTCCCTGCATCAACTTTTCAAAGTACTTGCAAAGGAATTCATCAGTAGATCCAAAGATAATGTCATCTACATAAATCTGTACAAGTAATATGCTTTTAACTTTCGATTTTACAAATAGAGTGCTATCTACCTGTCCTCTTGTGAAACCATGATTCAATAGAAAAGAACTAAGCCTTTCATACCAGGCTCTAGGAGCTTGCTTTAAATCATACAATGCTTATGAAGTTTAAAAACATGATTTGGAAAATCTGTGTCATCAAAACCCGGGGGTTGTTCAACATAAACTTCTTCCTTGATAAAGCCATTTAAAAATGCAGATTTGACATCCATTTGAAATAATTTTAAATCCAAAGTAGATGCATATGCTAATAAAATTTTAATAGCCTCAAGTCTAGCTACAGGTGCATAGGTTTCATCGAAATCTATGCCTTCCTCTTGGGAATAGCCTTGAGCTACCAATCTGGCTTTGTTTCTTAAGATCACACCAGCCTCATCCAATTTGTTTCTGAACACCCACTTAGTGCCAATAACTGGATGGTCTGATGGTCTAGAAACAAGTGACCATACTTGGTTTCTCTTGAACTAGTTAAGTTCATCTTGCATGGCTATAATCCAGGATTCATCAGTGAGAGCTTCATTGACTGTCTTAGGCTCTATTTGAGAGACAAATGCTAGATAATTACAAGGTATTACATTACCTCTTGTTCTTACCCCTACAGATGGATCACCAATAATGTTCTCAGGTGGGTGATCTTTCTTGTATCTCCACTCCTTTGGAAGATTTTCATGTGTAATATCTTGTTGTTGCAAGTCTTCCAGAGGTGGATCATCCCTGTCTTCAATTGAGGTATCCTTTAGTTTCTTGGACAGTTCGTCTGCATCATCATTATCACTATCTTCTTCCTTTCTCAAGGAAGGGTTAGTCTCATCAAAAATAATATGCACAGATTGTTCAATCAATAAGGTACGTTTGTTAAATACTCTATATCCTTTGGGTTTAGAAGCATACCCCATGAAGATGCCTTCATCTGATTTGGCATCCAACTTACCAATGTCTCTTTTGCCGTTGTTGTGGATGAAGCATGGACATTCAAAAGTTCTGAAGTGACTGATCTTCGGTTTCTTCCCTTTGAACAACTCATATGTGGTTTTCTTCAATATTGGTCTGATCATTACTCTATTAATGATGTAGCTTGCTGTGTTTACTGCTTCAGCCCAAAAATACTTTAGTAAGTTATATTCTGACAACATTGCCCTAGCCATATCCAATAAGGTTCTATTTTTTCTTTCAGCAACTCCATTCTGCTGTGGTGTCCTTGGTGCTGAGAAGTTATGTTCAATTCCTTCATTTTCACAGAACTTTGCAAATTTCTCATTTTGAAATTCACCTCCATGATCTGATCGAATACTAACAATACTGAATTTCTTGTCTTTCTGAACCTTCTTGCTAAAACTGATAAAGCTTTCAAATGTATCATCTTTATGTTCTAGGAATGACACCCATGTAAATCTGGAGTAGTCATCGACAACAACAAAATCAAAATTCTTTCCTCCAAAACTGGTGGTCCTCATTGGCCCAAACAAATCCATATGAAGGAGTTCTAAAGGCTTTGTGGTGGTTACCACAGTCTTTGACTTGAAGGAGCTCTTAGTGTGCTTTCCTTTGGCACAAGGTCTACAAACACCTTCCATCTTGGTGCTGACCTTTGGCAGACCTTCCGCAAGATTTTTCTTTAACAACTTTCTCATACCATTTATGCTGCAATGTCTCAATCTTCTGTGCCACAATTCAGTTGATTGATCTTTATTTGCTGCCAGACAAACATTTTGATCCTTGAGTTCTTCAAGATAGAGCACATATAAGTTCTTTTCTCTATTTGCCTCGAAAATTACTGCTCCATCCTTTAATATGCTACACTTTGACTCTTGAAACTGGATCTGATGGCCTCTGTCACAAAGTTGGCTGATGCTAATAAGATTATCTTTTAGCCCTTTGACAAACAATATATCTTCAATAACTGTCTTTCCTTTATTGTTCACAGAACCACTGCCTATCACTGTTCCTTTTCCGTTATCTCCATATGTAACAGTTTCTTCTTCATTTTGAAGATGAGAGAATAGCTTTCGATTACCTGACATGTGCCTTAAGCACCCACTGTCTAGATACCATTTGGATGCTCGAGAGTTACCCTAAAATGAAAATATTAAGTTTTAGGTACCCAAGTTCTTTTGGATCCTGATTGGTTAGTATCACTGGTTTCCTTTTTTATTATCCATTTCTTATGTTTAGTTGGACATGTAGTTATAATATGTCCTAATTTGTTACAGTGAGTGCAGCAGGACAACTTGGTTACTTTTTCTATATATTTGAAATCTGTCTTGTATGCAATGTCTTGTTCAGGTACAAATTTTGGTGTTGGATATATTTTAGGATAAACTATGGTTTCTTCATTATCTGCTGGTGTATATCCTAATCCATTTTTCTTCTTACCTGATCTTCTAGCACCTTTTAATATGAGGGAGTTTTTACCATTTGTAAATTTTTCCAATGTGCTAGATAACTTCTTATTCTCTTCTATTAATGAGTTTATCTCTGTTTTTAGTTCATCCGAGCTTGCTTGTTTTTCCAATTTAATTATTTGTTCATTCTTATCCTTTAGATCTTCACATAATAAATCATTTCTTCTTTTAAGTTCAGTTAACTGTTTTTCTAGCTGTTCATTTTCTGATTTTAGATCTGAGTTTGTGTTTTCTAGACAAGCATTATTTTTCTTACTTATTTTTAACAGTTTGGTTACTTCTCTATATTTGCTGTATAGTTCATTGAATGCTTCCTCTAAATTATCCGAATCAAAATTATTGCAGGAATCAAAGGAGGAGTCAGATGTTACCTTATCATCTGTATTTGCCATGAACGTCAGGTTGGCTTCTTCTTTATCACTGCTTGAGCTTGACTCACTATCTGAGTCGCTGCTGTCTTCCCAAGTGACTGCCATTGCCTTTTTCTTGTACTTCTTGAATCGTCTGAAGTTGTCCTTTTTCTTGTGTCCATCTTTCTTAAGCTTTGGACATTCTGCCTTGATATGTCCAGGTTTCTTGCACTCATAGCATATTGGTTCTCCTTTCTTCAGATCCTTTCCTTCTGACTTCTTAAACTCTTTATTTTTCTTAAAGAATTTTCTGCCAGATTGAAATTTCTTTTTCTTGGCTAAAATCCGCTGCAGTCTTCTTGATAGCATTGCTTCTTCATTTTCACTGTCCTCAATACTTCCATTTTCATCTGAGCTTGCTTCTGATGAGTCTTCTTCAACTTTTAAGGCATTGGAGTGCTTCTTTCTACTTGAGGACTCTCCTAGCCTTTCCATATTGATCAAATGGGCCATAAGGGACCCAATGAGCTTTTCCAAAGACATCCTTTTCAGATCATTAGCTTCCTCAATAGCTGTGACCTTTGGGATCCATGAGGATGGTAAGGATATAAGAATTTTCCTCACCATGTCTCCAATCTCATAGGTTTTCCCCAGTCCAGCCAATCCATTTGTAATATCTGTGAATCGACTGAACATTTGAGTTATGGAGTCACCTGATTGCATCTGAAATCTTTCATATTGTGTAACAAGAATATCAATTCTTGTCTCCTTCACCTTGTCTGTGCCTTCATAGGTAATTCTAAGCTTTTCCCACATCTCCATTGCGGATTTGCAGGCTGAAACTCTGTTGAATTCCTTTTTGCTTAGTGCACAACACAGAATACTCTTAGCCTTACAGTTCAAGGAGATCTTTTTCCTGTCATCATCTGTCCACTGAGCTTTCTCATTTGTGACCAGGAGATCGCCTTCTTCTACTATTGACCATATCTGATAGTCGTGACCTTGGAGAAAGTACTCCATTCTGGTCTTCCAATAAGCATAATCTTCACCATCAAAGAGAGGGGGTCGGTTGACAGACTGACCTTCAATGTTACCTTGGGCTGCCATGGATCTTTACTCTTCAGATCGTTGGATCTTTCTTCTTTGTCGAAGAGACTCGCTCTGATACCACTTGTTGCCCAGTTGACGAGCCCAGAGGGGGGGGTGAATGGGTCTTTTTAAAAAATTATTTGATTAGTACATGTACTTAAATCATTCATACAAAGATGTTCTTCGATGAAGGTTAGCGAATGTTAGTGTAAAAGACAAACACACAATAAGCAATCATACAACACAAGGAATTATCCTGGTTTAGACCTCCTCTCCTTAGGAGTCCTACGTCCAGTCCCTGAGCAACAACTCAAGATTCCACTAACTAGGGTACAGTCCCCCTATGGACAATACAACACCCAGCTCAGCTGGTCTTCCTTCACACGAAGGAAACTACAACACCCTGGATCCCTCACCAGGTCTTCCTTCACAACAAAAGGGAACACAACACCCTGGCTCCCCACCAGGTCTTCCTTCACAACAGAAGGGAACTACAACACAAAAAGAATAAGCAGGATAATCTATACAAGGCACTCTCTAACAACTACACTGGCTCTCTTAGGATTTCTATTACAGCATAGAGAGCAAAGAGCTAAAGACACACTAGAATTGGCTCTCAGATTCTTTCAGAAGATCTGCAATGCTTGTATACTTCGATGGTAAGTCTCTCTCTTCTATATGTTTCTTCTGGAGATGCTATCTTGTATTTATATCTCCAATTTTAAATGTAGTTGTTGAAGTAACCGTTGTCTCTTAGTTTGGTAGACGTTAGACTACTTGACACTTGGAAGCTTCTAGGCAACAATCTTTTATCCATTTGAGCACGCAAAGAGATAGGATCTTCTGGCGTCTACATGGTCCAACGTTGTATGACAAAACGTCTTTAGGGCCCTACATACATTAAATGCTAGAACAGTAGACAGCTAGGCTGTTTCTTGTTGTCAGTAAACGTTGATGCGAACATTCACCAAAATAGTAATGTCAAATAGCATGTTCTAAAAGATGTTAACAGAGTATGCACGATAATGAAAATATATCATCTGCATGCATGCAGAGATGCATTCTGTCTTCATTAAATGCACAGCAGTCAGAAAGATATGTGAAGACTTTGACTATTCAACGCTTTCAAAAATAAGATAAATATCAAGTCGATATAAAACATAAAGTCGATACCTATATGACTTATGAAATCGTTATGATCAAGTGTTTACTGAAGAAATTGTTATTAGCACTTAACAAGTCGTTATAGAAAGTAAATCGTTGTATTCATTTAAGGAATCGTTATGAATACTGAAGAAATCGTTATAGAAAACAAATCGTTGTATTCATTAAAGGAATCGTTATGAATACTGAAGAAATCGTTATAGAACACAAATCGTTGTATTCATTAAAGGAATCGTTATAGAGAGCAAATCATTATGAGCGCTAAAGAAATCATTGCACGAAGCAAATCGTTATGTGCGCTAAAGAAATCGTTGCGCAAAGCAAATCGTTATGAGCGCTAAAGAAATCGTTGCGCGAAGCAAATTGTTATGAGCGCTAAAGAAATCGTTGCACGAAGCAAATCGTTATGAGCGCTAAAGAAATCGTTGCGCGAAGCAAATCGTTACGATGAGCAAATCGTTACAACGTCTTAAGAAATCGTTGTGATGACTTAAGGAATCGTTACGATGAGCAAATCGTTACGACGTCTTAAGATATCGTTGTGATGACTTAAGGAATGGTTACGACGAGCAAATCATTACGACGTCTTAAGAAATCGTTGTGATGACTCAAGGAATCGTTACGACGAGCAAATCGTTGTGCCATAAAGGAAATCATTGTGATTCTCAACAGAAATCGATGTGGACTTGGAGAAATATCATCTTGACATTGTTAATGCTTCAGAAGGGTAATACTTACCAATATTGGCTTGTTTGTCCTTGGTGTATTTCCTGTACTTAGACTTCATAGAATATGTGTTAGAGAACTTTTGATAGGGTTTTGTTAATCACCAAAATAAATGTGTAATTATTTAAAATTATATGGAGACAAATTGATCATCAGATCCTAATAGTGGTATCAGAACTAGGTTCCACTGCGATCTACATCTGTTTTGGAATCTAAGATCAATTTTTTTTAAATTTTATTCCATTCAAAATCAAACATGCAATAATGCTGGTAGCCCCTTTTATTCTTCCCTTTTTGGTTTGAATTCGCGTCCATCGGATGGGTGAAAAGGGGGCTGGGGGGTCGCCACCGCGGCACTGCTAGATGGGCACACCACATAGCCGCCGGACTGGGTCCGCGCAACGGTGGCCCCTTGGGGGGGGGGGGGGGGGGCTTCCTCGGGCTGTGCCCGCGGGGAAGCGCCGGCGTGTGCGCGCCGCCGCGCCTAGGGCGGGCGGGCGCAACAGGGCCGCACGGCCCCAGCGTGGGTGCGGGCCGGATGGCCCAGCCTAGGCTGCGCATAGGCCAGGCCGGCCGCCCCTGGCAAACCGGGTCCGGCCTAAGCCGGGCGGCCCAATGCAGGCCGAGGCCTGCTAGCTGAGCCAGGCGGTCAGGTGCGCCTGACCAGCCAGTAGGGTCCCAAATTTTTTTTAAAAAAAAATTTAGGGAGTTGTATATTTCTGAAAGAAATAATTTAATTGTTAAATTATTTATTTCAAAAATTATTTTGCATGGAATAACCATTTAATTAATTGATTTTAGATTGTATGCTCATGCTTTTATTGTTACTGTTTTGTAATAAAAATTAAAGCATGTTAAAAATGTTAATTTTCAAAATGATCGAATAATCCTTTTTGGTTGGACCTATATTTCTGAAACCAAAATTATATATTTTCAAATCTTTTATTTAACCATGTGATGTGCACTTCCATGTGTGGAATGAATAAAAGTTTATATGGACATCGATCTTTGCTCTTTCTTATCTTGGGATGATGTGATTGATTTTTATTTATATGTGAATGTGGGATATTTGTAAATTAATGGTTAATTTGAGGTCTGCGAACCTCCTCTCTCTCTCACATTCCAATGTATTTCTATCTCCCTCTCATGATGTAATCGCCATAAGGCTTCTCCTTATACAAAATGTACATGCAATTTTTATTGATGTAATTTTGTTCGTGAGGATCGATTGATGGCGAGGATGATCCGCTACTGCAGCAAAAGATGGCATTTGAAAAAGTTCACTAATGCTTATGTGTTTGCAGGTTTACCAATATAAGTGTTATATTGGTACTGTAGCGGTACTTTGACTGTTTTGGCTCCAGTCAAGCTTATGCAATATCCATGACCACTCTAATTTGTATAGGATGCAAATTCATTTTATGATGTCCTAGATTATAGTATTATGTAATATTATGGAATATATACATATTACCATCTAGGACGAGACCAAGATAAAATATTTCAATTTCCTCTATAAAAAATTATAAGCCATAGCACATATATTTTAGATATAGATGCGTGGTCCTCCATCGTTATAGTTTTATGACTTAAATTACATTTGGGTGGGTTTGTTGTGCTATCCACAAGGCCCACTTGATTGTGAAATAAGTCTTAAACTATTGCATACGGATGCATGTAAACGAGGTAGAGGCACGGTGTAGTTTTGTTGTGCTATCCACAAGGGCTACATCCTAATCTATCCTCGTTAAGTAATGATGGTAAAGCTTAGACCGCACTTTATGGCTTGTTGTGCTATCCACAAGGCCATTAAAGATGCGGGGACCGAATTATGATCAGATATTGCAAAGAGTTGCAAGTTCCATGAGATGGGTGCTTTTTGTTCGTGTCATGACTTGTTGTGCTATACACAAAGTCATGGTATGAGTCATTGAGATTCTGATCCCCACTAGGAGATTGTCGGCATCTCCCATTCTGCATATTTGAGGGATGTGCAGTTCGTCGAAAATTAGTGGGAGTTTAAACTAGATTAAAGACCATATCTTGTTTTAAATAATAACTAAACATCTGCTAATTATATATTTTATCCCCTGTAGGCTAAAATGTCATCAGGAAATCCGTTACGTGGTATATTGGATGTCAATCGTTTGACAGGCCCTAACTACTCTAATTGGCTCAGAAATATGAAGATTGTCCTCAGGTCTGAGCAAATCGCTTATGTCCTGGATAGTGAGGCCCCTGCTGAGCCGGCATCAAATGCCCCTGAAGGAGAGGTGCTTGAGTATGAGAACTGGAAGCAGGATTCCACCATGGCTCAATGCTTCATGCTTGCCTCAATGAGCAATGAGTTGCAGAGGCAGCATGAAGACATGGATGCCAAAGCCATCTTGCTCCATTTGAAGGAGCTATTTGCTGAACAGAGCAGAACTGAAAGATATGAGATATCTAAAAGTCTATTCAGAGCAAGGAAGGCTGAGGGATCTTCAGTACAGACTCATGTATTGAAGATGATAGAGTGGATTGAGAGGTTAGCTGTGCTTGGGGTTGAACTCCCCAAGGAAATGAGTACAGACCTCGTCTTGCAATCAGTTCCAGACTCATACTCTCAGTTCATTATTAACTTTAACATGAACAAGATTCAGGTCACTTTAGTTGAGTTGCTTAACATGCTCAAGACTGCTGAGGGAAACCTTCAGAAGGAAAAACCTCAAGTCCTTTTAGTTGGTAAGACCAACAAAAAGAGGAAGGCAACTCAATCCTTTAAGAAATGAAATCAAAGAAACATGTTAAGACAAACCCAGCTCAGAAGAAAAAGAAGGACATAGGAGATGAAAAGGGCGAGTGCTTCAATTGTCACCAGAAAGGTCACTGGAAGAGGAATTGCAGGCAATATCTCAAGGACAAAGCTCAGGGCACAGTGAAGCAAGGTGAAGCTTCAGGTATCTGTATGATAGAGTTGCACTTGTCAGTTAGAGATTCTACATCATGGGTATTAGATACTAGATGTGCTTCTCATATCTGCAATGATGTGCAGGTGCTGACAAGTAGAAGGAAGTTGACCAAGAATGTGGTGGAGCTAAGGCTAGGAAATGGCGCAAAGGTTGTGGCAAGCTCTGTGGGGACAGTGAACCTTAAGCTCCCATATGGAGATGTTCTATCTTTAGAAATTTGTTATTATGTTCCTAGCATAATAAAGAACATCATTTCTGTTTCATGTCTAGACAGAGTTAGATATACGTTGACAATAAAGAACAAATGTTGTTCCATTTATCTCAATAATAATTTGATTGCTACTGCGAGTATGGTCAATGGTTTATATCTATTGGATGTTTCTTATCATGATCTCCATCTTGTTGTAGCTCTTAAGAAGAGCAAGACCAATGTGAATCAATCCTACTTGTGGCATTGTAGGCTTGGACATGTTGGCGAAGGTAGACTCCAAAAGTTGCATAATAATGGGTATTTGAGTCCATTTGATTATGAATCATTTGCAACTTGTGAGTCTTGCCTCATGGGTAAAATGGCTAAATCTCCATTTACTGGACATGGAGAACGTGCCAAGGAGATATTAGAACTTATACATTCAGATGTATGTGGCCCTATGTCTACCCAAGCCAAGGTTGGCTTCTCATACTTCATTAACTTCATTGATGACTTCTCTATATTCGGATATGTGTACTTGATGAAGTACAAATCAGAAGTTTTTGATAAGTTCAAATAATTTAAAATTGAAGTAGAGAAGCAAACAAGAAAGAGTATTAAGACTCTTCGATCAGATCGAGGAGGAGAATACTTAAGTACAAAATTCACAAAGTTCATGAAGGATAATGGTATCATATCTCAGCTTACCCTTCCTTATACACCACAGATGAATGTCGTATCTAAAAGGAGAAATCGCATTTTGTTAGACATGGTACGATCAATGATGAGCTTTTCAGAATTACCAGTGTCTCTATGGGGATATGCACTTGAGACAGCTGCATACTTGTTGAACAAGTTGCCTAGTAAGTCTGTGGCCTCCACATCATATGAGATATGGAAGGGCAGAAAACCAGATTTTAAGCATGTTAAAGTCTGGGGTTGTCCAGCCCATGTAAAGAGGCATGATCCAGACAAACTAGAATCTAGGACACGTAAGTGTAGATTTGTTGGATATCCAAAGGAGACATTTGGATATTACTTTTACTGTCCTAAGGAACAAAAAGTGATTGTTTCCAAGAGAGCTATCTTTCTGGAGGAGGAATACCTTCTTCAAGAAGATAGTGGGAGTAAAGTAATATGGAAGAGGTTCTAAATCCACAAGTCAACACTGACTCTGAGAATGAGGTGTTAGTTCGTGATCCTAGTGATATACACACTAATGTACCACGCAAGTCAGGTAGAGTGACAAGGTTACCAGCACGATATGTGGGACATATTGATGGAGGTGACTCGAAAGTCCCCTACCATGAGGATGCTGATCCTATGACTTACTTGGAGGCCATTGAAGGCCCAGAAGCTGGGAAATGGCAGGAGGCTATGAACTCTGAGATACAGTCCATGTACACTAACCAAGCACACTATGATTATGAAATCTGGCAAATGGATGTGAAAATTGCCTTCCTTAATGGGAACCTTGAGGAAGAGGCGTATATGATACAACCAGAGGGTTACACATCTAAGGAGTTTCCATAAAAAGTGTGCAAGATCCATATATGGATTAAAACAAGCCTCCAGGAGCTAGAAAATAAGATTTGATGAGGCCATTAAATCTTATGACTTCATTAAGAATGAGGATGAACCTCGTGTGTACAAGAAAACAAGTGGGAGTGATGTCACCTTTCTACTTCTTTATTTAGATGACATTCTACTCATTGGGAATGATGTGGCAATGTTATCCTCTGTAAAGATCTGGCTGTCAAAGAACTTCTCCATGAAAGACTTGGGAGAAGCATCCTACATATTAGGAATACAGATCTATAGGGATAGATCAAAAAGGATGCTTGGTTTAACCCAATCTATGTACATAGATACCATTGTCAAAAGGTTTGGCATGGAGAATTCCAAAAGAGGACTCATACCAGTGAGACATAGAATTCATATCTCTAAAGAACAGTCTCCTAAGACTCCTGAAGAGAGGGCAATCATGGATAGAGTTCCTTATGCTTCTGCCATAGGATCTATCATGTATGCCATGCTATGTACAAGACCTGATGTAGCTTATGCTCAAAGTGTTTCGAGCAGATTTCAGGCTAATCCAGGCCAGAAGCACTGGAAGGCTGTGAAGTGTATCCTAAGATACTTGAGAAGGACTAAGGATACATTTCTGGTTTATGGAGGAGGTGAACTGAAACTCAGAGGCTTCACTGACTCGAGTTTTCAGTCAGATCCAGATGATAGAGAGTCTACATTTGGATTTATTTTTACTCTAAACGGAGGTGCGATTTGCTGGAAAAGTTCCAAGCAAGAAACAACTGCAGATTCGACGACTGAAGCTGAGTATATTGCTGCAGCTCAAGCCACCAAAGAAGCAGTGTGGTTGAAGAAATTCATCATCGATCTTGGCGTCGTTTCTTCTATTTCAGATCCCATCCCACTGTTGTGTGACAACAATGGGGCTATAACACAAGCTAAAGAGCCGCGGTCTCATCAGAAGTCTAAGCACATTCTGAGGCGCTTTCATCTGATTAGAGAAATAATTGCCAGAGGAGATGTTGTGGTGGAAAAGGTTCCATCAGCTGACAATGTAGCAGATCCACTAATAAAGCCTTTAGCTCAAATTGTGTTTGAGCGTCACTTGACAGCTATGGGGTTAGTGCATAAAGGTGATTGGCTTTAGTCCAAGTGGGAGATTGTTAGTCTTAGGTGGACAACAAGCCAATCTGATATTGTATCATTTTTTTTAGTTATTAGTAAAATGGCTTTTGTTTAATATTTTACTATGTTGGTATTATAATAAAGTCCATGAACATGTGCAATAGTGAGTAGACTATGATGTGTGATCATACTAATGAGACTACTCACTTAATAAACACATATTCTAAATGTTCCTATTCGGTGGATACCTGAAAAGGACATCAGATATTCAGTTAGAATAGTATTGTTTACTCCCGCTCATATGATGAGGATGACTGATCTCATAGTCATGTATGTGGAGACACTAAAGAGAAACAATAGGTGCTCTTTAGAGAAAGAGTTCACTGAACTGATCCAATAGAATCACTGGATGGTATTGTACCTAACTGTCAACCAGAAAGATTCGATTGTCATAGTTGTGTAGATGGTCTTTAAACCTGAGACACCAAAGACACCTTGTTGGTGGACTTCTGTGTTTTGAGTTTGGCCTAAGAATCTCTATCCAAGAGATTTCATATAGTCAAAGTTCGGACACAGCGGAAGACCTTCAAAGGGGATTGAGTGGTCAACAAGGGATCATTTGCCCTCGGTACACAGAGGGAGAATACTCAAGGGAACGATGTAATGGAGTCCCTGGCCAGGGCAGACAAAATATCAAAAATGGAGTTTTTGATATTAATCTAAAGCATCAGGTCCTAGTGGGACAACAAGTTATGATTTGACAGTATACCATATCCTAAGTTGTTCCAAGAGTATTGTGCAAATGAGAGATTATATCTACATGGTAACTGATGACGGAAAGGTTCCTTGTGAGGGTTGCAGAACCCCAATACCTTCCGGGTTCACATGGTGTTGATTCAGATTATTAATTAAGTAATATGTGATAATAACTAATTAATCAAGTTAGTAAGTGTTACTAGTTTATTGGGCCATTAACTGGATTGGTACTTGGGCCTAGAGGGTCACACGCAATAGGTTTTCAGACGACGATCTAAATATATAAAGATCAGGGGTTTTTGTGAAAAACCATAATCTCTATATATTGATGTGGTGGGACAACCCTGGCCAAGCATCAGGGTTTCCACCTGGCCGCCCCCTTCTGTCTCTCTCTCTCTCTTGCGTCACGTATGTCGCGGAGATCGGCTCGGATCCAAGCTCTGACTTCGAACGTTGCAGAACCCGAGGGAGCGAGCGTGGATAGTCACGAGGGAGCGGGCGTGGATCGTCACGAGGAAGACCGCGTGGACACTGCTAGAGGCCGGACGGCTGAACGGCTTGTGGCGTCACCTCCACGGAATCGCACGAACGCGGATCCGATTCCGCGCAAGGTGATTCGATTGCCCGATAATCTGGTTTGTGAATCCCAAAACGGATCGAGATCAAATTTTAAATCTCTTTTTCCGCTGCGTCTTCTTGATCTCGGGTCGCCGTAGATCCTAATAGCAACTACATGCCAAATTTTCATGTTTGAACCCTTGGACATTTATGTCATCTACTTCACTACCAAGGAGAAAATTAAGGCACACAACAAGGATCATCATTGGTGGTTTCCTCAATGGAGATACATAATTCAACTTTGCCAATTATAATTAGTCCCAAGAAATAACTTTAGCTAAGCCCAATAGGTCGACCTATTTAGGAAATGCGAGCCCATTAAGTTTTATTAATTAAATTATAAGAATAACACATCTAAAATTAATATATAAATTTTTTTATAGAGAAGTTCAATTACGATGAAGTTCAGTTCAATCAAAAAGAGCTTTAAATTCTTTACAACTTTGATGTTAGCCACTTCTTAAAAAAATATATTTAATATATGAAAATACTAAATAATGAAATTTACTTGGGAAACAAAATTTATTAAATTACCAAAGTGCCATCAGATGGCTTGGGCAGTTTTTAAGCGCCACTTTGGTAATGGGTTGGAGTTAAGATAACTCTAATCCATGAACAAAGTTACACATGGCTAACCCACCTTTTGCTTTGGTAATAATAGAGTTAACTTTAAGACTATAGTGAGTTAACTTATTTTTCTCAAATGCACTTTGGTAAGAAAAAGTGAGTTAACTAACCTTGGGAAAAGGAAAAGTAGTATTTAATGCTTGTGATGTGAGAAGAAAAAGGTGGTTAACTCACTTGAGTTAACTCTAGTCCACCTCTAGAGGTGGGTTAGAAAATGGTGGGTTAACTCACTTTTAATCCACCTTTACCCCAACTCACTTGAGTTAACTTTGTAACCTTTCCAAAGTACTTTTTGAGTTAATTCTGAGTTAAGTAGAGTTAACTCTGAGTTAACCCATTACCAAAGTGGCGCTAAATAGCCAGTGTGGAAGCAAATAATATAAAAGGGAGTTTTTATTCCCTTGAAATCCCATTTAGTAACCCAACTGATAGGATAATATTAGAATAATGATTGATTGTCTTTTGAAATTTTGATTAGAGTCTTTAATAATCTCCATTAATATTCATTTTTAAATTAATGACCATTACTTTTATGATTATATTAAAATATTAATATAAATATTTAAAAATTATGTGAATAGTACATGGGGTATGTGGCATTGCATGATCGATTTAGATGCTTATGTTTAAGCCTTAAGCTAAGGGTCCGTTCATTTCAACGTAAAAACTCATGTCGGAAAAGGTTTTCGGGAAATACTTGATACAATAGTCTATTTGGTACAACTAAAAAGTTAATTCATGAAAATCTTTTACCTAAAATTATGGATTTTGACATCCTTGATAAGACTTCATAAACCATTTTCCGGAATTTCTCTTTCATATAAGATTTTCATCAATGTGACTATAATCTCCACTATAATTCTTAGTGTTTGATGTTTGAAACTCGACGGTCGGCGGCTGGCAACTCGGCGCCCGACAGTCGGCGCCTGGCGTCTGACCGTTCGGCGATAGGTGCTTGGTGCCCTGCGCTCGGCATTTGGTGATCGGCGCCTGGCGCCCGTCGTCTGGTGCCCGACATCCGGCTCCCGGCAGTCGGCATTCGGCTCTCGACGTCCGACAGTCGGCATCCACCGCCCGGCGGCCGACGTCCGTTGCCCTGCGTCAGTATCCAACGTCTGACGACCCAACAACTGGTGTCCGGCGCCCAATGTCAAGCGATCGGATGGTCGACATATGAAACATACTTATTATTTTTAAACTTTATTTATTTTTTAAAATTTATTTTTAATGAATATTTAACTGGTAAACAAATATCAAAAAATATTTTCAGAAAAAATATTTCCATAGGTACCAAATAGATAATTGTAAAAGTTAATCTTTGAAAAACAAATTTCCCTATAAATTTATTTTACAACGGAAACGGACCCTAAGATTTGAATAAAGTAAATAGTACATGTGGTACGTGATGTTGCATGATTGATTTAGATGCTCATGTTTAAGGCTTAAGTTAAGGTTACAATAAAGTCACTTAATGATTATTTCTATAATGGGTATGCATTATTTATTTCTAAATTTTCGTTCAAGCTATGAATAAATAAAATATAATGGTAACATAATTAAGAATGTACGCCTGTAAGTATATTCCGGAAATAAGATAAGAGTAAGAGTATGAATATAATTATTATACTAATAATATATCTAAAAATATTGGAAAGTAGAAGGGTTTTGCTGCAAAAAGACACATGAACCGCCATGCTTAAACCGATGAAAAAAAAATCATTAGATCATTGGCATGGAAAAGTTATATATGGTAAAAGTCTAGGATGTAAACATGATTATTAAAAATCAAGATTATATCATGTAATTGTTAAGACATATGAAACATGGCTGGCTAGACTGTTGAACTGAAACGGACTGATTTGGGCCTGGCTATGGTGGTCCAGACGGTCCCGGGGGGGGAGTCGGGAAAGCCCTTCCCTCAGCGAGGTTGATTGTGCCGCATCACTGTCCTTGTCCTTGGTGGGAGAGCTCCTAGTCCTAGATGTCCGGGCTAGTTCAAGGTCTGAGCGGGCTTGGAGAGCCTTCTGTTGGCTCCAATCCATGGTTGTCGCGCACAACCAGATTAAGCAGCACAGTAGGGAAGAGGGGTCACGATCACTGTGGTTGGTAGGGGGGGTAGTAGCTATAGCTAGGTGGACGGGTGACATGGTGAATTTATGAGATGAGAAAGATTTTGTATATTTTGAGAAAGTGTAAAAGTGTATTTCACATGTGTAAAAAAATTATGTGGCACCACTCCACATGGGTTGTCAACTCATGTGCCACCAAAAAATTTGATGTCACTTGGGTTTTTACCCATGTGAAATGTATTTTTACACTTTCTCAAAGTACACAAAATCTTTTATTTTAAAGAAGTTTAGGGTTTGGGTGGCGGAGATGGTCAATCTTTTTTATTTTATTTGTGAGAAACAATTATTTTAAGAAGGATAAGAGCAAGACAGTACTGTCTCTCTTCTATAGTGTGTATCAAATGACGGATGCAGAATTTTATTTTAGTGAGATCTTATTGATACATTTATATGAATTCAGTGAAATCACTCATGATAAAAAATTATATCCATAATATAAAATTTTCAATTCAATAGAATCTTAAAATCTCACTGAATATATGATAGATCTGTCACTGATATGCACATGGGGCTCTTTAATGACGTACGCACCGGCCAACCAACACAACAGATGCCACATAAGAGAGATGTACTTAATCAGTGTTTCCCTTCATTTGTGAAACAGGGGACAAGAAGAGGTCAACTAAGATGGGACACCATGCCTCCATATTAATTTATTTCACACACCATCTCCACAGTTTTCAGTTCGAACACTAACTCTCAGCAGTAGTACGTATAGTAAGTAACTGGTGGGGACAGCTGAACTATGAAGCGTGCGTACGTCGGAGGGTTAGATATCAAGCTCTTCTCTTTAATGCATGCATGGGTCTTGACGGTGCATATGTAAATATCTAATGAATGTTACTCGCATGATCCTATAATGCTGTGTGAATAAATCTGCTCAAAAGTTTAAGCAAAATCATGGTTGTTCTATCAAATAGAAAGAATACCTCAATAATTCTATTTAACACCCATGCCTTATTGTTGTTGTTGAACCTCCTAGAATTTTAATGATCACAAAATATTAAATTTGTTGGTTAACAAGTGGTTAAGTTATGTGCAACAAATATGACATTTTTTTAAGAGAAATCGGATTTCGAAAAGGGTTTTTTAAACATCATGTGTTATGGAGTCGACCGCATATTTCTTCATGGGTCGACCCTACATAATCTTATTTTTACTCTGATAAATGGGGTCAACCTCATATTTTAACTAAAGTCGATCTTAGAAGAAAAATAGATCTTTAGAGTGTAATAGGATCAACCCCATAATTCTTCTTGGGTCGACCTTACTGTACTACTTTTTGGTTCTGAAAAACAGAGTCGACCCCACAGTTCTTCTGAGGTCGACCTCTTAACAATATTCTAGCAGATGTGCTTTAAAGGGAGTCGACCTCACCTTATTAAGGGGGTCGACCTTAGTGTATCTATGTAGTCGACCTCACCTTTTCATAGGGGTCGACCTTTGCTTTTCTGAGGTCGACTTTAGTGTATCTATGGAGTCGACCCCAGTATGCATAGTTGTTCAGATCTACTTTTCGAACACCTTTTTGACCAATGTTGCTTTCCACTTGCTCTCAAACGAGTATATCTCTAAAGATGCTATATAAACGATATCTAGGGGAATCTTAAGCAAGAAATTTCATGCAAAAGAGAGCCACCCTCAAAGAGTCATTTCTAGCTCTCTCATTTCAAGTGTTCTCTCCTTCTTGAGCTTACAACCTGCTAGATGTTTGAAGAAAGGAGTTTTTGAAGGAGATCTCTTCTACTTAAGAGCTTCATCAACATATGAAGATCATCCTCTTATACTTTTCATCTGCTATCTATTGCTTTATCATTCTTTACATTATGATTCTTGCTTTGTGCTTTTGTCTTCTTGTGTGAAGGTTGGTTAGGGTCTATATACCCAACCTCTTGTTTTGTTTTGGTGAGCTGGGCATTGCTTCAACCAACGGATTTCTTTTGGTGAGTTAGGCACTATTTCAACTAGCGGATTTGTTTGGTGAGCTGGGCACCGCATCAACCAGCTGTGTAGTTTGTTCACATTTTGTGAAGGTAAATCTCACCTTGTTGGTGGGGACTGGATGTAGGTAGAGCAAAGAGGGTCTTACCAAACCATGATAAATCAGTACTTCTTTGTGTGATTGTCTCCTTCTTCCCCCTCATCTCTCTCTATTTTGCACCGTGATTTTATTTTTGCATTAGTTTCTATTGGCCGTTCTTGACAACTTTTATGGCCCTATTCGCCCCCCTCTAGGGCTAGTCATAGTTTTGATCCTTTCATTTGGTATTAAAGCTTGATCAATAGTTTAAAGGGTTTTAAAACATCTAGCGTGGATTGACTATGGCTAGTTTTGGAGAGCATAGTGCTTTCACTGAAGGCAACTCTACAAATAGGCCAACTCTGTTCAATGGCAATAACTATAGCTATTGGAAGGCTAGGATGACCATCTTTCTGAAAGCTATGGAATATTATGGAGAAAGGTCCTTATGATCCAACAGAACCTAAAAAAGAGTGGACTCTTGAAATCTATAAAAAGTTGTCAGTGAATGCTAAGGCCATTAATGTTTTATTTTGTGCTCTAGATGATAATGAGTTTAATCGAGTTTCTATGTGCAACAGTGCAAAGAGATTTGGGACAAACTTCTAGTGACCTATGAAGGAACCTCTCAAGTTAAAGAAATGAAGATCAACCTCCTAGTTCATAAATATGAGTTGTTCAAGATGGAAGAAAACGAAACCATAATTGAGATGTTCAAAAGGTTTACCGACATCACAAATGGTCTCAAAGCCCTTGGTAAGGAATACTCTATCACTGACCAAAATAGAAAAAATTTATGATCTTTACCTACGTCTTGGAATCCCAAAGTGACGGCTATTGAAAAGGCAAAAGACCTCTCAAGAATCTCTTTAGATGCACTCATAGGATCTTTAATGACCTATGAGTTTAATATATAGAGGGACGTGGATGACTCTAAGAACACTACAAGAAAAATCGGAAATAGAGACCGCAATATTCGGTCTCTATTCAGTTTCTATTCGGTCCCTAAATATCTTAGAGACTGAATAGTGACCGAATTTGTCGGTGAACAATTTCTGGTCACAAATCTGTGACCGACTAAGTTCGGTCCCTATTCGGTCACTAAATAGGGACCGAACTATTCGGTCCCTATTTAAGGGACTGAATAGGAACCGAATATTTCAGTGCCAGTTCGGTCCCTATTTTAGGGACCGAATAGGGACCGAATCTGTGCGGTCCCTATTTAGGGACTGAATTATTCGGTCCCTATTCAGTCCCTAATAGGGACCGAATAGGGACCGTATCTGTGCGGTCCCTATTTAGGGACCGAACTATTCGGTCCCTATTCAGTCCCTAAAATAAGGATCGAACTGGCACTGATTTGGTTTGGTCCCTAAATAGGGACCGACTGTTCAGTCCCTATTGTAGGGACCGAACTGGGACCGAAAAAGTTCGGTCTCTAAATAGGGACCGCACAGATTCGGTCCCTATTCGGTCCCTAAAATAGGGACCGAATAGTGACTGAATAGTCAGTCACTATTTAGGGACCGAATAGTGACTGATGATAATCGGTCACTAATCGGTCTCTATTTTTTAAATATATATTTTAAAATATATACATTTTTAGGAAAATAACTTGTGTAAAATAAATAACAATATCCACAACAATTATAATTGTCCACAAGAAAAATGTCTACAACACAACAATAATAAAATTGTCCACAATATTACAATAATAAAATTGTCCACAAGAATAATAAATGTCCACAAGATAAAAATAATCAAAATGTCTACGACACAACAATAATAAAAATATCCACAACAAAACAATAATAAAATGTCCACAACATCAACAATAATAAAAATATCTACAACACAACAATAATAAAAATATCAACAACACAACAATAATAAAATGTCCACAACATCAGAATAATAAAATGTCCACAATAAGAATAAAAATATCCACAACATCACAATAATAAAATGCCAACAACAACAATAAAAATGTCTACAACAATAATAATAATGAAATGAAAATCATGAATCCTCGTCCTCGTGCTCGTCTCCTCCCTCTCCACCCGATGAAGGAACCTACAATACATATATAACAATAATAAGTTAAAATTAAATACTATTATAAGTAATAACTTATTTTAGAAGCATAAATTAAATACTATTATAAGCAATAAATTATTAAATTTCATAGATTTTTATTCACTCACTTTCGGTCAATATTTTGATCGCACTATATATTTTTGTCACACAAACCGGGAGTCTGAATTGAACTCCGTTAGTTTCCACAAGTCACACTCATCGCCCCGACCGTGCTGGAACAAACCGGAGGCCAATCGGATGAGTATTTCTAATTTTGGACCCACAAACCTAAGTTTTTCATTTCTAAACTAAACTAACTTGTTTATTGTGACTTTGAGCGCCGAGCTCAAACCGGGAGTCCGAATTGAACTCCGTCGGTTTCCACAAGTCACACTCATCGCCCCGACTATGCTGTAACAAACCGGAGGCCAATCGGATGAGTATTTTTAATTTTGGACCCACAAACCTAAGTTTTTCATTTCTTAACAAAATTAACTTGTTTATTGTGACTTTGAGCGCCGAGCTCAAACCGGGAGTCCGAATTGAACTCCGTCGATTTCCACAAGTCACACTCATCGCCCCGACCGTGCTGGAACAAACCGGAGGCCAATCGGATGAGTATTTCTAATTTTGAACCCACAAACCTAAGTTTTTCATTTCTTAACTAAACTAACTTTTTTGATGTGACTTTGAGCGCCGAGCTCAAACCGGAAGTCCGAATTGAACTCCGTCGGTTTCCACAAGTCACACTCATCGCCCCGACCGTGCTGGAACAAACCGGAGGCCAATCGGATGAGTATTTCTAATTTTGGACCCACAAACTTAAGTTTTTCATTTCTTAACTAAACTAACTTGTTTATTGTGACTTTGAGCGTAAGGCAATTCAAGAAGTTTCTGAGCAAGAGACGATCCAACGACAACCCAAGGAATAAAAGGCTTTAGAAGAGAGGTCAAGGTAATGGTGAGACCTCTAAGAATGATGAAGTCAGTTGCTACGAATGTCGAAAATCGGGACACATTCGCCATGAATGTCCTGAATTGAAAAAGAACAAGACATACAAAAAGGAAAAAGGGAAGACATTTAAGAAGAAGGTGATTACAGCTTGGAGGGATGAGGATGTATCCTGCAAAGAAGAAAGTGAAGAAGATATGGCCAACTTTTGTCTCATGGTAAATTCCGACCACGATGAGGTAAATTCTCATCTGTTTACAATTGAAGAACTTCAAGATGCTTTTAATGAGTTATATGAGAAATTCATAGAATGCAAACTTGAAAATAGATGGTTGAAAAAGAATGTTGATTCTATGACCCAAGAATTGGATGCATTTCGGTTGCATGAGTGTAAAGACATTGACAGTGTCATAAATGAACATGTGTCTCTTAAGAAAAAGATTGAAATCTTATAAGAACAAATTCCTATTTTGAAAAATAATTGCTCTATCCTTCAAAATGAGATTGATGATTTGAAAAAGGGGTTCTCTAGTTTTGTACGTGGTTGTGACTATTTAAATGTAATTCTTGGTAGTGCAAAAGGTGTTTTCAGGAAAGAAGAAATTGGTTTTATCCCAAAAAAACAAAGTTTAAAGCCACAACCTTTTTTGTTAAAGCTAAATTATCAAGCACACCATTTGGTACATGTAACTATTGTGGTAAAAAGGGTCATAAAGCTCATAGTTGTTGTTTCCGAAAGAACGTCCACAAGATCAAAACCATGTGGGTGCCAAAGGAAACAACCAAAAGTTGGACTAACATGAATGGATCCAAGCAAATGTGGGTACCAAGAAATCAAGTGTAAAATTCTTAGTTCTTGCAGGGTTACAATGATTTGATGAGAAGAGCATGATATTTGGATAGTGGGTGCTCTCGGCATATGATGGGAGACAAATCACAATTCTCAAGTCTTGCAAAGAAAATTGATGGAAATGTAACATTTGAAGACAACAACAAAGGAAGGGTAATTGACATTGGAAATATTGGCAAACACCTTCTACTAGCATTGATCATGTGTTATTTGTAGATTGATTAAAAGATAATTTGTTCAACATTAGTCAACTTTGTGATAAAGGTTTTAAAGTCATTTTTGATGCATCTCATTATATGTTAGTTGATAATGCCTCAAATGAAGTTAAGCTTGTAGGAAATAGAAATGGAAATGTTTATACCGTTAATCTAGATGATTTGCATGAAAAGGAGATTTGCTTAGTAGCAAATAACTCTGACCCATGGCTCTGACTTAAAAGACTAGGCTATGCTAGTTTTGGAATCATTTCTAAACTATCTAGACGTGAGCTTATAGTCGGATTGCCAAAAATAAACTTTGAATTAGATGGGATTTGTGAGGCTTGTGAAAAAGATAAGCAAACTCGAACTTCATTGAAATCAAAGAATATTGTTTCTACTACTCGACCTTTGCAACTTTTGCATCTCCATTTATTTAGACCAACTAAAGCTACTAGGTTAGGTGGTAAGCACTATGGTTTTGTGATTGTTGATGATTTCTCTTGATTTACATGTGTTTATGTTTAGTCATAAGAGTGATGCATTAGTTGAATTCATTAAATTCTATAAGAAAGTTCAAAATGATAAGGGCGATGTTATTAATGTTATTCGTAGTGATCATGGAAAAGAATTTGAAAATCTATAATTTAATTCTTTTTGTGCTAATGAAAGGTTCAGTCATACTTGGCTCTGAGAACTCCTCAACAAAATGGTATGGTTGAGAGGAAAAATCAAACCTTGATTGATATGGCTCGAACTATGTTATGTGAATCATTCTTGCCAAGATATTTTGGGCTAAAGCTATTAATACTGCATGTTATATTACTAATCATTGTTTGAATATTAGACCTTTGTTGTATAAAACTCCATATGAGCTTTATAAGGGCAGAAAACTAAATATCTCCTACTTCAAGCCATTTGGTTGCAAATGTTTCATCTTGGTTAATGGCAAAGAAGATATAGGTAAGTTTGATCCTGGAAGCGACAAATGTATATTTGTTGGCTATTCATCTCATTCTAAAGCCTTTCGAGTATTCAATAAGAAAATATTAATTGTAGAAGAATCTATTCATGTAGTCGTTGATGAATCTAACCACATTGCAAGAAAAAGAAATGATGATGATGATGTAGAAATTATGAAAGTTAAGTTGGAGGATTTAATCATACAAGATCTAGATCCCATAGAGCCAAGTATAAAAGCAATGGAAGATCCTACCCAACATATTGGTGAAGAAAAGGAAAAGGAAGATCCACCACTTGAATAATTTCAAGTATCCTTTACGAACGACGAGTTACCACAAGCATGGAAGATCATGACAAGTCACCCAATCGGTAATGTTATTGGTGATCCCTCATCTGGTATGCGAACTCGAAAGACTGAGTATAGGTGTGATTACATTGCATTTACTTCTCAGTTTGAACCAAAAAATGTTGATGAGGCTTTTCTTGATGAACATTAGTCTATGGCTATGCTTGAGGAACTAAACTAGTTTGAGAGAAATAAGGTGTGAACTTTGTCTCCTCTTCCGAATGACCATCCAGTAATTGGTACCAAGTGGGTTTTTTGAAACAAACTTGATGAATCCGGAGTGGTAACTCGGAACAAAGCTCGTTTAGTTGCCCAAGGATACTCTCAAGAAGAGGGGATTAATTTTGATGAGACCTTTCCTTCTGTTGCTAGACTTGAAGCCATTAAGATACTTTTAGTATTTGGTTGCTCCAAAAATTTTAAATTATTTCAAATGGATGTTAAAAGTGCTTTTCTTAATGGTTTCATAAAAGAGGAAGTCTATGTAGAGTAGTCACCTGGGTTTGAGGATCCAAATTTTCCAAACCATATATTTCATCTTCAAAAAGCTCTGTATGGTCTCAAACAAGTACCGCGTGCATGGTATGAGAGATTGAATCAATTTCTTGTGCAACATAATTTTAAGCATGGTTTAGTTGACTCAACTCTATTTATAAAATGTGTTGGTTCATATATTTTACTTGTTCAAATATACATAGATGATACTGTGTTTGGTGCTACTAAAGAAAAATTGTGCAAAAAGTTTTCTAAGTTGATGCAGGGAGAGTTTGAAATGAGCATGATGGGAGAGCACAATTTCTTTCTAGGACTCCAAATAAAACAAAGTCAAGATGGTATTTTTGTAAGTCAATCAAAGTACACAAAGTAATTATTGAAGAAGTATAGGTTTGGCAACATGAAGTCTCTTCCAACACCCATGTCTACTACAACAAAACTAGTTAATGATGAACTTGGTAAATCTATCGACGCTAAGTTATATCGAGGTATGATCGGATCTGTACTTTATTTAACAGCAAGTAGACCGAATATTTTGTTTAGTGTTTGCATGTGTGCGAGATTTCAAAGTTCTCCTGAACAATCACACTTAATTGTTGTTAAATGGATTTTTCGATATCTTGCTTCATCAATTGATTTTGGTTTATGGTATCCCAAAGGATGTTCCTTTGGTATGGTGGGTTACGCTGATGTAGACTATGTTGGGTGTAAAGTTGATCGAAGGAGCACAAGCAGTACTTGTCATTTCTTTGGAGGTTGCCTCATTTCATAGTCATCCACGAAACAAAATTATGTTGCTCTCTCCCACTGCAATTTCATTCTCTATTCGTGTATGATTCAACCTATGTGCCTATCATGACGTGGGTTGGTTTAACAGTACTGGTCTAGAGCAGGCCGTTACAAGCCCCCTTGCGTCGGGAGTCCTTAGCATTGGAAGAGGCCCTATGCTGAAAGTCACTGCACTAGAAGCCTCGAAGAGGGGAGCCCCCTTGCGTTGGGAACCCTTGCCACCAGAAGCACCCGCGCAATAGGAGCTGTAAGGCCATGGGCCTTATAGGACCCTTAATGGGCCTTTTTTTGGAATAGTGGTTGCTTGAGGCGGCCTTGTGTGGCATCAGCATGGTCTTGATGGCAATCGATGTTGCAGTCTACTCGAATTTCTAGAAGTTTCTGAGTGTTGAACTTGACGGCAATCGATGTTGATGTCAAGTTCTTGGCGGTGTAGTTGACGGAAACACATGTTGACGTCAACTGTCGCCGAGCCTATTTTTATAAGGTAACCTGAGGCCCCCTTCTTCCACCCTTTCTCCCCTTCCATGCCTTCACCTTCACCTCTTTCCTTCTCCACCTCTTCCGACGACCAACGGGAACTTGTGGGGAGGTCGTGGTGCGTGTGGCGGCTTAGGATCGGCGAGGAAACGACAGATTTGGAGGATTGACCTCGCAGGATGTGCTTGGTAAATTGGCAGAATTGTGAGGTTTTTCTTGGGGTTTTGGCAATTTGAGGTAGGGATCCTACCCCTAGACTCCTTGTGATTCCTTTTTGTATTAAATATGCATGTGATTTGTGTGTTAATCGAGATTTTGGAAAGGGTTTTTCCATGCCAGGGTTTTTCCATGATTACCACTCCAGTCGGTTACCCCAGGTTCTTCGTGAGCCAAG
Source organism: Colocasia esculenta (assembly GCA_014218235.1). Lineage (NCBI taxonomy): Eukaryota > Viridiplantae > Streptophyta > Magnoliopsida > Alismatales > Araceae > Colocasia > Colocasia esculenta. Next base: position 8,481,281 of record CM024759.1, on the reverse strand, counting down.
CACCGGGTGCTCGGGGTTTGTCCCGATATGGTGTGTACCGTCAAGGTTTGTGTCGTCTTTCTGGACACCCTCACTCCTAAGTTTGAGTTGTACGTCTGACTGAGGGAAAGATGGAAATGGGTAGCAACTTGTGTTTGTGGGTGTGCAGTCACTTGTAGTGCGCTCGTGGTTGGGGGACGGACACCAGTAGATGTACTGGTCCTCAGCTAGTCTAGTTTTCCAGTCTTGTGTTCTTTGTCCGAGTCTGTGACTGGTGTCGCGAACCAGTTCTCGTGACTCGTATGTGGCGTGCCCTTCTTTAGCTTGTACATGTGAATGTAGTACCATGTGTAGGCTGAGTTACCTTGTTAATTGCTTATAAGTCATGCTTACTATATTTGTTGTACATTGTTTTCTCAGCTTTTGGGGAGTTACCCTACTGAGCCAGTGACTTGTGAGGCTCAACCCTTCTTCCTCTAGGTCAAGGATGTAGACACCGCCGATGGACGACGTGTTCGATGACCCATACAAAGAGGGATATGGAAGGTGAGAAGAGGATCGTGATCGTCAGGCGGAAAAGACAATAAAAATAAAAAGATCGTGATCGCTAGGCATGTGAGGGTGCCGAATGGAGATGCACAGCGAGGGGTGCGAGATGGGAGAATGATCACAGATGTTACCTTTTTAGTGGGGAGATTGCGCGGGGGAGGTAGGTCCTATCTTCCTCTACGAACACGGCCGGCCGCGATAGAGGGCATTTTCCGTTTGTTTACCCTTGCAAAAAAGACAAATAGAAATAGGGATTAGCCAAATGAGGCGTGTAGTACCGAATCCCGAATAAATAAATGAAATGAGTAAAATGGGGAGGACTCACCAGATGGTGGTTTTAAACCCCTAAGAAATAGGGGTGTGTGTGTATGCATGCGTGTGTGTACATATGTAAAAAAAAGTAAAGGATGGCCACGTGGGGGCCGGAGGAGATAAATAAGAAGGTAAGAGAGAGAAAGGGGAGGGGGTGCTTCCCCGAATAGTGAATAGCGCAGCGGCATTGCCGGTTGGACGACAGAGGATGTAGAGGAGGAGGACGTCGATGCCTCGCTCCGGGGTACGTGGACGATGGAGGATGGAGGAAGTTGAAGGTCGGACGGCGTGGCGAGAATCCGGCAAGGCTTCGCCGCTATCATTGGGCCCCTCTGAACAAATGACCCTTGGGTCCAATTTATAGGCATCATAGATTCAAATCACGTCCATCACAGAGGACGTGACTTAAGATTGAAACACGTTTGGGTGGCAGGCCGTGATTAGAATAGCGTCGGGCAAGTGCGCCGCGACTTGATTTAAATCGCGTCTGGGGCGGCAAACCGCGACTTGATTTAAATCGCATCTGGGCGGCAGGCCGCGACTCAGAAGTCAACTTGATTTGACATTTAGAAATGATGGCCATTTTTAGAATCGCGTCGAGGATGGCAGCTGCGTTTTTGAAATGTGTCGGCCTACCTCGCCGCGATTACGATTTAGGCACGTGGGACGATTTACGAGGTCTGGCATGTCAAGCCTACGACCTAATTGCGTCTGGGCGGCCGGATACGATTCAGAGATTTTGCGTGGTTCCGAGGGGTAGGCACTTGAGTGCGATGACTTTCGAGGTCTCGCCTAATCACGGCGGCTCAGGCCGACGCGTCTTGATTTGAAACATGTTGGGGCGGCAGGATGCGATACGGTCTTCCTAAAAGGTGTCCACTGTAGCGATCCGCGTCTGAACCACATTTGAAATGAAGGGGAAGCACTGAGAAAGAATGGGTGAGATCCAAAAAATATTAGGAAAACAATCTTGCAAGGCAACAAGAGGGCCATTTGTGGCATTATGGGGCAACATGATATTTGCCCGCGGTGGAGCCAAATTCGCATGTCTACAAAGGAGAGTAGGAGGGTTCCCGTCCCTCTTCTAGTTTGGGACCGCACCACAGCGGAGTTGGGCCTAGAGTAACATTTCCACTTGTTGTGCCTTGGGGGTTTTGTCCCAGGCAGTTGTACTTGTGCTATGACTTTAGTTTAGAACTGGATATGTACATCTCATGTGAACATGTGTAAGATATGGAATCTCTTATATGTTTAGTGTGTTCTTTTATATTTCCACGGACATATGCATGTTGATATCCCTTGCGAGGCTACGGCTCGTTCGTGGGAGACGGAGTCGTGTCGGGCACGTTATTAGGTTAATGGGTCTGAACAGCGAGGACTATCTCAGATAATGTAGTTGCTGATGCATTGAGCAGGAAGGCACAGGTCAGCTATCTCATGTTGAGAGAGTGGCAGTTGTGGTAGTCTACAACATAGGGGTCCTTCAAAGTCTCCTCCAGGCGGCAGTAATGTATGTTGGGCAGTTTGCTAGTTGCTCCAGCTATAGTCAGGCATGTTATTGAGGCTCAGCAGGCAGATTCTGAGCACAAAGTACTGCTACTCTCGAAGGTTGAGCCATATGATGACGGTATTGTCAGATTCCGTGATAAACTTTATGTGCAGATGAGGAGTTTTTCAGGAGGCACATGGATCCCGGTACTCTATTCATCCAGGGTCAACCAAGATGTGCCACAGATTGAGATGGCAGTTTTGGTGGCCCGAGATGAAGAGAGATATAGTGGCTTTTGTTGCCAGGTGTTTGGTTTGTCAATAGGTGAAGACAGAGCACTAGCACCGTAGAGGTCTTCTGTTGCCCAGCTAGCAAGCCCAGAGGGGGGGTGAATGGGATTCTAAAATTTTAGATTAAAACATGTTAACAAAAACACTTAACAGAAAAACACTAAAGAGAATAGTTAGTGTTAGATAAATGAAGACAAACAAACGCACAAATGCAATCACACATGCAACAGGAGATTTTTATTCTGGTTCGGCCCTCCTATACCAAGGAGTCCTACGTCCAGTCTCCAAGCAACAACTTGGGCTTTCACTACCAAAGGTACTGTCTCCCTTAAGGACCCTTACACATCCAGCCGTAGCTGGCCTTCTCTTCACAACCCGAAGAGGAATACACCACCCTGAACCTCAGGTCTTCCTTCCTTACTGAAGGGAATACAAACCACCTGTTCACAACAGGTCTACTCTTCACAGCCTGAAGAGGAACTTCACCACAAGTGAATAAAGGCAAAATGCCCCTAGACCAAGCTTACACTAAATACTCGATCTGAAGCAGTGACTGAGAGTGAAAGATCTACAATAAGAAAATCTCTCAGAACACACAGCTCTCCAAAGGCTAAAAATAATGAAAAATGGAGAGTGAGAGCTACAACAAGCTAGAGAGTGAAGCTCAGGGCTCTTCTTTCTGATGCTCGTAGGTTGTAAGAAGAAAGCTCTAAAGTTGTTCTTTATGGAGTCATCAGTCTTCTATATATCATTCTCTTTGAAAAATATATTCGTTGAAGTGTTCGTTGTCTCTAGGTTGAATGCTCGTTAGACTGCAAGGTTCGTTGAGTACGACAGGTGAGCTTGCAGTCATTTAATGCTTTACGATCCATGCATACAAGGAGAAGATCCATCTTGATATCCTTCAACTTCTATTTTGTCCAACGTTGTATGACATGGTACTGGCAGAGACCTGCACACATTAAATGCTAAAGCATAGATAGCTAGACTATCTCCATGCTTGTCAGTCAACGTTAGAAATAATATACATCAAAATAGAAATGCCATTATGCTATTTGAAAAACGCTTCTTATATGAGCATGGGAATAGAAAGCAATGTGCAGATGATGTGAACAGTCATAATAAATGCAAGGATACTAGAGATGTGCTCGGGAATACTTTGACTTTCACAATACTTGAAAATGCATTTGAATATCATGTGTGAATTTCGATGTAATCCATGAAGTTGTTATGATAGAGAAATAGTTGTACAACTTATGAAATCGTTGTATATACAAATCGTTGTATGCGAGTGAGCAAATCGTTATACAAACATAAGCAAATTGTTATTCACACATAAGCAAATCGTTGTTTTACTTATCAAATCGATACAATGATCAAATCGTTCTTTAAGTGTAAGCAAATCATTACGGGAACCAAATCGTTGTTCAAACAGACAAATCGATGCAGTGATCAAATCGTTGTTTGCTTTATCGAATCGTTACGGCGACCAAGTCGTTATGTAACTTATCGAATCGTTATGAGATCAAATCGTTGTTTCTCACTCAACAAATCGTTGTGAGAACCAAATCATTGTTTCTCACTTAACAAATTGTTGTGAGAACCAAATCGATGTTTCTCACTTAACAAATCATTGTGAGAGCCAAATTGTTGTTTCTCACTTAACAAATCGTTGTGAGAACCAAATCGTTGTTTCTCACTTACCAAATCGTTGTTTCTCACATAACAAATCGTTGTGAGAACCAAATCGATGTTTCTCACTTAACAAATCGATGTGATACTTATGAAATCCTTGTGAAACTGAAATTGATAATAGTATAGAAATTGTTATGATTCTAATGAAGTCGATATGAAACTTAGGAAGTCGATGTGTACTTAGAAAAATTACATGCTCTAAACTTTAAATGCTACAGTGTAAGAATACTTACAAGTTTTGCTTGACTTTGCATGATTTATTTCCTGTGACTAAGCTTCAGGAGAACTTGTTAGACAGTACTTTATTAAAGTGTTTTTAATCACCAAAATAGGCATATAATAAATGAAATTATAGTTTTGTTAAAGTTTTCTTTGTCTGGGCTGGATCGCCCTGGAGGAGCAGCCGTATCAGTTGTCAGAAGCTGAAGAACTTGACGTCAAGGGTTGTTGATGTCAAGCTCTTCAGGATGATCTTGATGGGAATATTTGTTGCCATCAATGTTAGGTTAACGTCAGTCGACACTACCGTCTATTTTGGTAGACGGCAGGGGCGTGCTGTTTACCCCAGGTTAACGGCAATCATGGTTGTCATCAACCCGACAGGTAGGCCCAGTAGTTGAGCCCTCTTGAGTGTGTGAGGCTTAGGCACACAATGTCTGCCTTCTGGCACAATGTGCTAGACATTAAGTGTGTCGCCGTCTATGCGTGCTGTGCTGTGCTTGTGTTTGTGTTGTATTTCTCGCGAGTGTTGAGCTGGGCTCCGTCTAGTTGACTAGCGTTGAGGTATTCTGCCGATGAGCTTGGGCATCGAGTGTGACTCCATCTAGTGAGTGCCCCTTGTGGTGGTTACTAGTCAGTTTCCATGGGGCCCCTTCTCCATCGTTTGAGTCCGACATAGGGGAAAACCAGTCGAGGACCAAACATGAGGGAGAGCATCTGAGTGTGCACACTTGCTAGGGTTTAAGGACTCTGTAGTGTAGAGGTGCCAAGCTATAGGCCCCAGCTAGTCCTACCTTCTTGTGTGATTGTGTGACTATTGTTGTGTTGTTGTGTGCTGTTGAACCTGCAAGGTTCTAGTCATTTGACGCGCTCTTGTGAGGAGTTGTGCGTCACGCCACCGGTTCTTCTGTGTTTTAATGCAGTGTTTCTTTAGTGTAGTTTACTATCCTGCGCTTCTTTCCATACTGCTTGTTTTGGTGGGGGTTAGTGTCCCTACTGGGTCTCTTTTTGAGACTCACTCCCTTCTCTTTCAGGTGGTTTGTCGTTGGCTCCAGGTGCTGAGGAGCCGAGTAACTCCAGTACTGGTCCTGTTAGCTGCTGAGAGTGGTACTCCCTTGTGTACGTACTTAACTGTACTCTTTAACTTGTTGGATATGTTTGAGGGTACCATGGTGCTATTATATATTGTGGTTTGTTTTAAATTCTTGTGGTTGTGCACTTCTTATATGTTCTCCTCAGACATCTCTTTCAACCTTCCGAGCTTCGGCTCGTGGGTGGCAGTTCAAGATTCATGTTACTGGTGGGTAATGGTAATTCGGATCTGGGTCGTTACTGGAGCCCTTAGCACCAGAAGAGACCTAGTGTCAAAATCCTTAGCAACCTCCCTGTGCCAGAAGCCTTGGCGCCGAAGCCTACTTACATTGGAAGCCATAACCAAGTCGGAAGACTTGGTTTCCCTATACCAGGAGATGACCTGTGCACCGATAGCTAGCCCCCTGATCTCCATAAATAGAACCATTGGGGTCTCGTAGAGAAAAGATGGGGGAGGGAAGGGGATCGACTCTGTCAAAATTACACCATGTCTCTTCTTGGAGAGGAGAGGGTGAGAGGTAGGCTCTAGGGCATCCACTTTCTTCCCCTTCTCTTTTTATATTGCCATGTAATCTCTCTCCCATACAATGTATCTACCATAGTTCGATGTAATAAAAATAAAGTTTCTGCTCAAGGATAACTACAAATGAGTTTCTTACCTACTTCCTGTGCTCTATGTATTGTCTTTCCTTTATATTTACCACTCTAATGTTCATATGCATGTGCATCATGTTTATCTTTCTCTCTCTCTCTCTCTCTATAACACTCCAATTTCATATATTGTAAATACATAAATATTGGGAAATTTAGATAATAAACTTAATATATAAGACAATTTTGTTACATTGGCATTATTCCTGGACCAGTGTACCTGATAGGGTGACACCAGGACCTTGAAAATAGGAATGAATGAACGCACCTTAGTTTGTAGCATCTTCTAACTAGCTTACGTTTGAAATTTTATCTCGATTGGACATTGTTTGGATACAAAATTGGAAGACCAAATAATCTAAATGAATTGCATTTTAATTACGTAACGTATGTACTTAACAATTTTACGTAAAGTAGGTTACTAAGAAACTTAACACTCACGGAAACTCCTACCACGTAATGTTATATGTGTTACCATGGGTAAAGCCTTCTCTAGCATGACTAAATATCGGGTTTGAGTAAGATAAGGGGAAATATTCACGTACGTGTGTAATTCCATGTGGGTTACATGCAAACATCCCCAACCCTGTATATAAACTCCCACATTCAATCATATGACACTTTGGTCTCTAGTTTCTTCTTCTTGCGCTATTGCCCAATGACAACCTTGGGGTTAGCCTACCCTGGCTCTTGTGATATTACTATATTGTAAATACTAACTAGTATAGTAATACTATACAAGAGTAAGTAATATAAAACCAGTAACGAGATTCCTTTAAGTTCCTATTTCCTCATATGTTGTAGTGGGAATTGGTGCCAATGGGAGTGTCCTATAAGCCAGTGAAAAGAGTACCTCTTTCTTTATCGGGAGAGCTACTATTAGAAGAGAAAGGGAAAAGTGTTAGCTTACTAGCAGGTAGGAATTTTCACTTGTTCTCTCTCTCCCTCATTCATTAGTATTATTGTGGTTGAGTTCGAACCCTTGTTATGTAAAAATACCTTGGACTCAAGATGGCATTCAGAAACCAAAACCATCAGACCAGTCAACTGACTTCTTCATATAAGCTAACAACTGAGTTTCAATTTACCATTGAACAAGTCTATCTCACTCACCCTCAAAGCTTATTTAATCTAGTTGTCAAGTTAGTTTAAAAGGTTAAACAAACTTTCTCTATACAACCATACAACAGTTACGCTTGTTAGAACCAACATTCCTCCATATTTGTAATTCTTGACTTATAATGAACCCTGTGCCACTCCAGTATCCAAAATCGCTCGCTTTACATTGACCATTCCTATATTTATGATGTTTCCCCAAGAAACCACATTTGTATGTGTAACAAGAATGGAAATGGGATGACATATTGTTGGGTCTGCAGACTCTTTTGGAACAATGTCTATACAAATGGGGCAAATCCAGTCCCGAGAGGAGCACCTGAACTTGTTTACTGGCCATATCGAATGATAATGGATGTATTGGGTGTTTGGCATGACAACATTATATGCTAGGTTGGTTGACATTTCACGAATCATGTTTTGAATTAAATAAGTACTACTTGATATTAATTAGTGAAGGGCAACAATTTTTTAAAGATCATTTTTCTCTTGCCACATAGTCTTTTTCTTCCCTTGTATAAGAAGGCTGAAACCTACTGGGCAAGACTGCTACTTCTTTCCTACTCTCTCTTTCAGGTGATAACGAAATGACAAGTCGTAAGGGGTGTGTGTTGAGCGTTTAGTACTAGATAGACCTTGCACTTTTGGCAATACAATCCTATTTGATAGTATATATATATATATATATATATATATATATATATATATATTGGCAATACAATCCTATTTGATAGTATATATATAATATATATATATATATATATATATATATATGTGGAAAACTAGATATAAATTAAATAAACACTTCAATATTGGTTGTGAACCAAATCGGTGCATAGTATGAGTACTGAACAATTAGTTCACCAATCGATGTGTTTGAAGTTATATTAACACTAATCAGAATGGAAATAATATCAATCAGAATGTTACTAAACTTTTGTTCAGTAATTGGAACAATTTGAACACCAATTGGAACGTTACTGAATTTCTATTCAGTAATCAGAATGTTTGTTCAACAATCGGAAATATTTGAATACCAATCAAAATGTTATTGAACTTTTTTTCAGTAATCGGAACGTTTGTTCAGCAATCGAAACGATTATTGTAACGACCCGACCTCCCGGACCCCCGCCAGGGACCCCGAAGGTCGCGCCGCCACCCACTGATCCGAAGACCCGGAAGGGTTAGAATTTAGTCCAGTGAGATAAGCAATGAATTCAAATAACTATAACAAGAAAGTTCGTACATTAATAAAAAAATTAGGTACAACATGTCCCAAATAAAAGTACAGGTACAGAAAGAAAAGTGCAGTCCTTAAGGGGCATACCACGAAGACTTGCAAAAAGGCCACTCTCAACTCATGGTACAAGCGCTCACGCTCACAACTCACACTCGTAGCAACGTACAACGAACAAGCCGCCACCACGAGCGTCCGACAACAAACTCCCGCGACAGCGAGTCCCTGCGTGAAGAGTAGGGGGTGAGCCTCGCGAACAAGGCTCAGTAGGGATAACCAGTCCCTTACCAGCCAGAGCAGCAGGAACTCCAACAAAAGCGGAAGCAAACTACTCTACAAAGTAGTAAAGTGGGAAACACGTACTGTAGAGTACTACAAAGCAGCGGAACAGAGCAACGCCCCGACCCACAACCAGGGTCGGGCCAGACACGACTCCCGCAGAACCAGCAGAGTCAGATAACATAATGCGGAAGTGAACCCTCGACACACACCCGTCGAGACAAGAAGCTCACGGAACACCGGAGCAACCACATGAGACCAGAGTCTCACGACACAAGCACCAACATCCCAGACCTCCACAAGGTCAGGAAGGAACAACCGGGTGTCACCACGAGAGACACCGGGCAACCAGGTGAGAAGAGCGTCTCACCACAACCACGGCCACCTCAAACCTTCTCAAGGTTGAGGGCCCACAAGTAGAACCACCCTGGACCTCAGACACGCCACAAGGTCAGGGAACTACACACTCTAATGCCACCACAGACGGCACCAAGGAACGGGTTACCGAAAACAGCAACCGGGTGTCAGCACTGGACACTCCAAGAGAACCCGCAGAACGGAAGTCACTAAACACGGCCCACGAGGCCAAACCAACCAAGCCTACGGCACCAGACACGGCTAGGCTACAACCCCCGTGCAAGCTAGGGCAACGAGAAACACATTCTCAAAAACAATGTGAGAAACACCGTCACACAAAAGCAACCAAGCCACCACCACAGGTAGCTAAGAGGAGGACACACAGTCCACTCCTCCAGCTTGCCAACCACTGACTCCGGCCTACAACCTCCCCAGTAGAGTGAGGCTAATGAGTCACAGCAAGACAACCACAAAACCACCGCAGCCTATGTCACGCCCCGACGCGGAATATCGGAACGCGAGGCAATTGCAGTGAACGGGTATAGAGCGAGTACTAGACATCAAACCATTGCACAATGAGTAATACTAAAGCAAATTCATTCATTATACATTCCAATGCCTAGTTACAACCACTAATATCAGAGCCAATCTATAGGGCCGATTACATGAAAGAAAGTAAAAGACTAAACTTCAAAACTAACACACAACGCTAAATATAGCAATAGGACGCTAGGGTACTCAAGACATCACTCCAGGTCATTCCCGTCCTCTTGAGTGTATGGTTCATCCTCGGTCTCACCTGAGAACACCAACGACAAATAAACGCAGGGTGAATGATAACGCCCAGTAGGACTTAAATCTCAGGATCCAGCATGCTTAAGTGATTAATGTCTTATAAGCAGGATAACTGAGAGAGAATAACGAGAAACATATAGAAAGTACTGGTACACGATAATGAGGGACAATAGCACAATGTCAAGAGTATAGCATGACAAGTTTGATATCGGATTGGCAGTATAACAAGATAACAAGTAAAGTTGCACAACAGTGCCAATCACGATAGCAAGTGTTGGTTGATTCTTTCAACCACGAGATTCAAGTAAAACCAATAATTGACTATTTGATTGATGATTGCCATAGATCAAATCTTGCGTGTTCATGCGTTAGGTGATGCCATCACCCAGATCATTAGACCCTCGCGAGTTATAGGCTTTTCAGGTGCTCCTCCCAAGGACCAGACTGGGCCCTTATAATGTTGCCTAGCATAGTCATGTTTATCGTAGACAATCAATTTAATGGCAAATAGAGTACCAAGGAATAGATGAGAGTACTAGAGAATAGAGAGATAGTAGAGGGAACGTGAATAGATGAGTGAGTAGAGTATAGATGAGAGCTAGTGGACATTGCACGTACCTTCTGAGTAACAGGTGATAGTAACAGTTGCACAACACGTGTACATGGTATTGGCAGTCAGGTGGAACTCACGATCTTCTCGCTGGCCATGTTATGGACAAGTCCCGAGGTCTGACGTGATTCAAGGTAAGAGCGAACTTCTAATAGCCGTTTGGATCATATCGATCCCTAAAGGTGTAATGGGTGTTAGGGTACAAACCAGCTCGTCGACCATGTGGGAATCCATGATAGAGGAGACTATGGAGGCCTTGTGCAGGGTTCACTAGTCCGGCGAAAGGAATATCCGACGGAGAGTTCACCACAAGCCAAGTAAGTGTGTATATAAAAACAGGTACTCGATGTTCTAGAGGAATTCTAGAAAAGTGGAGCGTCGATATCGGTATATAAATAACGCAAGAAACGAATACAAGTCCTTTAAAATAGGGCAACTCATATACTTTATTGCAATATTTACCAGATACATTATGAGGTATTATGCCATATTTCAGCCATATATAGATGGTTCATGTGGTCTGGCAGTGAAGAGAAATCATGAGAGAAAAGAAGTCGTGAATTTGTATTTTAAAGCACTCAATATAGGTCATTAAAAACATGTGTTTTTACTGCGTGTATGACTGTTAAAAAGGCGTATGAATATTGTAGAAAGTGAGAGTAACAAATTTTATGGGTTTTCATGCAAAATCATGTGAACGCGACGTAGGCCAATAAGGGTAGCGACAGTGTCAGGGCAGATCACGATAGTGGCTTGTATAGGTCGCGACAGGCATGTCGGTTCGGGCAGTCAGGTCGCGACGGGGTTGCATGAGAGTCGCGACAGGTATGTCGGTTCGGGCAGTCAGGTCGCGACGGGGTTGCATGAGGGTCGTGACGGCCTGGTCAGCAGATCGCGACGACAGGTGCTGTCGCGATCAGATCGCGATAGAACGCTCTGTCACGACAGCCCTTGTGAACGCGGCCTATCGGGTCGTTGCGTTCACAGGGTCTAAGCGTGAGCCTAACAGGGTTCTGATCTGTCTTGGATTGCGGTCCAGAAACTTGCCTTTTTGACATAGGGTAGTTCAGAAAATTATAACTAATTGTATAGTCAACAAAAAATCATGAAACCAGTTGCAAAACGACCTAGACATAGATGGGTACTTACAATAAATAGGAATTGGAAAACAATCAGGGTTTAGACATGTTTAACCAAGTGTATTCATGATGAACATGAGACAGTACATAGTTGAGATGAACGATTAAATTCGCAAGATAGGATGAATCAAATTTAGGGCTTTTAGGGGCAAACAATGCCTAACATGCATCAGTTCCTACAGTAAAAAATCTCGTAGCATGGGGTGAGTATACAAGGAGATCAAGAGTTAAGAAGAGGGTCGGGGTCATGTAAGTTGCAGAATATGAAAAATCAAGAACAAAAGATATACTCGTGGAAAATTTCGAAACCAAAGGGCTTTGCTCCTGATAGACGAGACATCCTACAGAAAAAGTTTCATGGTTTATGCTCGTGAGAATGCCTACCTTTGACTCGATTTGTCTTCTAGGGTTAAAATCTCCAAGAACGAGGAAGAAACTCCAAGAACTCCCTCTCCCCACGAGATCCTCTCCTCCTTGGCCTCTTCTCCACGTCCAACAACCTTTGGCAACGAGCTAGGGTCGGCCAAGAGGGTTTAAGAGATGTATTTATATAAATACAAGTTCCTATTCCTACTACTACTCAAATTCCTCTTAATTACGAGATTTCCTAACACCAACTTTCTTCTCTTGCTTTCCAATCTCTAATTAGGTTAGAATAGTATCTAAATTCATGCTAGACTGTATGGGGTAGGTTTAGGAATCCAATTCCAACTCTAATTGCCACTTTTATTGCTTTAATAACCCCTTTCCAATTAGAAGATAATTAAACTCCGAATTTAGGGTATTTTCTTTTATTTATTATTTCTTGTAAATTCATATTTTGACTCAATAAGTTCTAGAGGATCCATTAATCAAAGCCCATTAATCTTTTCCATTTAATGAGTTTTATTTAATGCTCTTTTCATTGAATATCCTTTTAGTTGAGTCTTTAATTTATTAATTAAATTTTTATTTTTCTCCAAAATTCAGGTTCCTACAGCCTGGCCAAGCTGCAGCCCCACGCCTGACCTCCCTACGTGGCTCCAGAACCAACGCATAGTGAGGCAGTGAGAAGGACTAGATGGTCCGCACCGGAAGAGCGCCTCAACCACCTCGGAGACCCAGACCAGCTAAGAGAGCTCTACAAACGACTCTACGATGCTGTCCCCACTGTTTTCCCCTTCTGCTCCAAGTCTCAGACTTGAGCACACCCGCCGCCCGGAGAACTCCCTCTAACAGACGCGCGGGGCAGGGGGTCCTAGGTAACGGTAACAACCTATCTCATGGACAAGCCCTCAAGTGCCTGGCACCGGGCGAAAGAGAATGGCCGTGACAACCACCAACAGAAACCGCCATAGCTGGCTTGTAACCAAGACAAGCCCAGCAGGCACAGGCACAGGCACACATGGCACCCCCCTCCGAGAACCCCCAGAAGGGCCGTCGGCCAACGCCGGCACACACGACATGGCCCGCGAAACTGGAACACTACCAAATAGAACTGAAACCATCGCTCTTCTAATAATCGATTGACAGTCAGACAATCGATTATTAGACTGACGCGAGCCTCCAAGCGCCACTGCTAGGACACGACCACAAAGGTGTCACCTTCGGTCACTGAACGTAGCGAGCCAACCTGCTGCGTTCCCTACTAGAAGGTCCTAAGGGCAACCCTGCCCTGGGGCACAGGCCAACACGCCAACCGCGGCTACGGAAAACACTCGAGGCAAACCAGATCTTGTCGCGCCCTCCTAGCCCATCGCGACTGGTAGGGTAACCGCGACAAGCAGGTCGTGTCGGAAAAGCGCGTCACGACAATACTCTTGTCACGATAGGAAACCAGGTTGCGACAACCTTGTCGCGACAAAAACCTTATCGCGAAGGGCAACCGGGTCACGACACGACCCTTATCGTGACAGCCACCCGCTCCATGATAAAGTCACGTCTGACCGGGGTGACGCCTCCTCTGATGTTGCGACACGCTCTGTGGTCACGACATTAGACGGAAGGCAGACCGCCTGAAACCTACATCTCGGGGTCACCCACACAACACAATCATGCACACACTGGGGAGGGGAGCATGGGGAAAGCTGTAACAACATGCATTAACCCAAAATGACTCCCAATCCACACCAACAAGTATGAACACAAGTGATCCCTACATGAAACGAAGATCTAAACCCCAAACATGGGCCTTCACAAAGGCAAGGCCGCCTCCTCCTCGCTCCTTGCCGATCCACCGCTCCACCACGAGCCGCTGGCACCGCCACGGAGCTCCAACACTGATAAAGGACGAGAGGGAAACCTCTCCACCTCGGAGAAGAGAGGAAAGGGAGAAAGGAGAGAAAGAGGAAAAGGGGGAAACCGGCCAAGGCTTTTAGCCTCCGGTCCCGAGAACGCGACGGGGCGGGCGTCGCGTTAACAACCGTAATGCGACGACCGCCCACACCGCGACTAGAACGCGCCCATCCGGGGTGCCACGACAACCAAACAGCCCATTCTGACATGCTTGCCACTCTGACAGGTGCCAGGCGACCAAAAAGCAGAACCCTGTCGTGGCCCGTTGACTGGGCGCGATAGGAATGCGACGCACCTAGCAGTCGTAACAGAGATGACTGTTGCGACGGGCAGCTCCATCCCGACACTAACACATCGCCCAAGCCGGATGCGTTAGTGGCCAGTCATCCAAACACACAAATGGAGAAACCGGAAGCCCGAGATGTTACAATTATAACACCAATCGGAAGAGTACTTAACCTTTGTTTAGTAATTGAAACATTTGTTTAGTAATTGGAACGACTGTTAAGTTGTTCAGTAATTAGTGTAATTCCAAAATATCAATCAATATGAGGCTTTTGTTCTCCTATCAATAGATGACTTCTTCAATAATCGATATAGAATATATATTGATTAGTGAACAATCTTTTACTCATGAAGAAGTGACCTTCATCACTAATCAGTAGAAACCTTCTATTTTGTGTACATAAATTATCTTGAAAATTATTAATAGATATATTCATGATATTTTCCAGAGAAAAAATTATTAAATATATTTATAAAAACATCACTGCAATCACATATGCATATTTGTATGTTCAGGGCTTTGGTTGAAATTGGAATCAGTTACTTTTCAATAAATTATGATTTATTGGGACGTGACAGTCTCTCTCTCTCTCTCTCTCTCTCCTCATTTTCTACTATTCCCATTGGAGTTTTGGCCTTAATGGATGAATAGGCGTGGGGTTCATTCAACTCATGAACACGGCTCCCCAACTCTAGATGGTCCTAAATGGCCTTCTCATACTACGTTTCTCCCCATATTCGTCCATCGTGGGGTTTTACGTTTCACTATCACTAGAGTTGATATGGGGCTCGTTTATATATACTGGGGCTTGTTTATGAATGTTTTGAACCACTCTTATATTTATCCTTATGTTTAGGTGATAACTAAAACTCATAAATATTGTGAATATATTTAATAATAAATTTTAAGATTGTTTATGAATAAGAAATAATGATAATTTCTATCGCTTCAAAGAAATCCACTAAAAGTCTACATCGGTTACGGTTTAATGTGTATTGATTAAAGACTAAAGTGCTACATCAATTACTAAAGAAGGTTTCTAATGATTAGAGAACAAAAGAAAGTTTCTATTGATTAGAGAAGAAATCTTATACTAATTAGAGAACAAGTGTTATATCGATTGCTGAAGAAACTTTCCATCAATTATTGAAGAAGCCTTCTATAAATTGGAGAACAAAGCTTTATATCAATTGATGTTTAAGTGTTCTTCCATTGGAGAACAAAAGTCTCTATTAATTGGAGAATAAGTGTTCTTTCTATTGGTGTTTAAATTGTTCCGATTACTGAACAAAGGTTTAGAGTATTCCGATTGGTGCTATGAATGTTTCGATTACTGAATAAAGGTTTTATATTATTCCGATTAGTGTTCTTCAGATATCGATTAGTGAATGCTTACGATAAATTATTCTGATTAGTGTTGTTCACATATTGATTACTGAATACAAGTCATACATTGTACCGATTAGTAAATACATGCCTTATATTGTTTCGATTAGTGAACAGTTATTGTGTATACTTCTGATTGGTTATCAAATACATCTATTAGCTATATCCTTAGTTTGAATATTGCTCTGTCAATTATCTTGGCGCGTAAGCAAGATTTTAAAATCTCTGCACTTCTTTTACTTATTATTTCATACCTCTTAAAGCATGAATTCTATAGGGCAGCTACTTCCAAGATATATGGTCAGACTGCATCCTACCTGTTCATGGTAAGTAAGAAGGGTGTCAGCCAGAACTTGTTGACTAAAGGGAAAAGAAAATATGAGCTGACTGACACATGACTGCTCTTGCTTAACATCCTCTGTAGTGTATTGATCATTTGGATCATCATATATTATTTGTGGAGGCCAGTGTGTGGCCGATGACATGTGTTACAGGTGTTTCTGTGGGTTGTGAGGCTTTGTGGGCCGGCAGTTTGGGCCCAAAGCACTCACTGGTTCATTGTCTATGAACACGACAGTGAGGAGCGTCGCATTCTGAACGCGACGGTCTAGGGTGTCGACGGTCTAGGGTGTCGCATTCTGAACGTGACGGTCTAGGGTGTCGCATTCATGGAACCGTTGTTTGAGTCGTTGTCTGCATGCGCGCCGCGTGTCGTGAGCGGGGCAGGGCAGGCTGACGTCAGGGATGAGAAGGCGACGACCTCCTACGTCGCGTTTCAAGTCGCGACCTAGGGCTACGTTGCATTCTCAACCGCTGTTCATTTTTAAGAAAGCCTGACCAAACAGAGCTTTCACAAGCTTTGCTCGGCTAGGGAAGGAGATTTCACCGTGGTGAGGGGCGATCCAACGTTTTGGTGGTCTTTTGGGCATGTTCTCGCCGTGAGGACGCCGCGTGGAGCAGGGGAAACGCCGTGTGGATCTCGTACTTCGTATTCTTCGTGGAGGTAGGGAGATTCCACCATGTTTTAACATGTGAATGGTGTGTGTGGCGTGTTTAATGCATTTACTGCTTTGCAAACCATAGATAGCATGTTAGGGTATCACAAAGAGCATGGGAAATGGAATTAAATGCAATTTTATAGGGTTTATGGGGGTAATCCGGCGAGGGGTCCCCGGATTAGGGTTTTCACCTGTGAAGGCGACAGACCCTCCTGTCGCGATCAGGTCGTGACAGGCTGACCCGTCGCATTCAGGTTGTGAAGGTGACATATCGGGGCATCACGTTCTGAAGGAGACATGGTCCCCTGTCAAGTTCACAGGTTCTGAGGGCTGTTGTATGTGTTTGCTAACCAGATTATCCGATTATGGTTATGCGATGTGTGTGGTATTGGTAACTGGTGCATTGGCACCTGTTGCGCTCCTCCGGAGTGCGTTTCACGTGATGAGCATGTGGCTCACGTGGTTGAGGGTGTGTGGGGTTTACGTGACTTGCGTGCGTTCACGTGGTTTTGTGTACATGGAGAGTAGTGTTATGCCTACCGTAGATACCTTTTCAGTTAGGAGCCCCAAGTTTTGTGTGAGCCAAGCACGTGTATGTGCTCGGGGCTTGTCCCGGTACTGGGTACCGATGAGGTATTGTCGTCTTCCTGGACACCCTCACTCTTGTGTAGAGTAGTACGTCCGACTGAGAGAAAGACGACAGTGGGACAACAACTTGAGAGAGTCTATGTTTGTCGCTTGTAGTGCGCTGTAGTTGGGGGTGACGGACACCAGTAGATGTACTGGACCCCAGCTAGTCCTGTTTTCCAATGCCTCACTTTATGGAGATCGAGCCAGAGTCCCTAAAGGTGTCAGGCATGGGCCTGCGGCAATGTGGTCCGCAGGAGTGGTGTTGGTTGGTCTCCACAGTTTCTTGGCGTGTGTTTGGTGGAGCGGCAGCTGGACCTTTCGTTCGTGGCTGCGAGACTGAGAGGTAGTCCTGTGTGGTTTGTCCGAGTTAGTTGTCGGTGTCACGAACCAATCTACGTGGCCCGAGTGTGGTGTTTTCCTACTTTAGCACGTACACTTGGTTGTGGTTTTCTGTTTATTATTACTGTTTTTTTACATTAAACGTCAAGCAGTAAGTGATATTTATAGCTTTATATCCTGTTAGCTAGTCCTATAAATGTTAGTGTAGTCTCCTGCTTTACTACTTGTGTTGGTTTGCTCAGTTTCTAGGGGAGTTTCCCTACTGAGTCAGTGACTCGTGAGGCTCACCCCTACCCCCTTTCAGGTGAGGGAGAGCAGGAGACCTCGCACCCGTCGTCTAGTTCTGAGCTTCACCATAGCGGAGAAGGGTCTGCACCACCCCTAGCAATGTAATTTTCCTTTCTGTTGTACACCTCAGGGTATGCCCCAGGTTGTTTCTATATTAGTTTGATTACAGTTGAGGAATTGGCTATGTTAATTTCATGTAAATATTTGTGAGATTGGTGATCTTATATATATTTGAGTTGTTTCCTTTATACTTCTACAGACATGTGAATGATATCCCTTGCGAGGCTTCGACCTGTTCGCGGGAGGCGGAGTCGTGTCGGACTCGTTATCGGGTTAACGGGTTTGAACGACGAGGACCGCTACAGTTGGTATCAGAGCAAAGTCCGTATGAACATGAACGAATAGGAAATTGCATAGCCACTTCACTACTTTAGCCCACTGCTGGTAGTGACCCTGGTTTTGTATTGATTTATTGTATGTTGTGTCGTTGGAATGGTGTTTGTGCAGGATTAGAAATGGCAGATATAAGGGATTGGGGAGGTGGTGGAGAGGAGTCCGGTGAGGATTCTACACAGCGAATGATAGAAAGAATATGGGAGAGTCTTATAGACATATGGATGAGGATGGATCAGTAGGCACCGGTACAGTCAGCTACAGCAGTGCCACCAGTCGTGGAGGAGGCGGTACCAGTAGTACCAGTTACACCATCAGGAGTCGAGGTACCACCTTTTGTACCCATACTCCCAGTACCAGCACGACCAGTTGAGGAGCCTACAACACTAGTAGAAAGGTTTTTGAGGTTGCAGCCCCCTACATTTTCAGGAGGCCCCAACCCAGACATGACAGAGCACTGGGTGCATGAAGTTGAAAGAGTGTTTGTGATGATGAGGTGTTCGTCGACAGATAGGGTGATTCTCGCCACTTACCAGCTACGGGGTTTTGCTCAGGAGTGGTGGAGATTGAAGATGCAGACGGTGTTTGCAGGGAGGCCCGAGGACACCATTACTTGGCCGGAGTTTTTGACAGTCTTCAATGACACTTTCTTCCCTGTCTAGGTGCAATATATGAAGAGGGAGCAGTTTAGGACATTGCAGCAGTGGAATTTATCGGTGCTGGAATATCAGATGAGGTTTATGGCACTAAGTAGATATGCTCCATACGTGGTGACAGATAATACCATGATGGTGGAGTATTTCATTAGAGGATTGAGAGTAGAGTTGCAGGATGCAGTTATTCCCCTTATGTGCAGGACAGTAGAGGAGGCAGCACAGCGAGCAGCGATACTAGAGAGGACTATTCGAGCCAGGCAGGGACAGTCGCAAGTAGGTGGTTTAGGTAGTTTTCGGCTTCCTCAGCAGTCAACATGCATCAGTAAGGGTACTCCGGAGCTTCTTCGTTGTCAAGGTTTACGAAGTGGGGTAAGCAGATAAAGAAATTCTTCTGAGGAGGAGGAGGTCGAGGTGGAGCCAGACAGCAGGGTTTCCAGCAGGGTGGTTTTCAGCAGGGTCGTGGTTATAGACCACCAGCTCTAGAGGAGTCACAGCAGAGTACAGCAGGGCAGCCCGCGGCATATCCGACTTTCAGATGTTATAACTTTGGGCAGCGAGGGCATCTAGTAAGAAATTGTCCACTTCCTCGTGAGTACAGTTATGGTAGAGGGACCCAGCAGCAGCAGCAGTTAGCAGAGCGAGGCAGAGGTGTACCGTACCAGAGAGGAGGATGGGGTCGGGTGATGGTAGTTACTAGAGCTCAAGCGGAGGCATCTAATCTCATTGAAGGTGTATTACCGCTCTTTGATTTTTCTGCTATAGTGTTAATTGATCCGGGTGCTTTCCATTCGTTTATTTCCGAAGATTTTTTGGATAGCATGGTACATCCCCTAGAAGAGAGGCAGTGTGAGTTGGTAGTAGAGATTCCCTCAGGAGGGTATGTGCTTACTCTTTGCTTTCTAGAGGAAGTCCCAATAGTAATTCATGGAAATCAAATGCCAGCAAGGTTATATGTGTTGACATTGAAGGACTATGATCTGATATTGGGAATGGATTGGTTAGAAGCTTTTGGAGCACGGGTAGATTGTAGGAAAAAGAGGGTTAGGTTTTGCAGACCCAGAGAAGCAGTGTTTGAATTCCAAGGTATGCCTTTCTACACTCCCAAGTTTATTATTTCTGCACTTAGAGCTAGAAGATTAATTAATGCGGGATGTGTAGCGTACCTTGCCTCGGTTAGTCTAGTTGAGTCTGGTAAGTCTGTAGATTCAGTGCCAGTGGTTAAAGAATTTGCAGATGTGTTCCCAAGAGATTTACCTGGGTTAGCTCCACACAGAGAGGTGGATTTCATAGTTGAATTGCAGCCGGGCAGTATGCCGATTTCAAAGGCACTATATAGGATGGCACCATCAGAGTTAAAGGAACTGAAAAAGCAATTGCAGGAGCTATTAGAAAAAGGTTTCATTAGACCTAGTCAATCACCGTGGGGAGCGCCAGTGCTATTTGTTAGAAAGAAAGATGGCAGTTTGAGAATGTGCATTGATTGAGGCAGTTGAATAAAGTTACCATCAAGAACAAATATCCACTCCCCAGAATAGATGATCTGTTTGATCAGCTTCAATCAGCCAAGGTGTTTTCTAAAATAGATTTGAGATTAGGGTATCATCAGTTGCGGATCAGAGAGGAAGATATTGATAAGACAGCTTTCAGGACCAGTTATGGGCATTATGAGTTCGTTGTGATGCCATTTGGGTTGACAAATGCACCAACAGCTTTTATGAATTTGATGAATAGAATATTCCACCCGTATCTGGATCAATTTATAGTGGCTTTTATTGATGATATTTTGGTATATTCAGCATCAGAAGAGGAGCATGTAGAGCACTTGCAGATTACTTTGCAGACATTAAGAGAGTATCAGTTGTATGCCAAATTCAGTAAGTGTGAATTCTGGCTGAATGAGATTCAGTTTTTGGGTCATGTAATATTAGGTGAAGGTGTGGCGGTGGACCTGGCTAAGGTTGGAGTAGTAATGAAATGGGAGGAACCAAAGATAGTGACTGAGATCAGAAGCTTTTTGGGTTTAGCAGGATATTACAGAAGGTTTATTCAGGATTTTTCCAAGACAACAACTCCGATGACAAGGTTAACAAGGAAAGGGGTACCTCTTGTGTGGTCCTCAGATTGCAGACACAGTTTTACAGAATTAAAGAAGAGGTTGACTACAACACCAATATTGGAGATTCCGTCAGGCAGTGGCGGATTTGTTTTATACACAGATGCATCCAGGAGAGGTTTGGGTGCAGTATTGATGTAGCATGAGAAAGTAGTAGCTTATGCCTCCCGGTAGTTAAAGAAACATGAAGAAAATTATCCAACACATGATCTAGAATTGGCAACGGTTGTTTTTGCATTGAAGATTTGGCGGCACTATTTATATGGTGAAAGATTCGAAATTTTTACTGATCATAAAAGCTTAAAGTACATTTTCTCTCAGAAAGATTTGAATTTAAGGCAGCGCAGATGGATGGAAAACCTGAAAGATTATGATTTTAGTTTGGCATATCATCCAGGCAGGGCAAATGTGGTGGCAGATGTACTGAGCAGAAAAGCAGTTATGAATCAACTTATGATCAAAGAATGGAAATTATATGAAGATGTAACAGAAAATTCATTGTATGTGCCAAATAGTCAGCGACGAGCAATATTAGCAAGCAGTGCAATAGAGCCTTCCCTATACTGGCAGATAGTGGAAGCACAGAGGACAGATAACAGTCTGACAGATATAGTAAGAATGAAGGAAGTGACTCTTGATGATGACAGTGTGGTTAGACTCAAGGGTCGGTTTTATGTTCAGGGTGATGCAGTGATTAAACAGAAAGTATTAGAAGAGACTCACAAATCAAGATACACCATACATCCAGGCAGTACAAAGATGTATCAAGACATGAAGAAGCATTTCTGGTGGCCGAATATGAAAAGAGAAATTATAGAGTTCATAGAAAGATGTACAGTTTGTCAGTAAGTGAAAGTAGAGCACCAGAAGCCACGAGGATTTGTTGCAGCCCTTACCCATTCCACAGTGGAAGTGGGATGATATTGCCATAGATTTCATAGTTGGTTTGCCTAGGTCAGCAGGTCATAATGGTATTTGGGTATTTGTGGATAGATTAACTAAGGTTTGCAAATTGTTGCCAGTAAGTATGTCATGGTTAGTGGATCGATTAGCCAAATTATATATGGAAAGAATAGTACCTTTGGATGGGATTCCAGTCACTATTCTCAGATCGAGATCCCAGGTTCACTTCAAGTTTTTGGAGGAGTCTATAGAGAGTGGTTGGCACAGAATTAAGATACAGTTCGGCATATCATCCCCAGACAGATGGGCAAATGGAAAGAACAATCCAGACAATTGAAGACATGTTGAGAGCTTGTTGTCTAGTTTGGGGAAGTATATGGGAGCGTCATTTGGGCCTAGTAGAATTTGCTTATAATAACAGTTATCATGCAAGTATTGGAATGACACCCTATGAAGTATTATATGGTAGACCGTGCAGGACACCATTAAATTGGCATGAGGTGGGCGAGATACAGGTTATGGGTCCATAGTTAGTCCAGCAATGTGCAGAGACAGTGAAATTTATTAAAGAGAAGTTTCAGACAGCGCAGAGTCGCCAAAAGAGTTATGCAGATACCAGGCACAGGCCGTTGTAGTTTGAAGTCGAAGACTATGTCTTTTTGAAGGTTTCTCCTACCAAAGGTGTGCTCAGATTCAGCAAGAAAGGCAAATTGAGTCCGAGGTATGTTGGGCCATTCCAAATTAAAGAAAGACTTGGTGAGACAACTTACAGATTAGATCTGCCAGTAGATTTCACAGATGCACATGACGTGTTTCACGTCTCCATGCTCAGAAAGTATATCAAAGATCCCTCTCAGGTGGTCAGCTATCAAAGAGATGATTTGGAACCAGATATGACATTGCCAGAGTATCCAGTGCAGATCACATGCCGCAAAACTTAGAAGCTCAGAAATAAAGAGATTGAAATAGTGAAAGTTAGATGGGAAAACAGACAGGGTGGAGAGGATACGTGGGAATTAGCGGATGAGATGATGAAAGCGTATCTGTACTTGTTTCAGTAAGCATTTGAAACTTTTAGGTGATAGTACCATGCTAATTTAATTGAAAGTTTTGAGTATTGAGTTCTCGTTTTAAATTTCGAGGACGAAATTTCTTTTTGGCGATAGTAATGTAGTGTATTGATCGCTCGGATCATTGTATATTACTTGTGGAGGCCAGTGTGTGGCTGATGACATGTGTTACATGTGTTTCCGTGGGTCGTGAGGCTTTGTGGGCCAGCAGTTTGGGCCCAAAGCACTCACTGGTTCACTGTCTGTGAACGCGACAGTGAGGAGCGTCATGTTCTGAATGTGACAGTCCAGGGTGTCGCATTCATGGAACCACTGTTTGAGTCATCGTCTGCATGCGCACCGCTTGTCGCGCACAGGGCAGGGCAGGCTAACGTTAGGGATGAGAAGGCGATGGCCTCCTACGTCGCGTTCAGGTCGCGACCTAGGGCTACGTCGCGTTCAGGTCGCGACCTAGGGCTACGTCGCGTTCTCAACCGCTGTGCATTTTTAAGAAAGCCTGACCAAACCGAGCTTTCACAAGCTCTGCTCGGCTAGGGAAGGAGATTTCACCGTGGTGAGGGGAGATCCGACGTTTTGGTGGTGTTTTGGGCATGTTCTCGCCGCGAGGACGCCGTGTGGAGCGGGGGAAATGCCGTGTGGATCTCGTACTTCGTGTTCTTCATGGAGGTAGGGAGATTCCACCATGTTTTAACGTGTGAATGGTGTGTGTGGCATATTTAATGCATTTACTGCTTTGCAAAAGGTAGATAGCATGTTAGGGTATCACAAAGAGCATGGAAAATGGAATTAAACACAGTTTTACAGGGTTTGTGGGGCCCCGGATTAGGGTTTTTGCATGTGAAGGCGACAGACCCTCCTTTTGCGATCAGGTCACGACAGGTCGACCCGTCATGTTCAGGTTGTGAAGGCGACATATCAGGGCGTCGCGTTCTGAAGGCGACATGGTCCCCTGTCGCGTTCACAGGTTCCGAGGGCTGTTGTATGTGTTTGCTAACCTGATTATCCGATTAAGGTTATCCGATGTGTGTGGTAATGGTAAGTGGTGCATTGGCACCTGTTGCGCTCCTCGGGAGTGCGTTTCATGTGATGAGCAAGTGGCTCACCTGGTTGAGGGTATGCGTGGTTTACATGACTTGCGTGCGTTCATGTGGTTTTGTGTGCGTGGTGAGTAGTGTTATGCCTACCGTGGATACCTCTTCAGTTGGGAGCCCCAGGTTTTGTGTGATCCAGGCACGTGTGTGTGCTTGGGACTTGTCCCGGTATTGGTTACCGACGAGGACTTGTCGTCTTTTTGGACACCCTCACTCTTGTGTAGAGTAGTACGTCCGGCTGAGGGAAAGACGATAGTGGGACAGCGACTTGAGAGAGTCTGTGTTTGTCGCTTGTAGCGCGCTCGTAGTTGGGGGTGACGGACACCAGTAGATGTACTAGACCCCAGCTAGTCTTGTTTTCCAGTGCCTCACTTTAGGGAGCTCAGGCCAGAGTCCCTAAAGGTGCCAGGCATGGGCCTGTGGCAGTGTGGTCCGCAGGAGTGGTGTTTGTTGGTCTCCATAGTTTCTTGGCTTGTGTTTAGGGGAGCGGCAACTAGATCTTTCGTCCGTGGCTGCGAGACTGAGAGGTGGTCCTGTGTGGTTTGTCCGGGATAGTTGCTGGTGTCGCAAACCAGTCTACGTGGCCCGAGTGTGGTGTTTTCCTACTTTAGCACGTACACTTGGTTGTGGTTTTCCGTTTATTATTATTGTTGTTTTACGTTAAACGACAAGCGGTAAGTGATATTTACAGCTTTATATACTGTTAGCTACTCCTATAAATGTTAGCGTAGTCTTCTGCTTTACTACTTATGTTGGTTTGCTCAGTTTCTAGGGGAGATTCCCTACTGAGCCAGTGACTCGTAAGGCTCACCCCTACCCCCTTTCAGGTGAGGGAGAGCAGGAGACCTCGCACCCGTCGTCTAGTTCTGAGTCACACCATAGCGGAGCAGGGTCTGCACCACCCCCAGCAGTGTAATTTTCCTTTCTGTTGTACACCTCGGGGTATGCCCTAGGTTGTTTCTGTATTAGTTTGGTTATAGTTGAGGAATTGGCTATGTTGATTTCATGTAAATATTTGTGAGATTGGTGATCTTATATGTATTTGAGTTGTTTCCTTTATACTTCTACGAACATGTGAATGGTATCCCTTGCGAGGCTTCGGCCTGTTCGCGGGAGGTGGAGTCGTGTCGGACTCATTATCAAGTTAACGGGTTTGAACGACGAGGACCGCTACATCCTCTTCCATGTATTTATTGCATGTAGGTCAACAGCACTCACGCAAAGCCTATGTGAGACCTACTAAGAGGAACTCTGGAAATACACTCAAGTTAAGAGGCAAGCAACAGGAAGAAGTTGGAGTCTAACGGCTTCATCCAAATGGTCTTCTTCAACATCTCTAAGAGGCAACAGGAAGAATAAGAAGTAGTAGAAGAAGAAGAGCAATTGGAGAAGATGAAGCCCTAATAGTTATCTCAACGATCTTCTTTATAAGCTCTATAAAGAGTCGAAGACTTTGAAGCTGGAGAGATAGCACACACCAAAAAGCCAAAAACATCTGCTCAATTGTTCAAACATCCAAGCCTTCCTCTCTTTGTGTGTCATTGTAAATCTGAGTGAGAGTTTATAAGCCTAAGAGTATGTGCTTCATTCATATCTTCTAGCTCTCAAGTTGTTGTCGAGATCAAGAGAGTCATGTTCTTTTACTCCTGAACTTGATCTCGACGGCCTACTCTTTCTTTTCTTAAGAAAGGCATTTTGTTCCTCTTCCTGCGAGAAGAGAAGACCAGTTGTGGGCTGGGTTGTAAGGCCCTCTCATTTTGACCAATTTTGGTTAGATTTTTGTCATATGATGTGTGTATACCTTATGTATATAATTAAGTACGTGTGTATATATGTATAAATATTTATAATTGTACATGTATATATGTATATATATGTATATTGCATACATGATGTTTTATTTAATAATTAAATTATGTATATTGTATAGTGCATGTATATACCTAGTGTAAGCAGAATTACTGCAATTATGTGTCTGGCTGAAAACCCTTTTGGCGTCAACATGAGTTGACGTTAAGGGGAGGTCAGCGTTCACATCGATGGACGCTAACACCAGGCAGGCGGCCAAGGATATGGACGTCTACTTCCCCAGATCTGTTGCGCTTCAGATCCGGAAACGCCCACGATTTCTTCGCTCTCTGTTTTAGAAACCGTCGCCCAACGGCTACAACCCCTACCTTATCAAGTCCCCGAACCCTTGACCTTATAAAACCCCTCTCTTCGTTAAGATAGGGTCCTTTTTGCTCTCTTGAGAAAACTCTAGTTTCTCTGTGCGAACCCTGAACCTTTGGACTATGGATTTGGCGATTTGGCGACTTCTTCCGGCAATCTTACACGACTGGAGGGGAGTCTAAACGTTGGAGAAGGCTTCTCCGACACCGGATTGGGTTCTACATCAACATAGAAACCAGATTTGGAGGAGTTTGGAGGCTCTTTGGCACTGGCCGAGGAGAGCTTCATCGACCCAAATCCCCTTTCATATATTTCTTAAAGGCAAGTACCCCTTTCACATCACCCATACATGTGTCTAGTAAGTCCCAGGCATTTCACATATTTTTATTCGAGTCCTGGAACCCCAATTTCACCAAGTTTCTTGCGTTCAGTCTGTGTTTTGCACAAACAGAAACTTAACAGTGGGATCTCTTGCCGTTAAGATCCTAAATTAGCGGCGCACTATGTTGTCGTTAGCTGGGTAAACGGCCATCCCCTTGCCGTTGAGTTCTTCAGGGAAGAACAGTGGACTGTTTGCTCCTTATGACTTAATTTCTGGGATTTTTGCACATGTGGATATATGGTAAAAATTATATGTTATAAAATATGTCTAGTAGAACATGCTGTGTGATTGTGATAAATTTTGTTCATTTTTATAATTATTAGTAATTTCTGGAACCCTGTCCTAAGCATGTTTTAATTACTGTTGAATGGTTCTGTGAGGAATTAAGATGTCATAATTTTTATGTGGTGTTCACTTCGATATCAGAGCATGTTGTAAAAATTTGATGAATTTATGATGATAGTGTTAATTGTTATATTTTTTGGATCATAATACAGTGAGCATGTACTGTTATTTAAAAATTTCAAATAAATTGTAAAAAATATCTGAAAATTTCAGAAAATTATATGTGGAACCAGGACTGTAAAATACATGTTATAAACTGGTTAGTGTAGTTTACCATTGTGAATCATGCAGAATTGAGTATTTACGAATTATGTGATATGACTGTTTCAATTTTCATAAATTATGTGCAATTCAGAAAATCATGAAATTTGGTATGTACGATGCTCAACCTGTAACCTATAGGTGGTTAAGTTTTCATGCAAATTGGATAACATGAGATACTGATTTTGTTATTTAACTATGAAAAGAGCAATTAAGACATGTTTAGCGTAGTTAACCATAAATTCGTTAAATTACAGCATGATTTGAACCAAATGATGTTTGTTTAACTCTGTAAACAGTAGCACCATGCTAGGTAATATTACAATATGTGGATGTGTGAAAATGAAACAAGTGTGTTAAACTGCACATTTAGTATATGTTTAAAATTGAGAAAATGTTTAAATATGCCAATGGGTGACACTTCTACCTTAGAGGGCTGTGGAACCGTACCGTGGTAAAGTCCCCACGGGAAGGTTCATAGTGTGTGATATCCCATGGGCATTGGGATTAAATCCTGGAGGTGGACAAGTACCGCTGGTTAGGGTGGAGAGTGCTTCTCCCGGTTCTGCGCAGTAACTAAGATCTATCATTGTGCTGCCTAGATGATAGATATGAGTGTGATGTGACAAGTGTGTGTCCTTCTAGAGGTGGTTTGGACTATGTGTCATGGCATATAAAGAAGAAAATGTGATTATGTGTATGAGAAATGTGAAATCTTTAAATGTAGATATGACATGATAGCATGTACTTTCCGTTATGAAGTGTTAAATTCATGTAAAACAGCAAGCTAACCACGTGTAGAAATGTATTACAAATGTGAAATTGTGCATAGAATCCATGCTAGGATTGTTCTCTAATTTAAGTGTAAAATTCATGCTTAATTCGATGTTATGTTACAACACACATGTAATAAAATGTAAATTTAGGTCATGTGTAAAGAAGATGTAGGAAGCATGTGATAGGTTTAAATATGTGTAAATTTATCTTAAGTCAAGTACCATGTGCTGGAAAATGTAGAAATCATGTTTAGGTTTCCTTAAAAGTTTATCTAATTCATGCTTTATGTGATAGTTGTATAATATGAAAAATGTGAATATTGCATGTGATGTATGTATGCTTAGTGTGAATGGATGTACTTGCTGAGTCTTTTGGACTCACTCTTGCTTCGGCGTATAGGTGCAAAAATTTCTACATCCGAGGAGATAGTCAGGAGTGACTCGGAGCGAAGGAGTGTACTTTTACTTTTCATAGTATGTAATAAAGGACACTTTGTAAATCAATTATGGACAATGTGGACAATGTATTTTCATTTCTCAGCTATTAAATGTTTAGTTTTCTTTTCCTCAATATGGACTGTGAATAGAATGTGGATGATAGAATAAGAAATTACATTTGGCTCTTTCTTTCAACTGTTATGTGTTATATTTGTGTACATTTCAGTCTATTGATTTTGTTGGGTAAATGTCCCACTGTAGCGGTGTAGTACCCCGAAAAATCCATTAATTAAAAATTATGGATAAATTGAAATTTTATCAATTAATAAATTCAATTAGTTAAAAAGGTACGCATCATTATTGCATGCGTATAAACCCCTATAAAAATTCCGTAAAAATAATAGTTATACTTTAAATAATGTTCTCTAATGACCCATCATGAAATTTGGGCACAAAAAAAGCATTTAGATCAAGTTTAAGAAATTATGTGACTTATCATCATAATTAAGGGACGAGTCGGAAAACCCATTATCATATGGGCCAAAGTGGATAAAAATTTAAAATAAACATGTTGGTAGACTTTAAATAATATGGGTTGATAGCCCATTAGGATAATTGGACCACCAGACAATCTTGGCCCATGAGTATATTTTATAATAAAAAGATAATTAAAACATATTAAGTGAATTAAGTACATAAATTGTACAATTAAGTCCGCATGAGTTATTGGACCAAGAGTAAGAGCCCAAGAGATGAATGAAGGTCAGAAATATTTGGCTAAATAATATTGAATTGAATTAAAATAAGAAATCAATGGAATAAATATGATAAATAGATTTAAATTAGAATAAATGGTGAATAATTCGAAGTAATTAAAAATCCATTAAGACAAAATTAAGTATGGGTTGTATAAGTGGTCCAAGCATGGAATGATGGGCCCAAATGTGGAGAGCCCAATTTCGATGGGACATTAATTAAGTCTAAAGTCGTACCTAAAAATACTAATAAATAAAAAGGGGTAAGATAATAACTATTTTAACTCCTAAATTATCTTAAAAAGAGTCCTAACCCTAGCCTAACTCAATAGGACTCTATCCTAATCTAAAAAGGGAATTTAGATAAGAGGAAATATGGATAAAAATAGAAGACCTATATTAAATAGTGAAATTCATAATTATATTATCTCTTAATTAAAAAGGGAAATAAATATAATTAGAATGATTTAAATCAAAGCCCATTAGGCTAAATTAGTAATGGGATGTACTAATGGTCCTAACATGGTTTGTTGGGCCCAAATAGGGATAGCCCATTATGAGAGGAGAAGTAATTAAGAAAAATTCGAATCTAATTAATTAATAAATGGAAAAGGGTCAAATTAACTATTAAAACAAGTCATATCTATCCTAAAAAGAGTCTTACACTTACCCTAAACCTTTACCCATGAAATTGGATCTCTTCCCAACTCTATTAGGTGGATAAATAAGAGAAAGTGGGAGATAAAGAAGGAAATTCAGAGTTTAATGAAAGGGAGGACTCTTAGAATGGCTAGGACTCCTATAGTTAACCATATATCCCCAAATTTCGACCCTAGCAACCCTAGTTCATGTCTAAGCTCTTTGGAGACGAAGAGGAGAAGTTCTGGACGAAGAGCAAGGAGAGGAGGAGGCTTGGAGCTTGGATTTTCTCTTCTTTTTTGTCATCAAACAAGGGCTTTCTTACTCCACGAGAAAGGTAGGCAATCTCTCAAGTTAAAATCATGTAAAACTTATCCTAGGTAGCCTTCATGTACCTCTTCAAAAGCCCTATGGTTTCGTTGTATTTTGTTCATCCATTTGGGCAAATTTAATTCATGAATCTCTGTTGTTACCATGAACCCAAAATCTCATGTTTCTCTAATCCCCTGCACGTACTTGTTCCCATGCTATGAGAAAATTTTTATTGATACTACAATAAAATATCTTTCAAACGCCCCTAGTTTCGTTCTATTTCGATCTCCTATGAGGGAGAATTAATTCTTTGAATCCCTGTCAGATCCATGCACCCGACCCTTCTTGTTGGTTTGTGAACCTCAATCATGCTTAACTTCATACCATGATACAATTATCATAAATACTAAATCTTGTTAGCTTTTGAAAGCCCCTTGTTTCGGAATTTTTCATCATGTATCCATCATTAATTAATTCGTTGAACCCTGACTGCGCATATTTAGGTCATCGAAAAGTAACCCGATTAATGCATGTCTAAACCTTGTCTATTTTCAAATTAATCGTGCATGTTGATAGATATACATGTCTACTTTCGTTTAAAACTAGTTTCGTGCTTTTTGGATCACCGTGCTATTTTATATGGAATTTAGAACGTCTATGTATCACAGAGGACTCCCCCTGGGAAAAAGGGAAAAAGGGTAAACCCACCTGTTATCGCGACGACGCGATCCGCCGCGATATCAGTGGGGTCGCGCCGGCCGATGGCGTCGCATCAAGAACGCGTCGGTATATGCCGCCGCGATTCACTCCGGACCGGGCCAGACAGGCCAGGCCCCGTGTTGCGCCCGACCGCCCCGTCGCGACTTGAATCGCGACGGGTAAGTCTGCCGCGTTTTCATGAATCCGACCAGAATGGAAAATTGTGCATATGCCCTATTGTTTAAGCTATATACCCCTTAATTAGCCATGATTAAACCATGTTATAGTTAATTCGACTTGGTAAATAAATAAATGGCATTAATGATATAAATTTAATTATTTAAAATGACATTTGTACGACTTGTCATATCCTCAAGATTTTTTTACACTTACACACACACAACATCATTAAATGACATTTAACCTTGATAAATTATGCAATAATGTATTCAGTAAATTAGCGAATTAAATGACTAAATTACCCTATTTTTATTAAATACAATTGTTTTCGTTTTATACACGCATTTTAAATACCGTTATCGTTTTCCCTCGGCTTCGAGCACTCGAGGCACGACGGACCCGTTTTCTACACACTTACTCTTGACTTGGACCACCTCTCCACCGGGAGTACTCTCGACTGGACTAGGGAATCCTTGTCAAGACCTCCATAAGTCTCCTTGGCTTTGGCGCACGTCCTTAGTCAACGAGTTGGTTGTACCCCAAAACTGTTACACCTTAGGGATCAGTACGATCCATGGCCTTAGTGTGTTCTCTCCTTATCTTGTGATCACGCCGAACCATCTAGCCTGTGTACACAACACGGCTAATGGGCGGTTGTGACTTCTACCAGACTACCGGCACCCGACCTGGTGCTGTGCAACCGTTACTATCGTATGTTTATCGTCGTTTTACGGAAATGTCCCTATCTCGTCTACTATCTATATCCTCTCATCTGTTCACGTTTTCTCTACTACTCTCATCTATTGCTTGGTACTCTCTTGGCCATACAATTGATTGTCTAAATTAAACAAGCAAGTACTATATGTCAAAGCAATAGGGCCCGGTCTGGTCCTGGGAGGAGCTCCCGAAGAGTGCTAGTTCCTTGCAAGGGTTACATGATCAGGATGTGTACGGCATGCATCCAGCACTAGTTTACTATCTAGATTAATTTATGACAATCAATAAATCAATATATCAATCACTATGCAATCGTTCTCTGGGTTGACAAGATGCTCGACCAGAGGTGCTATCTTTACTAGTGCACCGTGGTGCAACCATATACGCTATTTCGTTACATGGCCAATCATTTATCATACTAGTTTTACAATATCCTTGTTGAAAGTTTTATCATTCTTTTGCCATCATGTTCTATTACTCTCTTGACTATACATGATCGTTCTCTCTAGTTAACCTGCGTTACAAGACATTAATCACTTAAAGCATGCTTGTTTATACGAGATATTAAGTCCTACTGAGCGTTATCGCTCACCCTGCACTTTTGTTGTATGTGTTTCAGGTAAGTCAGGTGATGACCCTATGCACACCAATGGGAATGGACTGGAGTGATGAGCGACCCGGAGTTATAGAGATGGAGTGTCCTTAGTACCTTAGAGTATAGTTAGATGTTTGCTTAATTATCTTTTCCAGATGTAACGGTATTATTGAGCCCTATGTTTCAGCTCAGAATTAGTGGTTGTAATAGTTAGGTGATTTATCAATAAAATAAAGAGTTTATTGCAAATAATGTTCATTAGTTACTCTGATATTTGCAAATGTATGCGCAATTTACATTACCATACACGTTGTTCATGCCTCCCCGATTTATCTCGCTGCTAAATTGGCGGGTCATAACAAGCGGCGTTCATTATACTGATGTGAGTTGGTGTAACCTTACCGGTATAAGGAGGGTCATTACATGGGTGGTCTAGCTGAGAGACTGTACTCAGTGTTCCCCTTATATGAACACCAGCTGGGATATGTAGCAGCAGAAACCGTGTTGGAATTTGTACCAGTGAGTGGGCTTCTGAGCTCTAAAGAGAAGCACATAGCTGAGGTTAAACAGTGGGCTGTTCACACTTAGAATTACAGTAGGTTTGCTTCTGAGCCTGTAAAAGAAGTGAGCTTCCTTCTTGTCTAGGTATAAAAGAAGACCAGTAGGGAGTTGGGTATTGTATGTACATTGGGAGAACTGTGTTAACCAGGTTGCAAGCTTAGATGGGGGGGGGTGAATGGATTGCAAAAAATTATCTTCAAAAAATCTGTAAAAGAATTAACTTCAAAAACACTAAGCGTAGAAGTTAGAGTTAGTAAGCAGCGAAAATAAGAGAGAAGCAATCACATACATATGCAAAAGGATTTTTATCCTGGTTCGGATCTCCTATCACCAGGAGTCCTACGTCTACTCCCCAAGAAACTACTTGAGATTCCACTAACCAAGAGTACAGTCCCCCTTAAGGTCACTTACACATCCTCCACCTGCTGGCCTTCTCTTCAACTCACGAAGAGGCAACAAACCACTTGTAGCAACAGATCTTCCTTCAACAAAGGGAAAGAAACAATCACTTGCATAGCAAGTCTTCTCTTCACTCAAGAAGAGGAACAACCATAAAGAAGGTTTAAGGTGAAGCCCCCTAGACCAAGCTTATAGAAACAATTTAAGGCTTGATTTGAGGCACACTCTGAAAGAGTGGAAAGATACATACGATGAAGCAACACTCTCAGACCCTTACAAGCTCTCTCAAGAGAAAAATGAAAGTTGAAACTTCAAATAGAGCAACGAGCAGAATAGCTGGTGGAGTGAAGAAATGATGCTCTTCTCTGTGCGAAAAAGGTTATCTCTGTTCTATGTTCTTCACTGTACCATCGTGCTCTTATTTATCTTCTCTCTTGAGAAGTATCTGTTGAGATGTCTATTGCATCCTATTTCTTGAAACTCATTTCCATGCAATCGTTGCAGGTCCAATGTTGTAAAAGTGTGTGACTATTGGAAACCTGATACAAAGAGAAGGATCATAGAGATATCATTAGTGTCAGTCAACATCCGATGCTAGGTGTTGTAAGACGTTGTACTGGAAAAGATAAGTCCATTCTATCACCATTTAAAAAATTGGAATACATGTCATGAAAATAGTAAATAGTAAAGGACGTTCAGCATGGAAACTATATCCAGTAACTAACTATATTATAGAGAAATATCTTTGAATGCTTACGTCCAAAGGATATGCGCCAGAAGGTAGGAGATTTGAAATACATACATTTAAACAATAAAGATGGTAATGCTTGATTACAAATAATATTGTAAGCCACAGTCACAACAACAAAGTTTATCCATAATATTTCTTGATTAATCGATCGTACATAAGGGTAGTCGATACAATTTTAGTATTTCCACAATCGATGTGAGTTCTTGAAGATGAAAGGTAAGATAATGGTAATTGTTATGGATTCTAAAGAGCAATAGATATGCAAGATGCAATCAATATGATTTCTTCAAGGACAATCGTTATGCGAAAGACAATCGATCTGATATAGTAGTTGATATGCTAGGGGCAATCAATATGATAAAGGTAATCGATATGCAACTTAACGTAATCGATGTGTGAAGGCAATCGATGTGCCACTTAACTATAATTGATGTGTGAGGGCAATCGATATGAGAAGGCAATCGATATGTAAGGGCAATCGATATGTGACTTAAGTTTAATTGATTCGTGAAAGGCAATCGATATGTAAAGATAATCGATCTGTGACTTAACTATAACCAATTTGTGAAGTACAATCGATATGAAGTGTTCAACAATCATTATGTTATTATAACAACAATCGATGTGTGTAAACATGCCATTTTGACAATATATCGAGTACATTTCATGTTATACCGCAATGCCTCAAAGTGGCTCTCTTCAATTAATTACCTGACTGATTTTCCTATTTTTCCATATTTGTCTAGGATTTTTTAGGAATTTTTCTAGGGCTTTAAAGGAGTCCACTATGCACAGTTTATTCGCGACAAACACAGTGGTCACAGATTAGAAATTTGATCCGCGACGGGTCAAACTGTTGCGTATTATCCTTCCTTTTCTAATGTCTACCATGTTTTGAAATCGCATCCATTAGATCAGTCGTGTTTAAGAGTTTTCAATTTCGATTTATGACAAATTCCAAAAATGTTTTTAGAAAGATTTTCTTGCTAATTAGAATCGCATCCACATGGTCCGTTGCGTTTCTAACCTTCCATTGTTTCAATATCGATTCTCATCAAAAAATCGATTCTTTAAAATACGCGACCACTCATGTCGTCGCGATTCAAAGTTTCCATTTATTAAATTTGGAAAGAATCAATCGATATTGGTAGTGTTTTAAATGCGTCGGTCTATATCGTCGCGATTCTTAAACCTGCTATAATTGATGTTTGGAAAGGCCTAATCGAAGTAAGTGGATCTTATTAAACACGACGCTTTAGTCTGTCACGATTCACCTTAATAGGCGACCACTGTGTCAGTTACGATTTACCAAATTTGTCCTTATAAAAGACCATCGAGCCCATTGTTTTGAATATACCCAAGCATTACAGCGAACCCCTACTGCGCTGAAGAGCTAAACGTCGAGCCTTAAAGAGAAGAATCGTCTCCCTCTCAAGCCATTTCAAGTCTTCACCAAGCGGAGTTCATTCTCTAACCTCTCAAGCTTTGGAGCGAGAAGGAGGAGGCTCCTTCCTCTTCGGGCATTACAGTACCAAATACTCTGCCAAACTTCTCTTTTTCTCTTTCTCATTCTTCACATTGTTTCATTTCATTTAGTGCATTCATCACACATTATTCACACAACACTTCATTTACTTCACACCCAATCTTTTAGGGGTTTAACACCACCTCCACAAGGTGTGTTCAAGCTCATGCCATCACATTTTTCTCATCTTCTTTTGAATTTCATACTACACAACTTGCACTAATTTCCTCTTCACTTGTTTATGTGTTTTTCTTTCTCCTTGCAAGGTAACCATGAGCTTAAATCTTCTCTGCCAAGCGGCTAGTTAAGAATCAAACCACCAATTTCATCTCTCGCGATCTTTGGGTGAAGGTAAGTAAACCCCCGTCCTTCGCTCATTCCTTCGGTACCATCACGTATATGGCGATCACACCTCCTCCATAGTTCACACACGCCCTCTCTTTTTTTTCTTCCACCGCTACATATTTTTAAAATTATTTCTTTTATTATTATTATTCTTTGTGGAATGGTTTTTTAAAAAAAGCACATTCACAATGTGGATATGCTTAGCAATTGTTTAAAGTTAAAAACAATAATCGATATGGACTTAGGACTATTCATACAAATAAACTTTGACTTACATGATTTTATTGAAGACTTACCAGAGTGTCCCTTAATGGAGGAAATTTCAATTTTGTCATGTTGACAGACTTCATGAAAAAAATTTATTAAATATATTTCATGGTTTTATTATCACCAAAATAAATACATGTGGATGAATTGTTCATCAGATTGTACCCCGGTTAGTAAAATCCCAAGAGTTTGTATGGGGACTGGACATAAAACTTCCATTTGAGAAGGGCTGAATCAAGATAAATTATTTATGTTATTTGTGTGTGATTGCTTCCGCGCTTTACATCTTTATTGCACACAATTATATTTACTAACCAAAGTTTAAAGTGTTTGATTTGCAGTCAATTTTATGCATCAACCTATTCACCCCTCTTTAGGTGACTCCAACTGTGCTGTCGTGGGCCAATAGTATGTAGCTTTGTGCACTCGAAAAATCCAATATCAATTTCCATGTGTTCATCATTCTCCTTTTTATACTTTTTGGCATTCTCCCCCACTTCCTTGGGTCACTTGGCCATTCTTTTGTCTTTTGGGGACATGGCTCTTGGACAATGGCCTCCTCACACATTTGGAGCGTATCCAAGCTATCCCTAGCTCACTCGGTGATGAATGAGGAGTGCCATAGCCACCGTGTTTCGAAGATGGCCTAAGGGCCCAATGAACACTGGTCACTTAGGCCATGCACCCACTTTTCGAGACCCACAAGTTGTTGTTGCTCCTCAACTCTGTATGGTTTCGTCTTTCCTAGCATGGTCATGGATGCATGCTTATAGGTGAACCCAAGGCTTTCAATGAGCTAGGTGGGTTGGGCTCTTCTGGATTGGCTAGAACCTCGGTCGCCACCTAGAATGTAACATCGGGTCCATGATCCATCTCTCGCCAATACATTGCCCTCGGAGGTAGGCATCATAGTTCATTGGGTGTTGTGCTATGATCCTCCTTCCTCTGATTGATTCATGAATGATGCTTGACTTGTCATGATGATTTCTACTTCAAACCGACACATGCCCCTCTTAGAATAATATATTTTTCATCGAGTTTGACGGCACATTGTCTGTCATGCCTGTATCTTTAAGTCATGGCTGAGGGGTTCGCCAAAAGCTCCAACGTAAGGGTATATGACCAATAATAGGTTATATTAAACTACACCCACATTGTGTACATTTGTCCTTTCTTTGCGCTCAAATAGCCCAAACCCTCTTGTAGGCAAGCCCTCAAGGGATGATGTCTGAGATGAGTCTGGATGTGTTGTTAGCCACGCATCTCGTCTGTTGGGGCCATCTTGAATCATCATGGATGGTTACCCACTTGGAACCCCCCCCCCCCCCCCCCCCCCCCACACACACACACAGACCCTTTTTCAAGCCCTGACGAAGGAGGAGGAGTTGTCCATCTCTCACTAGTTTTTTCATCTATTTAAATTCCACACCATGTGCCCACCTAAATAAATAAAATGAAATGTTGATCTGATGAGATTTGGCCTCCTCGACACTGGGTGGTAGGCTTGG
This sequence comes from Colocasia esculenta, assembly GCA_014218235.1. Taxonomy (NCBI): domain Eukaryota; kingdom Viridiplantae; phylum Streptophyta; class Magnoliopsida; order Alismatales; family Araceae; genus Colocasia; species Colocasia esculenta. The sequence continues at coordinate 8,443,418 of CM024759.1, read as the reverse complement.
GCTGTTTTGGTGCCCATTCAGCAGACCAAGGACTTGTACTATGTGATACCAGGTAACCGATGCTAATGACATGTTCATGAACTAATAAGCCAAATGTGCAATCTCTGTTCCTAGGATCTTAGGGGCAGTCTCCGAACACCCCTCATCCTGTTCGGTTCAGACACTGTCTACCGAACAGGCCCTGCAGGAATCGTGCCCTGGACCCGCTGGCAAAAGCAGCGCCCAGGTATTAGGCACCGAGCAGTGGGCCCGGCTACCGAACAGGAGGTCTAGCCTACCGAACAGGCAACCTGCTTGGTACCTTTCACCCAGGAGAATCCAAGTAGCACTTCGCCTTATCGCTATGGTTACAACGGCTACAACGCACGCACCCTACGATCAAGTGGTGCGTTAACTGCAGAACCCCTCAATAGACTCCTCAACGCGTAACTTCCCGCCAAGGGTGCCAACGGGTGCGCCCTTTCCGGCGTCATTAGGGGACGTTCTGTCCCACTCCCTCTGCACCTTCGCCTATAAAAGGCTCAGGTAAACTCCATGCAATGGTAATGCAACCTTGAACACTCACACTCGCCCTCGTGCGATTTACACATGAGAACCCCCTTTCCTTCAAGCCTCTCTAGTCCTATACTGACATAGACATCAGAGGGTTCTCCCCGGTTAAAAACTAGGCACCCCTAATTCTATTCTGGTTTTTGCAGGCTTCCGTCCACACCGGCGATCGTCTTCCCATCTTCTCCAGTGGAGGCCCGTTTGGCTCAAGCTTAAACAGGAAAACACTACCACATTTTGGCGCCGTCTGTGGGAACAACTTCAGCCATGGCTCGCGGATGTTGCTCATACCAGAACATTGGCATCCAGATGATTAGGTCTCGGTAGTCGCACGCAGACTTCTGCGAGCGAGTCCCCCTGTCGACGTCGTCATCGCCCCCGCCGGAGCTACCGGCGGGGGCCCTGCTGTCGCCATACCTGCAACCGCCTAGGAAATGGCAGAACTCCGAGGGCAGATGTAGCATCTAGCAGGAATCTGTCAGAGCCTCCAGGCCCAATTAGCCAGGCAACCGGCACTGGTGATCCCTCCGCCACTGGAGCAGCAGGTGGAGTCGTCTCGTCGACAGTCTCGCACCCCTCCGGCACTGTAGGAGCAGCATGTAGAATCACCCTGGCAATCACGTCGGGTGCGTTCGGCCCGTCAGACACCGGAGCGGCAAGATAATTCACCTCGCCGTTCCGCGGTGGTCCTGCCTGCCCCGCGTTCCGTTGTCAGGGCTAACTCTCACAGGTCCCGGCGAGAGGAGTCTGCCCACTCCGACCAGGAGTTGGCCAGACGCCTCCATCGTGTCGTCGACCTCAAGCACTGTGTTGACGCGATGGTCCAGCGGGCAGAGGGCAAGGCTCCGGTAGATGAAGACTTGGACTTCCGCTCCCCGTTCACGATGGAGATCGTGGAAGCTCGGGTCTCCCCCAAGCTCCCTCTGCCACCATTGCGCCCTACGATGGCACCACTGATCCTACAGATCATATCCATGGCTTTGAGTCGCATATGGTGTTCCACGGAGCATTAGACACGGCCAAATGCCGGGCCTTTCCGGCCACCCGGAAGGAGACTGCGTGGGCATGGTTTGAAGCCCTCCCCACAGGTTCCATCTCTTTCTTCCACCAATTGAAGAAGTCCTTCCGGGACAACTTCCTAGGTGGAAGGTCTCAGCCGCGCACAGTGGCGTCTCTTCTGTCTGTTCGGCAGAAGAAAGGCGAAGCGCTTTGGGACTACGTTAGAAGGTTCCAGATCGAAGCACTCCGCATCCCCCGCCTCGACGTCCCCTTGGCCACCAGTGCCCTTATCCAGGGCACTCATGAAGGCTTCCTCTAGAGGACGTTGGTGGTGCAGCAACCCTCCACCCTCGCCGAGCTGCTCTCCACCGCCCAGCGTCACGCCGCATGCGAGGAGAGCCTAGCAGCCGGCCGAGCAGAGCCAGGAGAGCAATCGGAGAAGAAGAGGCCTTCTGATAATGGTTCCGACTGTGATCGAAAGAAAGGCCATCGCAATGGGGATTCACCACGCCGACCACACCCCTTCACCGACTACACTCCCTTAACGGTGGCTCCCAAATAGATCCTGGCCGAGATCCGGGAAGAGCCTTATGTTCGGTGGCCACCAAGGATGCACTCTAATCCCCGCAGATGCAACCAGGACAAGTACTATCGCTTCCACCGCGACCATGGCCACGACACCTCTGAGTGCAGCCAGCTCAAGGATGAGATCGAGTCCTTGATTAAATGCGGCTATCTTGGGCGGTATGTGCGCCACAATGAAGACCGCCAAAAGCACCGAGAGCGGACTCCCAAACAGCCGATCAACAACGAGCCCAATGGGCAAGAAATAAATGTGATCGTGGGAGGCTTCGGTGCGGGCGAAGAATGCAGTAAAAGTTGACACGATTACGCTCGGCAGGTCCACACAGTGGATCGAGCTCCGGTGTCTTGCCCAGGTCCTTATCCCCCTAATTCTGCATGCACACGGTCCGAGGAGGCCATAACCTTCTAGGACGAAGATCTTGTAGGAGTCTCCACTCCACACACTGATGCACTGGTCGTTTCGACCACCGTCAATCACTGTACCGTGTGCCGGATTTTGGTGGATAATGGAAGTGCCCCAGATGTGTTGGCTTACGATTGCTTCTTAATGATGGGATTGAAAACCGACTAGCTTTCCCCTGTAGAGTGGCCTCTGTTCAGCTTCTCGGGGGTTTCGGTTCAACCCATTGGATGAGCGCGCCTCCCAATTACCCTTGGGATGGCCCCGAAAAGCGTAACCAAGATGGTGGACTTCTTGGTTATTCAAAGTATGCCCGGATACAACGCCATCCTTGGCAGGGGGCTGATTGGTCGAATCAAGGCCGTACCCTCATCCCTCCATCAGAAGATGAAGTTTCTCACTCTGTGTGGGATCGGCGAGGTGCTCGGAAGTCAGTGTGAGTCCCGTCGGTGCTATGTCCTCTCCTTAAGGGACAAGCAACCTCTCGCAGCACCGGCGACTGCGCCCCCACCAGTTGATCAGACTTCTACCAGCAGAGGCACACCTGCCGAAGACCTGCTTCCTGTCCGGGTGGATGACGACCCCGAACACGTCCTCTATATTGGTGCACTATTGTCGGAAGCCGAACAACAGCGCTACAAGGCCTTCCTGCTGGCCAGTTTAGACGTATTCACGTGGTCAGATGAAGAACTGCCTGGCATACCCCCAGAAGTGATGGTGCATCGCCTTCACCTGGACCCGAAGGTGCCTCCGGTCCAGGAAAGAAGGCGACCTGTCAACCGTGAACGGCAGGTCGTGATCCAAGATCACGTTGTCAAAAGCCGAGCTATTGGGCTCCTCCGGGAAGCCCAATACCCAATGTGGATCTCCAATGTGGTCCTCGTGCACAAAGCCAATGGCAAATGGCGTGTGTGCGTGGACTACAAAGATCTCAATAAAGCCACGCCCAAGGACAACTTCCCTCTGCCGCACATCGACCAGCTGGTGGATGCCATGTCCGGTCACGAGCTTCTCAGCTTTTTGGACGTGTATTCTGGTTATCACCAGATCAACATGCACCCTCCAGACCAGGATGCCACCACGTTCGTCACCGACCTGGGCTTGTACTATTTCACCAAGATACCCTTTGGTCTAAAGAACGCTGGCGCAATGTACCAGCAACTGGTCGACAAGATGTTCGAGCCACAGATTGGGCAAAACATGGAGGTCTATGTCGATGACATGTTGGTCAAGACGCTCCCGAGTGCCGACCACATCTCCGACCTCGAAGAGACCTTCGTAACCATGCGAAGGTATAACATGAAGCTCAACCCAGCCAAGTGTGCGTTTAGAGTTCGCTCGGGTATGTTCCTCAGCTTCCTCATCTCAAACAGAGGAATAGAGGCCAACCCTGAGAAGATCCAAGCCATACCTGAGATGGGCAGTCCCAAGATGGTGCGCGACGTCCAACGTCTCACTGGACGCCTAGCTGCACTTAACCGGTTCATGTCCCGAGCAGCGGAGAAGAGCTTCAACTTTTTCAAATTGCTGCGAGGCCCCAAAGGCTCCTCACAGCAAGGGGGGCATGTACGGTAGACCGAGGACTGCGAAGCTGCCTTCGCCGAGCTGAAGGCATATCTGGCAGCCCCACCTGTTCTCTCGAAACCTATGCTCGGGGAACCCTTGTTCGTGTACCTTTCAGTCATCAAGCACTCCATCAGTGCAGTGTTCATCAGAGAAGAGGCGGCGGCACAACATCCAGTCTACTACATCAGCAGGGTCCTTCAGGAGGCTGAAAGAAGGTACCCCCGAGCAGAGAAACTCGCCCTGACACTGGTAATAGCTGCACGGAAGCTTAGGCCTTACTTCCAGGCCCACTCAATTACGGTCCTTACTGACCAGCTGTTGAAGCTCATCCTTCAGCGACCAGAGGCTTCCGGCAGGCTCATCAAATGGGCTATTGAGCTAGGCGAGTTTGACATTAGCAACCATCCAAGGACGGTCATCAAGGCGCAAGCATTGGCGGATTTCATGGCGGAGTGCACCCTTCCAATCGAGTAGGACCCTCCATTGGCTGACGAGCCCCCATGGGAACTCTACGTGGACAGATCCTTTTGTGTCACAGGGAGCGAAGCAGGCTTGGTTCTCACCTCCCCAGAAGGCTGAGAGTTCCAGTACGCCCTGAGGTTCCGTTTCACCGCCTCCAACAACGTGGCTGAGTATGAGGCACTGCTGTCCAGAATCTGAATGGCTAGGCACCTTGGAGCACTTTGGCTATGGGTCTTCAGCGACTCACAATTGGTCGCCAGCCATGTGAGTGGACACTTCGAAGCAAGGGAGCCCCGCATGGCACAATATCTCCAGCAGGTGAAAAGTCAGGCAGAGGGTCTCCTCTACTTTGAAGTCATATACGTCCCATGGGAGTAGAACGTGCGAGTTGATGCACTTGCCAAGCTGGAATCTTCAGGTGACATCGCCCCTTCTAACTCCATATTCATAGAAGAGCTCGCCTTGCCGAGCATTGAGGTAGATGTGTAGACGCGAGATTTGGCCCATCCCCCGTGGTTCCATGGCCCAATAAGGCCGGTTTGACCATTTGTTGACTTGCCTCGGATCCCATGTAGACGGCAGCATCGACTGCCACTGACTACATGTTGGCGGCAAGCCCCATGGATGTCGACTTGGTTGATGGCCACCTATGTGGACGTCTGCATGGCGTTGGCGGCAACATCATTGGACGTCAACCTAGTTTACCTGGTCTGCGCAACTGCCCGAGATTCCTGCCCACTATGCACCCTCTCCTCGCCCATGCAGCATATGGGGCCGTTCCCAACGGGAAAATGGGCCACCTTGGCACCCCGTTGACCCAGTAAAAATCCTATGTGGCCCCATCATATTGGTCTAGCCCTTATCACATGGATTGCCACTTGTACAAGTGTGCTGGACGTCCAAACTCTGTTGCTTTAAGAGAAGAGAGAGAAAGTGCATCCTAAAGCTTCAATCCTTGTTCCTTTCTTCCTATCATCATTTGGGGCATCTAGGAGGCTTCACCAAGTGCTGGAGGAGCCCAAGTGCTGGAGGAGCCCACAAAGGATCCGGCCAAGCTACAAAATGAGGATCATCTCCCTCCTCTCTTCCTCTTTCCCTTTTCTCTCTCTTAGTTCTTGCATGTCATTCACACACTCACACACACCCTAGGCACGTAGGGCACCTTCCTACACACCTAGAAAGGGGTTTCCCAAACCAAAATCAGAGAGAAGAAGGGTGGTCATAATATTTGGCCACCCCTCTTCTCAAGTTTGAAACTGGTACGGGGCTCTCCTTTTGGGCTTTTTCTTTCTATTTAGGATGTTTACTGCACCTCCTTAGAGTCTAATAGAGCTTTTCTTGTGGCAGGAACGCAACGAATGAGATTGTGGAGCTCTCTTCCTTTAGCCATCCAAAGAAAGAGAAGTTGGAGTCCCGCCATCATCCACTGCGCGAGGCCACGACATCGACGTGATCATTCTACTTCCTTGGGCACAGGTAAGGCCCTGGCGATCGCAGCATCTCCCTTTCCTTTGCTGGTTTCTTGGTTTTCTCCCTAGTCAACTCAGTCAACCGAGGAGTCAACAAAGTCAACCAATACCCATTCAACGCCAATGAGGGAGCGGCATCATTCATGAACCTCTGGAGCATCCATCGGCATTCGGGGGGCACAGAACGGGGCGTCCACAGCTTCTCTTTTAGCGATCGTAATGGGACCCACAGTGCTGCCACGGTTTCAGTCTTCACCCAAGTAAACCGCAAGCGATCTTGCCGTCTACAGAGGTAGGCGTCCACTTGTCCTGCCGTTGAGTTATTTGAAACGACCATATAGGTTGTCGTTTACTCTATGTCAGCGTCAGTCGATCATGCCGTCAATCTATTTTTGATGAACTGAGCGTCCATGTTTTTGCCGTCTATTTCACATAAACCTTTTTTTTGACTGTTTTGATCTGTTTTGCTTTCTGTTTGCTTCTTGTTTGATTCCTAACGGTCCTCAGTCATGGGGGGTCCCTTTTTCTCCTCTGTTCTAGCCTCCCCACATGTTTTAGGATAGCCCCTCCTTAGTTCACAACCTTTTATCTGGGGATTCCCTCTCGGGTAAATCAGGTTGGCTCCAAGGGGAACTCTATAAGTCCCTAAATCTCGTAGATTCCCTCACGGTACGGGGCAGGAGGACCTTTACCCTCCCATTTAGACTACCTATTCACCCGTTTTGGAAGAACCGACCTCGACAAGTCAAGTTAACACACAACCTTCAACTTCTAAAATTTTGGGGACGTTGTTTGATAACATTGTTTGGTAGAAATTCATATTTCTCCTAATAACAGTGTAGTTAATCAACTTAACCATCCTAAAATCAGTAGGTTGTGTTGCTAAATGGATTCTTGGTTGAACTCTATCAACATGTCTAACAATCCAACATTTGAATATGATGACAATATCAATGATGAGTTTGTCGGTATGGTTAACACTAATGTTCAGCCCAAGGAGTCAGTTCAATCTTCTTTTCAAGCTGATAATGAGGATAGTATGAGTTTGAGGGTCAACCCCACATATGCCCAGGATGTTCAAGAAGACCCTGAATTCTCCAAACTCCTCTCCCACTATTCTCCCGAGGACATCATTTCAATGCTTTCTAAGCATACCGTCTGGGCAACAGCCTCTCCTTCCTCTCCATCCCCTACTCCTCTCCATGCTTCTTCATCTAGGCCTGCTCCTAGGCCCGTCACCCCTTCCCGGGTTCCTATCTCCCCTATCCACATCTCCACTCCTATCCCTCCTACTACTCTTCTACCTACTCCCACTCCAACCCCTCCGTCCGTCTATCCACCTCATGTTCAGCCCACCCCCCTGCTCAATCTGAATCCATCTCCCGGTCCGAGATGGAGGGCCTCATTAGGAAACTCTTGGCTGAGTCTCTATCCCTCTCCAAGCCTCACTCTCTCCAGAACTATTGCAAGCTCCCCAATGCCTATTTTCCTCCGGGTTTCAAGGCCCCGAAATACCGCAAGTATGACGGGACCACCGACCCCCAATTCCACCTCGCTGGCTTCACCATGGATTCCCACCGGTGGTTGTACGATCGGGTCCTCTTAGTCCACCTCTTCCAACAATCGCTAGAAGGGGAGGCTTTGAGATGGTTCACCGCCTTACCCGCATCGGATCTTATTAACTTTGACATAGTCTCTGAACGCTTCATCTCTCATTTCTCTTACATGGCCACCCAAGTCCCTACACTCCCCAACTTGGTGGCGGAAAAGATGAAGCTGGACGAAGACTTTGACACATTCGCCAACCGTTGGAGATCCATGGCTTCGAGGGCCGACCTTCCCATCTCGGAGTCCCAAGCTATAACCATGATCGTTACCAATACCACCCCTTTGCTCCGATCCATTCTGATGCTTAGTGAGTTCCCTTCCTTTGCACATCTTTATAACCGAGCTAGGGTGGTCCAAAATCAGATTAAGGACTCCTCCCTCCCACCTTTCTTTGAAGGGAAGCCCAAGGGACGTAAGGCTCCTGCGGCACCTACAACCGAGGGGGTGACCATCAATGAGTTCATCAGCGCTTGTAGTCAGCCGTTGAGGCCTCCTAACAAGCCCTCCAATCCTCCCTCCAATCCCCATCAGTTCCCGTCACACCCCTCCAAGCCTTATTCTGCTGTTCCTCCTCCTTCCGGCTACACTCGTCCGGGTTCTAGAAGGTCTCATTATCCTGCCCTCCCTAAAACCCTTGAGGACGTATTCTTTTCCCTTATGTCTTGTGACGCTATCTGAATTCCCCCGCAAAAGGAAAGCGTCAATCCGAGGGTCGATACCTCAAAGTACTGTCCTTATCATAGGGCTTATGGTCATGAACTCCACAATTGCTTCACCTTCCGCGACTGGGTGTATGACATGAACGACCAAGGTAGGATAAATTGGGAGGATGTCAAGGTAGCCATAGCCAAGTCTAGGTATACCAAGAGGGACCTTGGTATTGTGTAAAACCCTCTCCCCAACCACCAAAGCAACTACAATCCCTCTTCCTCTAAGTCCCAGGAAAACGTCAATACCATGACACATTTCGAACCCCGGGTCGTGAGAAGAGAACAACAATGGGGGGTAGAAGGTTTTGAGGAGTGGTACCCATGTCCCTCCGTAGAGTCCCAAGATCCCTCCACCACCGTAGATGCCATTTTAGAATAGCGGCCCTTGGTTCTCATACGACCCGCGCGTTAAGAGGCCTACCCTTCCATTCTCGTTTCCCCTGCCTATGAGTTGTCCACCCATGGCACTAAACCTCTCCAGCTCATTCTTCCTAGGTCTCAGGAGGACGTTCATGTCACACTCCGGAATCGGATTATTCCTCCGCCTCCACGGCCAGCTCAAGATGAGGAGGATAATGGACCCCCACCACCTGCCAACACCGAATATGATATTCTGCAACACTTGGACAAGACGCCCGCGAGGGTGTCTATCTTAGAATTGATTCAGAGATCGCCGTCCCATCAGTCCACTCTCCTCCAATTTCTTCAAAAAATCATGATTAATGATGACCTTCCTCCCAGTGGGGTAACCAATGCCATCCTCTCCCTTACCCAAGGACCCTCCATTTCCTTCTCGGACAAAGACCCTGCTGCCCCTGAGTGTCGCTCTCTTCCTCTTTTCCTCACCGTTACTCTCAACGGGGTTTCGGTAGACTCCACTCTTATCGACACTGGGGCGTCCATTAATGTATGTCCTATGAAGGCCCTCAAGCAATTGGGTTTGGGGGAGGATAATCTGGAGAAAATATGCTCCACCATTGCTGCCTACGATAATTCCAAAAGGATTGCCAAAGGTAAAATCGCTCATCAACTTAAGATCAGACCCGTCACCATGTCTTCCGAGTTTCTAGTCCTCGATGTCGATCCGGCCTACAAGGCCATCCTTGGTCGGCCTTGGCTAGAACAAACTCTAGGGGTCCCTTCCACCGCCCACCAATGTTTCAAATTTTCATTCAATGGGCGGGTTATCAAAATCAAGAGCATTCCTACCTTGGAAACCCTCAATTCTATCACTTTGGAGTAGATGCCTCACCTTTTCATTCCGAACAAAGGGAAGAAGCATGTCATGTGTGACGGAACGCCTCGGCCAAGCCCGTTAAACCGATAATGTACTTGATCCGAGTCCGCCTCCCGCGAACGGGCCGAAGCCTCGCAAGGGATACCAAACCACAGTCCGTGTAAACATAAAGGAACACACCACATTTTATATATAATTCATAAGTTTTACATAGCCAAATTTCCACAAAAAAACTATAAAGAGGTACAAGAGCCTGGGGCATACCCCGAGGTACAACTGAAGAAAGTAAACAACTATCTAAACTACACTGCTGGAGCTACTCTGCTGGAGGTGCTGACCCTGCACCGCTACGACGTGGCCCTGAACTGGACGTCGGACGAGAAACGTCCTCCTCGCCCTCACCTGTGGGGGTAGGGGTGAGCCTCTCTAGTCACTGGCTCAGTAGGGAACTCCCCCAAAACCGAGCAAACCAAACACCACGAGTACGAATAGTAAACAGCACCAACAATTAATATAACAGCTAAGCAGGTAAGAAAAGCTGTAAAAGTAGTACTCACCGTCTGCCGACTACGAGAAACAACAATAATAATTAAACGGCAAACCAGTACAGGTGTACAAGCTAAAGTAGAGACAGCCAACACGAGCCACGTGAACTGGTTCGTGACACCAGAAACTGACTCGGACAACTAACACAGGTCTACCTCTCTGTCTCGCAGCCACGGACGAAAGGTCCAGCTGCCGCTCCACGTAAAAAGGTCAAACAACTGTGGAGACCAACTAAACACCACCACCTGCAGACCACACGGTCACATGCCCATGCCTGGCACCTCCAGAGACCCTGGCCTGAGCTCGCTAGAGTGAGGCACTGGAAAAGGACTAGCTGGGGACCAGTGTCGACTACTGCTGTCCGTACCCCCAACTACGAGCGCGCTACAAGTGACTAAAAACAAACTCAAGTGTCACTGTCCCACTGTCCTCTTTCCCTCAGCCGGACGTACAACTTAAACACAGAGTGAGGGTGTCCAGGTCAGACGACACAGACCTCGACGGTACAACACAAGTACCGGGACAAAGCCCCGAGCTAACAGCCTGGCTCACAAAGAACCTGCGGCACCCAACTGGAGAGGTAACCACAGTAGGCGTCGTACTACTCGCCACGTACATAGAACCACGTGCACGTCACACACAAACCACGTGAAACCTCACGTAAACCACAAGTAACCACGGTCCACTACACGTGAACCCAACTGACTCGTGTAAACAATACGCAGTCATTGAAGTAAGCAACTAACAGCATACCTAGTATGCTAAACACGTAAACCAAGTGCACTCAGTGCACCCCATGCGTCAACACACATGCATTATCGATAAATATCATAATTCAGTCTTTGCTGTTCATAGCCAGTAGGCGGCAACATCGACTGCCGCTTACACCAAGTCAACGGCAAGGGACATGGCCGTTAACATCTTGGCTGAGGAGCTTGGCGACAAGCGATCTTGATGCCAAGTTCTTCGGCCATAAACCCTGCAGAAACCCTAATCTGGCTCTGCGGGTTTTCCAACCATTCTAACTACTGAAAAACATGCAAATGCAGTTCCTTTAGCATGCTAGAACCCAATACAACCAGTTACAACATGTTTCGTACATTAAACTACTCAAACCACCCATTATTCCCGTATGGTGCAACTTGATCCAAACATGCATTATCATGCTGATTCAAGTGGTTATGATGTGTTTTAATATTTCTATGGAGCTACCAGGGTTCGTCCCCTACCTCAGAACGCGCTAGAATCTCCCGCAATCTCCCAGTTCACGCCGAGCCCTCCGCGAGCTCCCACAGGAATTGCACCACGCCGCGACGTTTCCTCGCGTAATTCAGCAACGCCACGTGTTCGACGATTGTCCAACTACTCCTCGGTACCTGATAGAAGTTTCAGAAACACCGGGGCGCGAAGTTGGGGCAAGAGGGAAAGAGAGTGAGCTGAGAGAGCTGCCCTCAGGTGAGCTTATAACCTGCAGAATTCTCAGGTTGGCGTCAACCCCCATGCCGCCAACAGCAACCGCCACCCTCTGCGTCCACATCTACTGCCGCCAAGTTCATGCAGTAAACGTCCACTAACCTGGACGCCAACAGTCACGACCACCCCTGGCCGCCAACTTCAACTGAACAGCAGCAGGTCCTATTTCATTTCAGGACCAACCTTGCTCTTCACCTGCTCAAGCACACATCCACACCATGCATTCCACACAACCGACTCACACTGGCCTCACAACGGCCGCCACAACCACAATACACACACGATCCGCATGGATCCAAAAGGCACGCGACATTACATTACTATCATCTAAAAAGAAAATTTCGACCTCGAAATTCATAACACATTTCAAAGTTAAACAACTCATACATACACACTTTTACAAGTACTATCATCTAAAATGAAAATACACAAACTTACTCAAACAGATAGGGATACCCTTTAGCCATTTCCGCGGCCAACTCCCAGGTATCCTCACCACCTAATCTATTTTCCCATCTCACTTTAACTAGCTCAATTTCTTTATTCCTCAGCTTCTTCATCTTTCGATCTGTGATCTGCACCGGATACTCTGGCATAGTCATGTCCGGCCTCAGGTCACCACCTTGATATCTAATTATTTGAGCTGGATCTTCAATACACTTTCTCAACATGGAGACATGGAAAATATCATGCACATCTGCAAAATCAGCTGGCAAATCCAGCCTATAAGCTGCTTCCCCAATTCTTTCAATCACCTGGAAAGGTCCCACATACCTTGGACTCAACTTCCCAGACTTGCCAAATCTCATAATACCTTTACTCGGGGAAACTCTCAGAAAAACAAAATCTCCCACCTCAAACTGAAGTGGTCTCCTCCGCACATCTGCATAACTTTTCTGCCTACTTTGAGCTGCCTGCAATTTTTCTTTAATAAGCTTCACCACTTCCGTGGTTTGCTGAATCAATTCAGGACCCACTAACTGCCTTTCTCCCACTTCATGCCAGTTCAATGGGGTTCTACATGGCCTTCCATATGAAGCTTCATACGGTGCCATCCCAAGACTGGTATGATAGCTATTATTGTAGGCAAACTCAACCATTCCCAAATGATGCTCCCAACTACCTCCCCAAACTAAACAACAAGCACGCAACATATCTTCAATTGTCTGGATAGTCCTCTCTGTCTGACCATCTATCTGGGGATGATAAGCGGAGCTATATCTCAATTCAGAACCAATTACTTTCTGCAAACTTCTCCAAAAACCAGAAGTAAATCTTGGATCTCTATCTGATACAATAGTCTTCGGAATACCATGCAGTGGAACAATTCTTTCAACATAAATATTTGCCAACCTGTCCACGGTCCAAGACATACTTACTGCCACTAATCTGCATACTTTAGTCAATCTGTCAACAAACACCCATATTCCATTATGCCTGGAACTCATCCTTGGTAAACCTGCTACAAAGTCCATCGCAATATCATCCCATTTCCACTGTGGAATAGGTAACGGTTGCAATAGACCTCCAGGCTTCTGATGCTCTGCTTTAATCTGCTGACAGATAGCACACCTTGCTACAAATTCTGCTATTTCTTTCTTCATATGAGGCCACCAAAAATGCTTCCTTAAATCATGGTACATTTTAGTACTACCGGATGAATAGTGTACCTAGATTTATGAGCCTCTTCTAGAACTCGCTGCTTCACCTCTCTCTCTACAGGAACAAACAATCTGCCTTGAAGCCTAACCACACAATTGTCATCAATAGAAACTCCTTCCATTTTTACAATTTCAGGTAGACCTGCATCTGCTCTCTGAGCTTCAATGATCTGCCAATATAAAGACGGCTCTACTGCACTAGCAGCTAGAATTGCCCGTCGCTGACTGCTGGGCACATACAAAGAATTCTCTGCTATTTCTTCATACAACTTCCATTCTTTAATCATCATCAGATTCATATATGCCTTTCTGCTTAAGGCATCAGCTACAACATTGGCCTTACCCGGATGGTAAGCCAAACTGAAATCATAATCCTTCAAATATTCAACCCACCTGCGTTGGCGAAGGTTCAAATCTTTCTGCGAGAAGATATACTTCAAGCTTTTATGATCCGTAAAAATCTCAAATCTCTCGCCATACAGATAATGCCTCCATATTTTCAAAGCAAATACAACTGCAGCTAATTCCAAATCATGAGTGGGGTAATTTTCTTCTGCTAGCTTCAATTGCCTGGATGCATAGGCTATCACTTTACCATGCTGCATAAGCACTGCACCAAGACCTCTCCTTGAAGCATCAGTATACAACACAAACCACCACTCCCTGCCGGTAATGTCAATATAGGTGCTGATGTAAGTCTTTTCTTCAATTCCATAAAACTTCTCTGACATTCACCGGACCACACAAAAGGCACACCTTTCTGGTCAATCTAGTCATAGGTGCTGCAATCTTAGAAAAATCTTGAATAAAGCGCCTATAATAACCTGCCAACCCCAGAAAACTTCTAATCTCAGTTATTGTCTTAGGCACTCCCACCTTGACACAGCTTCCACTTTACTCGGGTCCACTGCTATTCCTTAGCTGAGATAACATGACCCAAAAACTGAATTTCCTTTAACCAGAATTCACACTTACTGAATTTAGCAAACAACTGGTTATCTCTTAACAACTGCAAGGTAAACCTCAAATGAGCTGCATGCTCCTCTTCAGATGCTGAATAAATTAGAATATCATCAATAAAGACCACAATGAATTGATCTAAATATGGATGAAAAATTCTATTCATCAGATCCATAAAACCTGCAGGAGCATTAGTCAACCCAAAAGGCATTACCACAAACTCATAGTGACCATATCTGGTTCTGAACGCTGTCTTATCTATATCTCCTCTTTAATTCTCAACTGATGGTACCCGGACCTCAAATCAATCTTAGAAAACACCTTTGCTGATTGCAACTGATCAAATAAATCATCTATCCTCGGCAACGGGTACTTATTCTTGATGGTCACATCATTCAATTTTCTATAATCAATACACATCCGAAAACTTCCATCTTTCTTTTTCACAAATAAAACCGGCGCTCCCCACGGGGAATGACTCGGTCTAATAAAACCCTTTTGCAACAACTCTTCTAATTTTTTCAATTCTTTAAGTTCTGCTGGTGCCATCCGATATGGAGCTTTAGAAATCGGCATGGTACCTGGCAGCAACTCAATAGAAAAGTCCACCTCTCTATGTGGAGCTAAACCAGGCAAATCTTCCGGAAAAACATCAGCAAATTCCCTAACCACGGGAACTGCTTCTATTGGCTGACTGGCCTCTACCAAACTTACCGAGGCTAAATAAGCCACACACCCATCATTATCAACTTTCTAGCTTTAATTGCAGAAATTAGAAACTTGGAGGTATAAAAAGGCATACCTTGATATTCAAACACTGCACCATTAGGATGACAAAATCTGATCCTTTTCTTTCTGCAATCTAACATTGCTCCATACATCTCAAGCCAATCCATACCCAGAATGATATCATAATCTGACAACTGCAGGGCATACAACCGACCCGGCATCTGGTTCCCTTCAATCATAACAGGAGCTTCATCTATATAGCTCGAAGTGAGCAAGAACTCACCTGAAGGAACCTCCACCACTAACTCACAAGACTTCTCTTCTAAAGGATGAGCTATGCAATCCAGAAATTCTTCGGAAATAAAAGAATGAGAGGCACCCGAATCAAATAAGACTCTTGCTGAATATTATAAAGAGGTAAAGTACCTTCTATCATATTTGACGCCTCTGCCTGGGCTCGGGTGATAGCCATAACCCGGCCTCTCCCTCGCTGCTGCGGTACTCCTCTGCCACGACCTGCCTGTGGCTGCTGGAACTGCTGAGGCTGCTGCTGCACACCTCTGCCATACCCATACTCTCTTGCATAGGACAATTGCGGATCAAATGTCCCGGCTGATTACAATTATAACATCTATACCCTGGAGGAACAATAGGCTGCCTGGCAGTGCTCTGCTGCGACTCCTCCACCTCAGGCCTACCCGGCCCTGCTGCAACTGCTGACGACCTCCCCATCCTCTTCCTTTGCCTTTAAATGCTTGCTTTAATTTCTGGCCCCATTTCCCGAAACCAGATGAAGAAGGTCCTTCTGGTGCCTTGCCCTTGCTTGCACCTACTGTCTGCTGCGGTAGCCGAAAACTACCTGAACATGACTCACCTGCCTGGCGAGTTCGGATAGACCTCTCCAAAGTAGCTGCCCTCTGCGCTGCCTCTTCCACTGTCTTGCACATGAGAGGTACTATCGCATCCTGCAATTCCACTCTCAAACCTCTGATAAAATACTCAACCATCATATTATTATCTGAAACCACATATGGCGCATAACGGCTAAGTGCCATAAATCTCATCTGGTACTCTAAGACTGAAGAGTTACCTTGCTGAAGAGTTCGGAATTGCTCTCTTTTACTTGCTGCACTTGGATCGGAAAGAATGTATCATTGAACACATCAAGAAACTCCGGCCAAGTGATAGCTTCTTCCGTCTTGCCTGCAAAAGTGGTTTGCATCTTCAATCGCCACCATTCCAAGGCAAAACCTCTCAACTGATAAGCAGCTAACACCACTCTATCCGCTGCTCACTCATAGTCGCAAAGACCCTCATGAACCCAATGCTCAGCTGTATCTGGATTCGGCCCTCCTGAATAAGTAGGCGGCTGCAATCTCAGAAATTTCTCCACCTGCATCACTGGTTCTTCTGCTATCAACAATGGTGGTGGTGGTGGCACAGGTGCTACAAAAGGCACCTCCACTCTCGGCGGAACTGGAGCAACAGGTACCGCCTCTCCATCCCAGGTGGCACTGCAACCGGTGGTACTGGCGCCTGCTGATCCATTCTCGCCCGAATATCCGTGAGGCTCTCCCAAATTCTTTCTATCATTCGCTGGGTGCTTTCCTCCGGATCATCTCCTCCACCACCCCAATCTCTCCTATCAGCCATTTCAGAAATTTCTACATACACAAAACACCAGACAAAAATCAAAACCACAAATGATCAAAAACCAGGGTCCCTACCAGCAGTGTATAATGACCGAAATAAGGCTATGTATCTTTCTAATTCCCTTATATTAACACGGACCTTGCTCTGATACCAACTGTGACGGAATGCCTCGGCCAAGCCCGTTAAACCGATAACGTACTTGATCCGAGTCCGCCTCCCGCGAACGGGCCGAAGCCTCGCAAGGGATACCAAACCACAGTCCGTGTAAACATAAAGGAACACACCACATTTTATATATAATTCACAAGTTTACATAGCCAAATTTCCACAAAAAACTAAAAGAGGTACAAGAGCCTGGGGCATACCCGAGGTACAACTGAAGAAAGTAAACAACTACTAAACTACACTGCTGGAGCTACTCTGCTGGAGGTGCTGACCCTGCACCGCTACGACGCGGCCCTGAACTGGACGTCGGACGAGAAACGTCCTCCTCGCCTCACCTGTGGGGGTAGGGGTGAGCCTCTCTAGTCACTGGCTCAGTAGGGAACTCCCCCAAAACCGAGCAAACCAAACACCACGAGTACGAATAGTAAACAGCACCAACAATTAATATAACAGCTAAGCAGGTAAGTAAAGCTGTAAAAGTACTCACCGTCTGCCGACTACGAGAAACAACAGTAATAATTAAACGGCAAACCAGTACAGGTGTACAAGCTAAAGTAGAGACAGCCAACACGAGCCACGTGAACTGGTTCGCGACACCAGAAACTGACTCGGACAACTAACACAGGTCTACCTCTCAGTCTCGCAGCCACGGACGAAAGGTCCAGCTGCCGCTCCACGTAAAAAGGTCAAGCAACTGTGGAGACCAACTAAACACCACCACCTGCAGACCACACGGTCACAGGCCCATGCCTGGCACCTCCAGAGACCCTGGCCTGAGCTCGCTAGAGTGAGGCACTGGAAAAGGACTAGCTGGGGACCATGTCGACTACTGGTGTCCGTACCCCAACTACGAGCGCGCTACAAGTGACTAAAAAAACTCAAGTGTCACTGTCCCACTGTCGTTTTCCCTCAGCCGGACGTACAACTCAAACACAGAGTCAGGGTGTCCAGGTCAGACGACACAGACCTCGACAGTACAACACAAGTACCAGGACAAAGCCTCGAGCTAACAGCCTGGCTCACAAAGAACCTGGGGCACCCAACTGGAGAGGTAACCACGGTAGGCATCGTACTACTCGCCACGTACACAGAACCACGTGCACGTCACACACAAACCACGTGAAACCTCACGTAAACCAGAAGTAACCACGGTCCACTACACGTGAACCCAACTGACTCGCGTAAACAATACGCAGTCACTGAAGTAAGCAACTAACAGCATACCTTGTATGCTAAACACGTAAACCAAGTGCACTCAGTGCACCCCATGCGTCAACACACATGCATTATCGATAAATATCATAATTCAGTCTTTGCTGTTCATAGCCAGTAGGCGGCAACATCGACTGCCGCTTACACCAAGTCAACGGCAAGGGACCTGGCCGTTAACATCTTGGCTGAGGAGCTTGGCGACAAGCGATCTTGACTTCAAGTTCTTCGGCCATAAACCCTGCAGAAACCCTAATCCAGCTCTGCGGGTTTTCCAACCATTCTAACTACTGAAAAACATGCAAATGCAGTTCCTTTAGCATGCTAGAACCCAATACAACCCGTTACAACATGTTTTGTACATTAAACTACTCAAACCACCCATTATTCCCGTATGGTGCAACTTGATCCAAACATGCATTATCATGCTGATTCAAGTGGTTATGTTGTGTTTTAATGTTTCTATGGAGCTACCAAGGTTCGTCCCCTACCTCAGAACGCGCTAGAATCTCCCGCAATCTCCCGGTTCACGTCGAGCCCTCCGCGAGCTCCCACGGGAATTGCACCACGCCGCGACGTTTCCTCGCGTAATTCAGCAACGCCACGCGTTCGACGATCGTCCAACTACTCCTCGGTACTTGATAGAAGCTTCAGAAACACCGGGGCGCGAAGTGAGCTGAGAGAGCTGCCCTCGGGTGAGCTTATAACCTGCAGAATTCTCAGGTTGGCGTCAACCCCATGCCGCCAACAGCAACCGCCACCCTCTGCGTCCACATCTACTGCCGCCAAGTTCATGCAGTAAACGTCCACTAACCTAGACGCCAACAGTCAATGACCACCCCTGGCCGCCAACTTCAACTGAACAGC
This sequence comes from Colocasia esculenta, assembly GCA_014218235.1. Lineage (NCBI taxonomy): Eukaryota > Viridiplantae > Streptophyta > Magnoliopsida > Alismatales > Araceae > Colocasia > Colocasia esculenta. Next base: position 8,424,570 of record CM024759.1, on the reverse strand, counting down.
AGCAGGTCCTATTTCATTTCAGTACCAACCCTGCTCTTCACCTGCTCAAACCACACATCCACACCATGCATTCCACACAACCGACTCACACTGGCCTCACAACGGCCGCCATAACCACAATACACACGATCCGCATGGATCCAAAAGGCATGCAACGTTACATCATGTCTATCTTTGATTTCCCTTTGCCCCATGATCTGAACCAACCTCCCCTTTTGAACAATCAATTTAAGCAAATCCCATCTCCCCAAGGGAAAGGTTGGGAAGTGATGGCCAAGATCGGCTATATTCATGGCCAAGGGTTAGGTAGGAATGAGCAGGGTCCTGTCCATAGTGTCCAAACAAGAAGGTTGTTAGATAGGGCGGGTTTAGGCTTTCATCTGGATCCATTCATACCCTATCAACCTCTTACCTAGACCCTGAAGGAGCACTTCATTCAAGGACCCCTCCAACCGGGAACTCGGGAACCCATGATAGAGGAGTTGTCCGACTCTGAGAGCAAAGAGGAAGAAGAGGAAGCTGCCGAAATTGAGGAAGTCTGCGAGGACTTCGGCCTTCTTTCGCTCTTTGGTTATGACTCTCCATCTCCCTCCTCATCACCTCCATCCTCTTCTTCTCTTTCACAATCTCCCGCTACTGAGAGGTGCTCGACACCCGACTGTCTTTCTCTGACCCCTTATTTCTCCCTTCTTTCTCCGCTTGTCCTTTCCCCATTCCTCGCCTGGCCAGTCAGGGAAACTTTGAGTCAACAACTCATGGTTTTAAGCCTTGACTCCAAAAAAAAAATGCAAATTTGGAAAGGTGGGAATGTGAGGTCTCTGTCGAGTACCCTTCCTCTTTGGAGTCTCTTCCGCTCGGCCAGAGGCCGACACTTTCTAGCCTGAACTCCCATTCTCGCCCCCTTAAGGGCACTTCCCCTGTACATAGTTTTGTACATAGTCCTGTACATAGTGGTCTAGATTCTAGTTTGGAGTCAAGTCTAGAGTCGGGTCTAAATTTAGAAGAGTTTGGTCCCTCTCAGCCATGCATTCGCAAGGAGAAGGGTAGGCAAGTTCCTGCCCGTTATGTTATGGCCTTGGCTGAGAGATGTCTTAAGCTGACTCAAGCCCCAGATTTTCTTGAGGAGCCTGCCCTGGTAGAGGCTGATTTTGAAGAAGGTGACTCTGTAGACGATGGTTTGGGAGTCTATCTGCTAGATTTTGATGAGAGATATGAGCCGGGGGATCTTGGGTCAGAAGAAGAGGACCCAGTGAGCTCCTATGTGGATGGCACAAAGAGGTTCGACGAGCCGACCATGGTTGCGGATAAGCCAACCAAAGAGATCAACCTTGGCACCGAAGAATCCCCGAAGGTCGTTTTGATTAGTGCCAACTTGAGTGTAGAAGAAGAAGAAGCTATTGTAGCTATCCTCCAAGAATTTTTCGATGGTTTTGGTTGGTTCTACGAGGACATGCCAGGGCTTGACACCTCTTTGGTCGAGCACCGGTTGGTCTTAAAAGCCGACGCAAAGGCTGTCAAACAAAAGCTGAGGAGGCTACACCCCAAGCTTGCACTCAAGATCAAAGAGGAGGTTGACAAGTTGCACAGGGCCAAATTCATTAGGGTTGTGCTTTATCCACAATGGGTAGCTAATATCGTCTCGGTGATGAAGAAGGACGGTAAGGTTAGGATCTATATAGATTTCCATGACCTTAATCGTGCTTGCTCTAAGGACGATTTTCCTCTTCCCCACATAGATGTCCTAGTGGACAATACTGTCGGCTTTGAGATGTTGTCATTCATGGATGGTTTCTCTGGGTATAATCAGATCTGTCTGGCAGAGGAAGACCAGGAGAAAACTTCTTTCACAACGCCTTGGGGGACTTATTGTTATGTCGTGATGCCCTTCGGATTGAAGAATGCGGGAGCAACCTATCAAAGGGCAATGATGGCGATCTTTCACGACATGATGTATGTGCACATGGAAGTCTATGTTGATGATGTCTTGGTTAAGTCTAGGACTCGACATGGCCATGCTGAGGTCCTCCGGGCAGTTCTCCAACGGTCTAGAGAACATAAGCTCAAAATGAATCCCAAGAAGTGTGTCTTTGGAGTTTCCTCAGGGAAGTTGCTCGGGTTCATAGTTAGCAAGCGGGGAATTGAGATTGATCCTAATAAGGCCAAAGCAATAATCGACATGCCTCCCCCTAGGAACATTAAGGAAGTTAGAGGGCTAATTGGCAGACTTCAGTTCTATAGGAGATTTATTTCTCAGCATTCCATCCGCTGCAAGCCCTTCTATGAGATGCTTAGAGGGGAGGCTAAGTTTTATTGGAACGATAAATGTCAAAAGGCCTTTGAAGAATTGAAGAGCTATTTTTTCAATCCCCTTGTTCTCGCTCCTCTGGTCCCGGGTCGGCCTTTATTGCTCTATGTGTCAACCATTAAAGATTCAACTGGAGCAGTCTTGGCCCAATATGACGACGAGAAGAAGGAGAAAGCAGTGTACTACTTATCCAAGTTGTTCAATGAAGCTGAGAAAAAGTACACTGCCTTGGAAAGAACATGTGCGGCCATCGTCTGGGTTGCCCAGAAGTTGAAGCATTATTTCCTAGCTCGTGAGGTGAAGCTTCTGGCGCGCATGGACCCAATTCAATACTTGCTTGAGAAGCCCGTCCTGACTGAGCGGTTGATGAGGTGGAAAAGTTTCCTCAATCAATTTGACATCACCTACGTCAACCAAAAGTCAATCAAGGGGCACGCTATTGCCGAGCATTTGGCCCACCATCCCTTACCTTCATACTCTCCTGTCGATGAAAACTTTTCGGATGAAGAGTTAGGAGCCATTATCGATGGTGAACCTTCCTGGATACTTTATTTCGACGGAGCTCTCAATTCCAAAGGGAGTGGAATAGGGGCAGTCCTCCTCTCACCGGAAGGGGTAGTCATTCCGTACGCCTACCAATTAACCTTCCCAGCCACAAACAATGTGGCCGAGTATGAGGCTCTCCTAGTTGGGTTGAAAATGACATTGCTGCTCGGAGTCAAGGAGTTAAGGATTATTGGAGATTCACAGTTGATACTCCGGTAGTCTCTCGCAAGTATCAGACCCGGGATCCCAAGTTGAAACCATACCAGGATTTAGTTTGTAAGGTAATCTGGCAGTCTAGGAAGCTCACCCTAGTCCACACTCCTAGGGCTCAGGACATTCTGGCAAACTCACTTGCCTCCCTGGCTTCTTCCATCCCTATTCTGCTAGGGAGGTCTTCTGAAACCGTCTCTATCCAAAGGTTAAAAGTCCCTTCTCACATTGATCCTTGGTTCTCTCAACTCAAATCTCCCTCGCTTCGAGTCCATGCACTCTCAAAAGAGCCAAAAATCGATCTCGAGGATGGCCATCCTTGGTATTTTGACATCGAGAACTTTCTCAAAGATGGATCCTTCCCTGATTATGCCACCTCTTCTGATAGACGGGCCAATCTCCGTGTCTCGGAGCGTTACAAGATCATAGGTGGCATTCTTTACAAGAAATCCCTCAATGGGGTCTATCTTCGTTGCCTTGATGAGATTGAATCTCAAAGCATCGTTGAAGCCGCTCACTCTAGCGAATGTGGTGGTCATGTCAATGGTAGAGCAATTGCCCAAAAATTGCTAAGACACTATTACTGGCCTACCATGGAAGAAGATTATTGTCACTTCGTTCGTCATTGTGCTAAATGCCAATTGCACGGTGACAAAATCCATGCTCCTTCCTCTTCCCTTCACCCCCTCATTTCTCCATGGCCTTTCGCCATGTGGGAATTCGACATGGTCGGTCCCCTCACAGATAGAACCGAAGAAATCCGTAAGAAGTCCTTCATTCTGACCGCCACAGAATACTTCACAAAGTGGGCTGAAGCGGAAGCGTTCATAGAGGTCAAAGCTTCAACGGTCGTCAAGTTCATCAAGCCCAACATTCTTGCAAGATTTGGCATGCCTCGAGACATCGTCATCGACAATGGACCATAATTCACTTCAAAGGAGCTTCACGACATGTGTGGTAAATATGGTATTAACTTGCATCATTCATCCCCATATTATCCACAAGGCAATGGTTAAGCAGAAGCAACTAATAAAACTCTCATCAAAATCATAAATAAAACTTGCAAATCTCATAACAATGCTGACTAGCCAGACCACTTAGTTGAGGCTCTTTGGGCTTACCGCACCTCAGTCCGAACTCCTACGGGGCAGACCCCCTATGCTTTGACGTACGGATCAGATGCGATACTCCCATATGAGATCTTCATCCCTTCACTTCGAGTTCAATTGGATTCCGAGCTTGACCCCGAACACCGTCGGGAAGCCTTGTTAGCACAACTTGAACTCTTAGATGAAAGGCGTGTTGCCCAGTTGACGAGCCCAGAGGGGGGGTGAATGGGTCTTTAAAAATTAATCTAGAAGATACCTGTAACTAAAAATATTCACACAAACGTTCTTCAAAGTAGGTTAGTGACAGTTAGTTGAAATAACAAACACACAAAGAAGACAATCACACAACACAAGGATTATCCTGGTTCGGACCTCCTCTCCTTAGGAGTCCTACGTCCAGTCCCTGAGCAACAACTCAGGATTTCACTAACTAGGGTACAGTCCCCCTAAGGACGCTACAACACCCAGCTCAGCTGGTCTTCCTTCACACCCGAAGGGAACAACACCCTGGATACCACACCAGGTCTTCCTTCACACCCGAAGGGAACAACACTCTGGATACCACACCAGGTCTTCCTTCACACCAGAAGGGAACAACACCCTGGATACCACTAGGTCTTCCTTCACACCCGAAGGGAACAACACAAAGAGAGTGAATGAAATATAAGCCCCTAGATCAAGCTTTTGATAAGCAAGGATCTGAAGCAACTAGAACTGAGAGCAAACAGATTTTAGACAAGGCACACTCTCACAACTATACAGGCTCTCTCAAGATTTTCACAAACTAGTGGAGAGCAAAAGCTAAGTGGAATGAAGGTTCTTGGCTCAAAACTTTCTTCCGAAGAATTTGAATGCTTGAATGCATGATCTATCTTCTTCTATTCTTCTGACTTGAATTTATATCTTCAATTTGAATTGTAGACATTGAAGTGTCCGTTGTGTCTCTTTTGAGTAGTCGTTAGACTGAATGACATCTAGAGTCTTGGAAGCCTCCTGTCAACAGTCTTTTGATCACTTGAGCACGCAAAGAGATGAGATCTTCAAAGATATCCGTTGGCTTCTATTTGTTTAACGTTGTACCGTGAAGTTGGATCAGAGGTCTCCACAAATGTCAAACTCAAATAGCAGACAGCTAAGCTGTCTCTGATGTCAGTCAACGTTAGTAGCAATAGACATGGAAATAGTAATGCCAAATAGCTTAAGTCTAAAGGACGTTATCAGAGTAGGCACGATATGGTCTGCATGCATGCAGAGATACGTTCAGGTCTCATTAAATGCAGGTGCGTCAGAGAGATGTCTACGTGGACTTTGACTAGTCAACACTTTTAAGATGAATAAGATATCAAGATATGAAATCGATGACTATATGACTTATGAAATTGTTATGAATAAGTCAGGTTGACCAAGTCGTTGTGATACAGAAGAAGTCGTTGTGAAACACTTAACAAATCGTTATGAGATGCAAATTGTTGTGTTTCTGAAGAAGTCGATATGAAACACTTAACAAATCATTATGAGATGCAAATCATTGTGTTTCTGAAGAAGTCGATATGAAACACTTAACAAATCGTTATGAGATGCAAATCGTTGTGTTTCTGAAGAAGTCGATAACACTTAACAAATTGTTATACAAAACAAATCGTTGTGAACACTTGTCAAGTCGTTATAAACTCTAAAGAAATCGTTATGGAACATGAAGTCGTTACAATAAGCAAGTCGTTGCGAGTTCTAAAGAAGTCGTTACGGTAACTTATGAAATCGTTAAAACAAGCAAGTCATTGCACTTTCTAAAGAAATCGTTGCGACAACTTATAGAGTTGTTGCAACAGACAAGTCGTTACGGGCTCTAAAGAAATCGTTACGGTAACTTATAGAGTCGTTGTGACGAGCAAGTCGTTACAGGCTCTAAAGAAATCGTTACGGTAACTTATAGAGTCGTTGTGACATCGACTTGTTTGAAATAACATGACTTTTCAGTCTTATAAGGAAATCGTTGCGATCACTTATAGAATCGTTACGACATTGATTTGTTTGAAACAACATGACTTTTCAGTCAGAAGGGAAATCATTATGATAATTCTATTGAAATCGATATGCTTATAAAGAAATCGTTATGGCCTTCAACAGAAGTCGATATGGACTTAGAGAAATATCATGTTGAAAAGATTAAGGCTTCAGAGAAGTAATGCATACCTTTATTGGCTTGTTTGACCTTGGTATTTTTCATGTGCTTAAGACTTATGAAATATTCATTAGATATAATTGATAAACTTTTGTTTGGTTTTGTTAATCATCAAAATATATATGTAATTAATTAAAATTACATGGGGACAGATTGGTCATCAAGGTGAATGATAACGGCTGACCATGTGCAAGTTTATCGCTAAAGAATTGCACGTTTTTATGCCAAAAGAGTGCTTGAGAGAAATTTTGAAGTCGGTGAATTGGTCCTAAAGCGCAAAATCATTAAGGCACCAGGTCCCAGGAGTAAATTGTAAGAAAATTGGGAAGGTTTGTTCGTTGTCAAAGAAGCATACTCGAGAAACGCTTATAGGTTAGTGGACGCCGAGGGAGTTGAGTTATCACATCCTTGGAATGCAGTCTGCCTCAAGAAGTTCTACTCTTAGTCAGTCAGTCTGTTTGTCATTCATCACTTGTCAATGCTGTAGGTTTGAGACTCTACTTTTCCATGTGATCATTAGTGAGGTAGGGTCTATTCACACACCACACGATGTTGGAGCACTGTCCTTTAGCTGAAAAATCATAAGTACACTTGGAGAGTCTAATTTGGTCAATATAACCATATTCTCTTCTTACTCGGTCAAGTCTGGAAAAGGAGCAAACCATGAGTAGGGGACCACCCACTCTCACCTAAGAGACAAGGTCACCATAAACAGGGGCAATCAACAAAATGCAAAAGGGCAAAATGATAAATCAAGCCTAAAAGGGGTAAAGAAAAGCTAAGAAGGTCAAAAAAGGGTAGCAAAAAGTACGTACCCAGAAAAAGGCTCACCAAATCAAGGAGGTAGCAAATAGTACGTGCCTCCACCCCAGAAATGAAATGAAATGAAAAATACCCCTGAAAATAATTGTTGACCAAGTCTTTTAGTGTGAGATGTTGGTTCGGGAACGAAAAGTGGTTTGAACCGATCCTCATGTGACTTCCTACTTATTCCTTCCAATTTTTCCCTCTAGGGGCAATTTGACCTTCTAAGACCGTTCCATAGTGGAAAATATCAAGAAGGCTAGGGGCAAACTCCAATGTCAAAAATATCATGCACGATCCTCCTTGCTCATGGCCTCTGTGGTTAAGTAGATTATGAAAACCCTATACCTTGACTTGTGATGAATATGTCTTAGAGTTCAAAAAAAAAAAATCCAAAAAAATAGAAAATGAAAAAGGACAAAAAGAGAGTCTCTTGATGTATGTAGTTTTACCATGTACATATCCTTTCTTCTTATTAAAAAAAATATAAAAAAATTCAGAAAATCAAAATCCATAAAAACTTAGTAGTATCATGTACATATACTAACACTATTTGCCTTATTTTCTTATCAAAAAAAAAAATGCATGTACATATTTCCCTTCATTATTCTATTTGTGTTCTTATCTTTAATTAGAAATTAGCCCCTTGACCAGATCTCAAGAAAGGTACGTCTTTTAGGCAAGGGGCTAAAGACAGATCTACACTTACTTTTTTCTTTAAGTGTTGTGGATGCAGGAACTAAAGCACATTGGCAAACCATTCAAGCACACAACGACAAAGTCCACAAAAATCCACTAAAGGAATGATGTTTTGTACATATCATGACAGGGGCATAACCCTGATGGTACATCTGGATCCTCACTCCTCACTCCTCTCTCCTCTCTCCCTCGCTAGGCCTCTGCCTACGCGAGCTGCTCGCCTCCTCCTCCTTCCTCTCCCGATGCCGGTCTGGGAGAGGAGGTCTCTTCGCTGTAGATGCCTCGGGCCGTAGCCCTCCTCGCACCACTGAAGGGTCCCCCAGGGACACAATGTCGTCAAGTGATGCGAAGGCAAGGCTGGTCCTCACTTGCGCCTCCTGTTGGGCCTGCCGCTGCTGCTCCCGGCGCTTCTTCAGCACCCGGTCCTTCAAGATCTCGTAGTCCGCGGCAATCCATGCCCGGGCACTCTCTGCCTCCCTCTGTCTCTCCCTCGGCTCGAGCAGGTGACCCCGCATGGTCGCCCGGTCTTCCCTCATGTCCTCCAGGGCCACTCCCTGCCGCTGCACATTGATAAGAAAATATGTCAGATCAATCGTCATGTGCAAAAGGGGAATGACTCGATGTCTTACCTCTGTCTCTAGGTCCTGGACCCTCGTCTGAAGCTCCTGGACCCTCACCTCCTCCTGGTCCAGGGCCTCCTGCAGTCGGACCGCCAGGTCCCCGCTAGCAGGCCACGCGGATGAGCTCGCCCCTGTGTCTCGGCTCACCCGTACCCGCGCTAGCTCCTCTCTCTGCATTCAAATTCCTTGGTCAATTCTCAAATCAAATCAAATCAATTGTAGTCAAGGATGAGTTGTGACTTACCAGTGCCCGTGTCTCAGCACGGAGCCTCTCCAACTCCACCTCCTGCTCCGCCAGCCTCCCCTCCAGGAGGCGCACCGCCTGGGACTCCGGCATCTGTCATTCTCACTTCAAGGTTAGAAGTTAATCAATAAAATGACAAGGCTTAGAGTTAGAATTCACTTACCACTCGCCGGTCTAGCCGGAGTCATCCAGCGTAGCATGTCCAGTAGCTCTCCAGGTATGCCGCACTGTCCTGGAGATCCGTCTGTCAGAGCACCTTCTCACCTCCCTCTCGCCAATAGGCGACTGTGCTCCCGTGCTCCTCCCCTAGTCCCGGTCCTCAGCAAAGAACCTCCGTCGGGAGTGTCCCTTTCTACCTAGAGAGGGCATCTCTAGAGCCGACTGGTGTCAACCCAGAGTGCGTACCACTAACTCTAGGTAGAGGGGCTCACACATCCCCAGGAAAAGAAGGAGGAGGTGGCAGTTGAAGAGCGGCCGACCTGCCGCCACCGCGGGGTGACAAGCGTCGGCCTCCCCCACATACGAGGTCCAAACCACCTGCAAGGAGAAATTGGTCAATCACATCAAAGGAGCAAGCAAGAAAGAAGGAGTTCTAGTCGAGATTCATACCTGATCATGCGGGTAGTGGTCCAGTCCTGCCCGTACATCCTCCGCACGCCGATCCGTCACCCTCGGATTCGGCATCACCTCCCACCGGGCCATGAGGGGTATCATGGCCTGGGTCCCCTCCATCTGTACACCGCGCCCCATGGGGAAGCGGGTGTACCCCCAGATCTGCAAAGCAAGAAGAAGAAAAGATGTCAGTCAGGCAGTTAAATTCAATTCAATTCAATGATAAGCATTAAAGGAAATTTGCATACATGTAGAAAAGGGGTGAAGCCCTCGGTGCTCTGAGAACGCCACGAGCTGCTGGGGAGGAGTGAGAAGAGATGCCCCAGCATCGCGGTGCCCCACGCATACCTGCCCGCCTGCTCCAAGTCTCGGAGAAGCAGCACAAACTTGCAGTTCATCTGGGATGGCTGCGTCGCGAAAAGGAGCCGTCCGAAGAGGTAAGCCACGAAGATCCGGATGGACCGCTCCTCACTCCTGCCCCCCAGCCGGATCAACCTCCGAACCCCAGTGCTGAACTCCTCAAGGGTCTCCAGGGGTCCTCTCCTCCCTCCCCTCAACCCTACTGCCTCTGACAACGATCCGAGCAGGATGCTCCGGATCGGCCTCCTTTGTCCCGCCACAAACTCCGCTCCCAAAAGCTCTACTACGTCGTCGTAGTAGTCCCTCCTCTCCTATCCAACTATCGGCTCTCCCTGAATCGACAGTCCAGTCAGATATGCCACGTCCTCCAACGTGGATATCATGTGTCCCCAAGGCATGATGAATGCCTTGCAATCCTCATCCCACCTCTCTCGGAGCGCCTCCAGGTACAGCACGCCCACGTGAAACGGGCGCATCGCCAAGAGGTGTCCAAACCCCATCCACGCTATCCTCATCTGCTGGGCCTCCGGTAGTGCCCGGTACCAAGCCCAGCACAAATCCCACGTCACTCTGCTCCTCACTTTGCCTTTACCCTGCAAAACACACAGGCAAGTTAACGTCAGGATCATTTACCGTTTAAAAGGATTTGGCGTCAATGGGCCTGCTGTCAAAGGCGGGGACTGGCCGTTGAGTTCAATTGTTAGCGTCCATACCCTTGCCATCAAGTTTATCTTGACGGCAATGGCTTGGACGTCTACGGGACAGACGACAACTGATGTTGCCGTCAAGTTTCTGTTGAACCCGCCGGCATCTTCCCTTTTTCCCTTTCTATCCCACTTTTTCTACAACCATTCACATAGGTTTTAAGGCTCTATTTGGCTTACCTTTGTCGACGTGGTCCCCTTTGAACAGCCTCCACCTCCATCTCCTCTCCTTCACCATCGTCACCGGCTATTTCTTCCCCCTCTGGCACACTGTTGCTGGCGTCCATCGCCACTGGTCCGGCCTCCTCCTCCTTCGCTGATGAACCCCCAGTCATCCCTTCCTCCTCCTCCTCCTCTCTCTATTGGGGGCGAGTTCGGAGCTTCAATCGCTTCCCTCTCGCCATCGGAGAAGCACACACAGTCTGAAGAAGTGCAGTCCGAAAAAGAAGATAAGGGGAAGAAGGATGAGGTAGATGAATATTAGAAAGCAGATGGAAGATGAGAGGTTGGAAGAAAGGAAAGAAGAAGTGTCCGACGGTTTGAGGATGGCGAAGAGGCACCGGAATGAGGCATCGGTTTGAAAAAGCTGCATTTTAAAATGAACGTCCAGGCCATGGCCGTTAACAAGTTGTTGACGGAAACCTCTTAGCCGTTCATTTCCGGTTGACGGCCAACCTGTTGATGTTGAGTTCTGGCCCCGAGGCGCCCTGTCAGACCCTCATGCTCTGTGCGACGGCGAGGTGTTGGACGTCTACTTTGAAGTAGGCGGCCTCTTCTCTAGCCATCTATCCTTTGTCTGGTAGTTAGCGACACACTGGTTGCCGTCTACCCACTGTAAGCGGCCATCGATCTAGACGTCAATCGATCGTCTTCAGTGCCTCACAGAACACTCAGTTTAACTCATTTGAAGGCAATGGAAGGCCAATTCAACACATTTGAGTGCATTCCACACAATTCAAACCATCCAACACAATGCAACTCATTGTTTATTCATTCTAACTTGTGTTACACTTATTGAAATTGGGAGAGTACATCATTTTGCTCTACGAGCCATAAAGAAATCACAAGAAATGGGGCGAATGGTGTCAATGTATTCCTCATATTTCTAGATGTTCTCCCAGCTCTCCTACAATGCCTGGCCCACCTTCTTACTCACTATGTGTCTTTCCCAAGTCTTCCTAGCCTTCTTTATAAGCTTCTCGTTCCTCCTTGCAATGATCATATCGGTGCAGTGGGATGAAATTGGGATTCCCTGTGGTATTCCCAGTTGCACTAGCACCGATGTGGCTGGTACACCACCATCTGATCTGCACCCACCAGCCACAAATCTCTATCCTCCCTAGTTCAAACCTTGAATTTAATAGTTCTCATGAATAGTGGCCTCACAATGAAGTCCTCCACTGGGAAGTACCCCAGGTAGTCTCACCAGGCATCTTTGCTCTTCAAGTGTGCGGTTACACACTTGATTTCATCTTCTAGCTCATACCATGCCTTGTTGAAGTGCATTGAACTCTGAAGAAAAATTCTGGAGGGGGTAGGTTGCTTCTCAGCGAAATCAAATTTCAAATGAGCTTCCATTCATACCTGAAGCAGGAACAAGCTCCCGCATGTGCGTCTGCCTAGGCTCATCGTGGTCAGAGAGCTGTAAAGGTGTGCCAGCACTACAGTGGCAAGTGACTGCCCGCGCCATAGCAAAGATAGGACTCCTACGTGCTCGTAGAGGAGGAAGTCTCCACTGGTAGGGAATAGGAAGACGCCAGCTAGACAGAGTGTCAGTCCTTGGGTCGCTCTCTCTCCGCCAATCTCCCTCGCATGCTGGATCAACCACCAGGCCAGTCGGTCCAGGAAGATCCCATGCTTGTTCGTCATCCTCAGCACCTCTTTCTTGTCCTGTACGATGTCTGCGAGGATCTCTTCCCACGGGAGAAGAGGAGTCATCACATCGTGCTCCAAGCAGCGCCTCCACCCCAGAAACAATTCCACCTCTTCTAGTAGCACGCTCGCTTCGAACCCCTAGAACACGAACCTGTGTGTGTGTGGATGCCACCGCTCCACAAGTGCTCCCAGGGCGTTGAAGCCCCACCACACATCCTTCATATTCTTTGCCAACACCACCATAAATCTTAGATTCCATGCCCCGATGAAACTCCTCATGTCTAGGGTTATTGCGTTCATCAAGTTCATCATCCAGGAGAAGGCCCACACCTGGCCCTGGCTCGGGAAGGCAGGCACCTCCTGCACATCCATGAATACCATGAGAAAATGTTTTGGGGTGTTTTCAGCCTAAGAAGAAGCAGAACGAGTAGTACGTACCTCCCCATTGGCCAATCGGGTGCTTAAATGCCCTGGTACCTCGCTCAGAATTCCAGGGTTCATGCTCGTGGATGCTTTAGTCAATGAGGAGGCCATTCTGCTGCTTTAGTTCATTCCAAAGCCCCCTGGTTCGCAGTTGAGGAAGGAAGGGATGAAGGAAGGAGAAGGAAGAGTCCTTATGGCCTTCCAATAGCTATTTTTTCGATTCAATGCACTGGTTTGTAAACGTCCAAATCGGTTGCCGTTAGTCATCTCTTGACGGCGGCATAGGTGGACGCCTACGCATGTGGATGGCGCATCATGTTGACGTCAACAGTGAGCTGGAGGCATGCGATCTAGACGTTAACATGCTGGAATTTTCAAGGCTTTATTGTTCCATATGGGTATTATTTCTATATCTTGTGCTTCAAGTTGTCTTGCAGATATTTAAGCACAAGCCGCACTCCAACTTCAGAACACTCATGCTACTGTGAGTGTTACACATGTATGTCTAACATAGGACCTCACCAGAGGCGAATAACTTGGCGACCGTGAACCCCGAGTTCCCCTTTACCAAAAACTATGATGGGTTTACGATCTCCCAGTTATTTGATGGCCTTAGAATTTTCCTCTGGTTCTAACGTGCATTTTAGATAGGAAACCCACACCAGCATGCATTTAGGATTTCACTGCTAACCGCTTTCTTGCTAACTAAAAAAAAAATGGAGATTTTCCTCAATTACTCTATGGCTCCCCAGCTCAAGTGGCCTACTGGGTCAACACCTCTTTCTTGAATATCTGAGCCGATTTCGAGTCTTTGTTGCCCCCCCTTCTCCACTTGTCCCACCGTGCATATCACAAGCAGTCAAGCAGCCTTGTTGAGTTCAATTGAACCTTCGCCAGTCATGAGCTTAATTCAGGACATCAGGCTTTCCAAACATTGATTCCAGTTAGAATCTTTTGATAGTCCTTTGAGAGATCAACCAATCTCTTGTCTCCACAACCCCCTAAATTTGGACAGACGTCCTAATTAGGTCAGCAGGTCCAGACGGACTTCGGTTTTGAGAGTCCTTTGATTCAACCGTCATGTTACAACTCCTTTGATTCAGACACACCAGAAACTAGTCAAAGTCCAACACGGAAATACCAGGGACCCTAACGTTGGGTTGAAGTTGTAGTTATACGGGTAGATCACTCTCCCTCTTATCCTCATTTGTCTCTCAGACGATTCGTTATTTGTCTCTAGCCTAAATCTTTCGTATGGTTTGCTAGAATTCATATCCTCGGAGATGGCCCTTCCATTAAATCTCTGCGTACTTTGTTTACCGAGACACCAACCTTTCAGTCCGCTCTGCTCCCTTGCAAGATCGGATGTCTCGGAGGGTGATAATCTCATAATTGTTATGAATAATTGTGCCATTTTATTGACAAATAATTGATAAATTGATAAATCTCTATTATCATTAGATCACATGGGCGATAATTGATTAAATCTCTATTGTGCTGTGTTTGCAGGATTAATGGGCCAAGAAATGAAGTGTCAAATGGGCCAATAGATTTGATTGGATCAAGAGAGAATAATGAGAGATTCTATTTTTTATAATATTCCCTCTCTCTCTTTCTTTTCAATTTCTAAAACACTTTCTCATTTTTAAAATCCTCTCTCATTTTAAATTTCCCTTCTATTTTCCAAAAATCTCTCCCCTCTAATCTCTCCTCTTTCCTCTCTTCTCTCTATCTATTTCAAAGAGATCTTTTCTCTTTCTCTCTCTCATATATTCCCTTCCTCCCGCAGCTTCTTCTCTCTCTCTCTCCTTCTCCGGACTCTCTCCATTCTTCTCTTCTCCCTCTTCTCCTCCTTCTCTTGGACCGGACATCTGCCCCCTCCCTTTCACTTTCTCTTCTTCTTCCTCCTCTCTTCTGTCTCTCTTGCTGGTACGCAGAAGCAGCAGCAGCAGCACCCGGCCGCCTGCCCGCCTGCCGCGTGGCCCGCGTCACCTGCCCGCGCCAGCACCGCCCAGGCCGCCCGCCCATTTGCGCACCTGCTTCCGCGCGCATTGCGGTCGCCCACGCGCAGTCGCCCCACGCCCTGCTACCCCCTGCCCCATCCACGCGCGCCTCGCGTGGCCCGCGTGCCCCGCGCGCACGCTACCCGCCAGCGCCACCTGCCGCCCCGCCGGTGCCCCTGCTGCCACCTGCCGCCCATCGGTGCCCACACTGCCCGCGCGAGCCAGCCCGCCCCTGCCCTGCTTCTACGTGCATGCTTTTGCATGCACGTAGAAAAAGCATGCACGTAGAAGTGTCTCTCTCATCTCTCGCTCGTCTCTCTCCTCTCTCATCTCTCTCCTATCTCTCGTCTCTCTGCCGTCTCTCTCTTCTCTCTCTCATCTCTCTCTCTGTTTCTTGTCTCTCTCTTCTCTCTCTCTCATCTCTCTTTGTCTCTTGTCTCTTTCTTCTCTCTCTCTCATCTCTCTTCTCCGTCTTTCGTCTCTCTCTCTCTCTCTCTCTCTTGATTTTCTATTCTTTTTATTATTATTGTAATAGTTGGTATTTGTTTTAGTATAAAACATTTCTGTTGATTCTTTAGTGGATTATAATTTTGAATCATATCTCTTGTTACTCTTTATCTCTTTCTCTCTCTTTATTTATTTAGTTTAGTTTAGATTTATTTAGTGCAACTTAGTTTTAATATCATCACGTTATTTTCCTAAACAAAATCCAAAGTTTTCAACTCTAAAATCTATTTCTCCGTGGATTCAACTCGGCTCTTACCACTTAACTATTGTTAAAATATTTTGTACAAGCCGATAAATTTTAAGATTGTTAGCCATGTGTTTAACGACGCATTTGTGGGCTATCAATTTTTGGCGCCGCTGCCGGGGAATTAGATTTTTAGTTTTGATTATTTTGAGTTTCTTTTGTACTTACGTTCTAACAATTTTTTTTCTCTTTTGCAGTGTCAAAAAAATTTTTCTTCTGAAAATTGCAGGAAAAATGAGAAAAAAATGTAAGTTGAGGTGAGTTTCCTTCTCTCTCTCACTCTTTCTATTTATTTTAATTTCCAAAATAACGAGGGATTGCGTTAGAGGTAAGTACCCTTAAAACCCTCTTGATTGAGTTTCCTTTTTCTAGTTGCCATGTTTAGATAATTAAACACAAAAAATCAATCACTTGAATCTAATAAAAGATGTCATGTCAAGATTAGAAACTTTCCATCATTAGGGCATGCATCATTTAGACTTCCATCTTTAGGTAATTTTCTTTTTGAAAAGTTTCATTTCTTGTCGAAGATTGCGGGAGGCAAGGTGAGAATCTCAACTTTCTTAAAAGCATGATCATGCATTTCCATACTTGCATAGAACCCCTTGCTTGATTTTGTGGTGTGCACATCATTGCTAAAATATTTTAAGGGCAATTTCCCTAACAAGATAAGGTGGAGATTTGATCACCCTTCCTTAGCCCACAAACCACAATCTCCTGCATCTTTTGCATTTCCAAGCCTTAATAAAAATCAGTAAACATTGGCCTTAGGGTTCACACTGAGGTTTAGGTCCACTTGGGCCCACTAATTGGTTTTAGAAACTGGTGTCTAAGGCTAGAGGTTAAAAGGCAAACGCCTAAGCGGGAAAGTGGTTCTCTAATTAGGTCCCTACGAAAGTAGAGGGAGCCTCCCACTACCCCACCTCTTACCTGGCCAGTGGATATACCTAATAGTGGACTTAAGTTGGTCTAGACCACTTTGTAAGAAATCTCACTTTCAAGTCTAAGATCTCTACGTCAAATAGGGTAATTGTTTGAAACTTGTTTGTCTTTGTTAAAAAAAAAATTCTTAAAAAAAACCAAAAAAAAAAAAAAATCTCTCTTCTCTCATTTGGTCCTAGTGCATGCATGGTAGGAGATCACAATGCCCTAATTTGCTAGGACCAATCCCAGAAATTGAGAGAATTCTCCATCCAAGGAAAAATCTTCTGAAAAATCAAATGGCTGGAAATCAAGATAATCAAGAAATCCCCAAACAGATGAAGGATTGTTTCATTCCCAATCAATATCAACCTTCATCTTGTATTAACCTTCCACAAAATCAAGCTCTTCAATATGAAATCCAATCCAACACTATTCAAATGCTTCCATCATTTTATGGAAACACCAATGAAGACCCTTATAAACATATTGATGAATTCTTGGAAATATGCTCAACTGTTAAAATTCAGAATTTTTCTGATGATGCCCTCAGATTGACCCTCTTCCCATTTTCTCTAAAAGATAAGGCAAAATATTGGTTGGACACTGTGGGAAGAACCATTAGAACTTGGGAAGAAATGCAACAAGAGTTCTTAAAGAAGTTCTACCCTATAGGCCAAACCAATACCATGCAGAGGGCTATTACTAGATTTTCACAATTACCAGGGGAATTGATTCATGAATCATGGGAAAGATTGAAAGAGTTGTTAAGGAAATGTCCCCATCATGGTTTTTCAAAATGGCAAATAATGCAAGCATTTTATGAAGGATTAACTGAACAATATAGGCAGATGGTGGATGCATCATGTGGGGGGACGTTTATGAGCAAGAGTGAAGATGAAGCTTATGATCTCTTTGAAATGCTAAGTGAAAATTCAATTAATCATGCATCACTTTCATCTTATGAGAGATCCATTGGGCCATCCAAGCGGGCTAGGTTGTATGAAGTGAGAAATTGGGCTGAAATGGAACCCAAATACGAGAATAATTTCATGGCCCAAAAGTGGGAGAAAGTGGATACTATGGCCCAAACTGTTGCCTCTCTGGCTCAAAAGATGGACCAAATCTTGTTTAGGACCCATCAGGATTCCTTTGGCCCATCCCCCTCGAGCCCATATGTTGGCCCAGACTCCTATCATCAGGAAATCTGTAGCTTGTGTGCTAGTCCAGCCCACCACATTAATGAATGTCCAACTACAGCTCAACTCCCTCCTTTCATCTAAGAACAAGTCCAAGAACAGGTCCAAGCAGCCCATGGATTCCCTAAGTCCAATCTGGACCTATTCTCCAATTCATATAATCCAGGCTGGAGAAATCATCCTAATTTCTCTTAGAGAAATCAACAAGCTCCACCTCAAAGAACAAACCCCTCCATGCCTCAAGCCCCAAAACAACCATTCCATAACCAATTTCAGGCCCAGCCGAATCCTTACAGTGGCACTTATGTTAGAGGGCCTCAGGCCCAATTCTCTCAGGCAACCCAATATCCTCCTCCTCAACCCAAGCAAGTTTAGCCCACCTTTCAACAACCTCCTCAATAGAATTTTAAAGAACAATGTAATCAACTCCAACAAATCATCTTGGCTCAACAACAACAATTGCACCAACAACAACAACTCTTGGCTACAAATCAAAATACCATGGCCAGGCTTGAAGCCCAAGTGGGCCAGATGGCTGAGACCACCATGAGAAGGGAAGTAGGCCAATTGCCTAGCCAACCTATGGCCAACCCAAGGAACCAACCACCAGGCTTTGCTTCACAATCAGACATCCTACCTCAACCGGCCCAACAAGCCCAACCAAGAGGCCCACAATTGGAGAATATAAAAGTCATTTCAAGCCTGAGAAGTGGTAAGGTGCTAAGTGACCCACATAAGGAAAAAGAGGTTGTGAATAATCATGCACAAGAAGTTCAAGATGATACTAGTGATAGTGAAGAGGAGCCCATTCAAATTAAGTTGGGGGGAGAGAACAAAGGGAAAGAGAAGGCTCATGAAGATCCAAATTCTTACCAACCAAAAGTTCCATTTCCAAGTGCTCTAGAATCCTAGCCCATTAAGAAAAAGAAGAAGTCGGTCCAGGATGAGGAGTTGTTAGAATTGTTCAAACAAGTCCACATCAACATTCCACTCCTTGATGCTATTAAACATGTTCCGGATTATGCTAAATTCCTGAAAGAATTGTGCACTCCACGAAGGGAATCCAAGACTACAATTCAAAAAATCTGGCTCTCTGAAGATGTTAGTGCAGTCTTGACAAACCACCTCCCTAGGAAGCTGAAGGACCCTAGTGCTCCCCTCATTTTTTGTGATATAGGTGGTATAACCTTCGATCGTGCCCTTCTTGATTTAGGGGCGAGTGTTAATCTTCTCCCCACCTTCATTTATGAACAATTCAACATAGGGGAACTCAAGCCCACTTCCATCATTCTACAGCTGGCCGATCGTTCGGTCAAGACTCCACGAGGATTGATAGAGGATGTAATTGTCAAAGTCAATGATTGTTATTTCCCCGTGGACTTTCTCATCCTTGATATGTCCACCAACCAGGAGTTGAGACACACTCCTATCATTCTTGGTCGTCCCTTCCTCGCCACTGCCAAAGCCAACATCAACTGTGCTACGAGGATGATGGCCATTTCATTTGGGGGACAAAAGGTTTCTCTCAATGTATTCAAATCATCTCAATATCTAGACCAAGAAGAAGAATGTCATTCTGTAGACATTTTGACTGAGTTCATTGATAATGATTTGGATGTTGTCCAGTTGGAGGAGACCAAAGCCCTATATGATTCACCACTCCATTCTACTCTTTGGCCCAAAGTTGAACCTTTGTCGGCCTTGCATTCTGAACCTGCTCTTCCATCACTTCAAAGCCCTCCAGATCTTGAGCTTAAACCTCTTCCAGACTCCCTCAAGTATGTATTCCTAGGCCCAAACCAAACTTTGCCTGTTATCATTGCCTCCAACCTAAGCCCTACCCAAGAAGCCCAATTGATAGAAGTCTTAGGGGAACATAGGGGTGCCATAGGTTGGACAGTGGCCGACCTTAAAGGGATTAGTCCATCTGTTTGCATGCATCACATCTACTTGGAGGACAATGCTAAACCAAGCTGGGAAACGCAAAGGAGGTTAAACCCCAATATGAAGGAAGTGGCGAAGAAGGAAGTAGTGAAGTGGCTGGATGCTGGAATTGCTTATCCAATATCAGATAGCCAGTGGGTCAGCCCAACCCAAGTGGTGCCCAAGAAGTCTGGCCTGACAGTTGTGAAAAATGAACAAGGGGAGGAGATACCCACTAGATTGACCACGGGGTGGAGAGTGTGCATAGACTATAGAAAGCTCAATGCCATGACCAAGAAAGATCACTTTTCACTCCCATTCATGGATCAAATTCTTGAGAGACTAGAGGGCCAGCAGTTCTTCTGCTTTTTGGATGGTTATTCTGGGTACAATCAAGTAGCAATTTACCCAGGAGATCATGAAAAAACCACCTTTACGTGCCCCTATGGCACATTTGCTTTTAGGAGAATGCCATTCGGACTTTGCAATGCACCAGCCACTTTTCAAAGGTGCATGATGGCAATCTTCTCTGATATGGTGGGAGAATTCCTTGAGGTGTTCATGGATGATTTTTCTATATATGGGGATTCATTTGAACAATGTCTAAAAAATCTAGAGAAAGTTTTGGCTAGATGTGTGGAGACAAATTTGGTGCTTAATTGGGATAAGAGTCATTTCATGGTTCAAGAGGGCATAGTCCTGGGCCACATTGTGTCTGAGCGAGGTATAGAGGTAGATAGGGCCAAAGTTGGCCTCATTGCTGATCTTCCTCCTCCAACCTCTGTGAGACAGATTCGTTCATTTCTTGCCCATGTCGGCTTCTATCGCCGGTTCATTCAAAACTTTTCTAAAATTGCCCGGCCCTTAACTCTTCTCCTAGCAAAGGATGTCCCATTTCACTTTGATGATGATTGTTTAGAGGCCTTCACTAATTTGAAAGAGGCTTTGACCGAAGCTCCCATTCTTCAAACTCCTGATTGGTCATTGCCCTTTGAGATCATGTGTGATGCCTCTGACTATGCCATAGGTGCTGTTTTGGGACAAAGAATTGATAAACGTCCTGTGGTGATCTATTATGCGAGCCGCACCCTCGCCGATGCTCAATTGCATTACACCACCACGGAGAAAGAACTTCTTGCTGTGGTTTTTGCCCTTGAAAAATTTCGATCTTATCTTTTGGGGGCAAAAGTCATCATCTACTCAGATCACTCTGCATTGAAATATCTCCTAGCCAAGAAAGACTCCAAACCAAGACTCATCAGATGGATCCTTCTTCTTCAAGAGTTTGATTTGGAGATTCTAGATAAGAAAGGTACTGAAAATGTTGTTGCTGATCATCTGTCCCGGATTCTCATCCCAGAAAGTGCTCCAATGCATGATTCCTTTCCCGATGAGCACCTCCTTGCTATTTCTCATAATATACCCCCATGGTATGCTCACATTGTCAATTACC
Source organism: Colocasia esculenta (assembly GCA_014218235.1). Taxonomy (NCBI): domain Eukaryota; kingdom Viridiplantae; phylum Streptophyta; class Magnoliopsida; order Alismatales; family Araceae; genus Colocasia; species Colocasia esculenta. The sequence continues at coordinate 8,403,627 of CM024759.1, read as the reverse complement.
TTGTTGTGGGTCAAATTCCTGAAGGATGGTCAAAGAATGAAAGGGACCATTTTTTCTCTAAAGTCAAACACTATTTTTGGGATGACCCTGAATTATTTTTTATGGGTCCAGACCAAGTCATTAGGAGATGTGTCCCTGCGGAAGAGCAACAAAGCATCCTAAATTTCTGTCACATTCTAGCTTGTGGGGGACATTTTTTGGGGAAGAAAATTGTTGCTAAAGTCTTTCAAAGTGGGTTTTACTGGCCCACATTGTTCAAGGATGCTTATGAATTCAGCAAGACATGTCTTAGATGCCAATCTGTAAGGAACAATTCTAGGAGAGACATGATGCCACTAAACCACATTTCGGTGGTAGAAATTTTTGATGTCTGGGGAATAAATTTCATGGGCCCATTCCCTTCATCCTTTGGCAATGAGTACATCCTTGTGGCTGTTGATTATGTGTCTAAATGGATTATGGCCATTGCCACCCGCACCAATGATCATACGCTTGTCATGAAATTTGTGCGTAGGAATATCTTCTCTAGATTTGGGTGTCCTCAGGCCATCATTAGTGACGAGGGATCTCACTTTACTCATTCCCAATTTTGAGCCTTGCTTAAAAGATATGGGATAACTCACAAGATTGTTACCCCCTACCATCCCCAGACCAGTGGCCAAGTGGAAGTGTCCAATAGGGAGATCAAGAACATTCTCCAAAAGACTGTTAGGCCCGATAGGAAAGATTGGTCAGAAAGATTGGATGATGCTTTGTGGGCCTATCGGACTGCTTATAAGACTCCCATTGGCATGTCTCCCTACAGGTTGATTTTTGGTAAAGCCTGTCACCTACCTGTAGAGTTAGAGCATAGGGCTTATTGGGCCATTAAACAATTCAATCTTGACTTAGCCCAAGCTGGATCACATAGAGCCCTCCAACTACATGAGCTTGAGGAGCTGCGCAATGAAGCCTATGAGAATTCCAAAATATATAAAGCCAAGACCAAAATCTTTCATGACAAACACATTTTGAGGAAATCCTTCCATCCCGACCAAAAGGTTTGGCTCTTTAACTCTAGGCTGCGCTTATTTCCAGGTAAATTGAAATCTCGATGGGACAGACCATTCATTGTTGTCAAAGCTTTTGACCATGGTGCTGTTAAAATTCTTGATCCTAAAAATGGTCAAACTTTCACTGTTAATGTTCAACGTCTAAAACCTTACTTGGAAAACACGCATCTCACAGCCAAAGAATCCATTCCGCTCAATGACCCTGAGTAGATGCTTAAGGACTTCATTGTGTCTGGCTGAAGACATTAAACTTAGCGCTTGTTGGGAGGCAACCCAATATTTTTAGGAGATTTAACTTATTTATCTCTTCTTTTCTATTGTGTTCTAGGTTTTTGGAGGCCCATTATCCTTGAGGAATGAATTCAGCAAAATCCTTCCATTTATGATATCAGGTTGTCTCTCTCCTTTCCTAACTTATGATGGTTTTATTATTTGTTTGCCATTGAGGGCAATGTCATTCAAGTTGGGGGGAGGGAAAATTCTGAAAATCTATTGGGAAAAATCTTTCAAATTTTAAAATCCTGCTAAACATCCCAACATTATACTTCATGTATCATTTTTCATGCAAGAAAAGAATACCTCATTGTAGAATGATTTTACTCTAAGTATATACTTGTACTAGTGGTACGTTAAATGATGAGTTTTGTAGTTATGTTCTTAGCATTGTCCTCAAAATACATTTGAAATTTTATTGAACCTACACACATGAATTAAATGATGAATAAGTGTCATTCATGAGGGTGATGAGAGTTTTACCTAATACTCATGTTGATGATTGACATTCTACACTCTTTTTGAAAACTAATCGTGGGGAAAAAGCTACCTGCCTGCAAGTTATATAAAAAAAAATGATGACAAAATGAAAATGAAGAAGGAAATCCCTAACTTAGTAAGCGGGCTTCGGCACCTCAAGAAGTGTAGAAGTTCACGTCAAACAGTGAAAGGATATCCAAGTTTACAAAAAAAAAAAATGAAGAGACAGAAAAGGCAGAATGAAAGCTACCTGTAATTCGAGGATTGGATTTAAGGAGTGTAGAGTTGATATCATATCTAAGTAATAGGTAAAAAGCCCATGCACTATCTTAGTAATGCTCATTGATCACAAGTACATTCATGAAGGAAATGATAATTTCAAGTGTATCTTGAGGAACTGTCTAATAACATGAACTGACATGTTTATCTTTGACACTTGCTACTAGAACTGGAAATACTTATTGTTGATCAGTCTCATCTCTGCTTTCTTGACATGAAATATGATGTTTTGAGTTCTTGTTAGTCCTAATTATTCACTTGTGTGCATTGTCAAGGGACTAGCAATGAGTAAGTTGGGGGATGTGATAATCTCATAATTGTTATGAATAATTGTGCCATTTTATTGACAAATAATTGATAAATTCATAAATCTCTATTATCATTAGATCACATGGATGATAATTGATTAAATCTCTGTTGTGTTGTGTTTGCAGGATTAATGGGCCAAGAAATGAAGTGTCAAATGGGCCAATGGATTTGATTGGATCAAGAGAGAATAATGAGAGATTCTATTTTTTTAATATTCCCTCTCTCTCTTTCTTTTCAATTTTTAAAACACTTTCTCATTTTTAAAATCCTCTCTTATTTTAAATTTCCCTTCTATTTTCCAAAAATCTCTCCCCTCTAATCTCTCCTCTTTCCTCTCTTCTCTCTATCTATTTCAAAGAGATCTTTTCTCTTTCTCTCTCTCATATATTCCCTTCCTCCCGTAGCTTCTTCTCTCTCTCTCTCTCTTCTTCTCTGGACTCTCTCCTTTCTTCTGTTCTCCCTCTTCTCCTCCCTCTCTTGGACCGGACATCTGCCCCCTCCCTTTCTCTTTCTCTTCTTCTTCCTCCTCTCTTCTGTCTCTCTCGCTGGTAGGCAGAAGCAGCAGTACCCGGCCACTTGCCTGCCTGCCGCGTCGCTCGCGTCACCTGCCCGCGCCAGCATCGCCCAGGCCGCCCGCCCCTTCGCGCACCTGCTACCGCGCTTATTGCGGTCGCCCACGCGCAGTCGCCCCGTGCCCGACAGCGAACCGGCCCACGCCCTGCTGCCGCCTGCCCCGTCCACGCGCGCCCCGCGTCGCCCGCATGCCCCGCGCACACGCTACCCGCCAGCTCTACCTGCCATGCCTCAGCCGCCCCTCTAGTGCCCCTGCTGCCACTTGCCGCCCGCCGGTACCCGCACTGCCCACGCGAGCCAGCCCACCCGTGCCCTACTTCTACGTGCATGCTTTTGCATGCACGTAGAAGTGTCTCTCTCATCTCTCGCTCGTCTCTCTCCTTTCTCGTCTCTCTCGTTTCTTTGTCGTCTCTCTTCTCTCTCTCATCTCTCTCTCTGTCTCTTGTCTCTCTCTTCTCTCTCTCTCTCATCTCTCTCTCTGTCTCTTGTCTCTCTCTTCTCTCTTTCTCGTCTCTCTCCTCCCTCTTTCGTCTCTCTCTCTCTCTCGCTCTCTCTCTCTCTTGATTTTCTATTCCTTTTATTATTATTGTAATAGTTGGTATTTGTTTTAGTATAAAACATTTCTGTTGATTCTTTAGTGGATTATAATTTTGAATCATATCTCTTGTTACTCTTTATCTCTTTCTCTCTCTTTATTTATTTAGTTTAGTTTAGATTTATTTAGTGTAACTTAGTTTTAATACCATCACGTTATTTTCCTAAACAAAATCCAAAATTTTCAACTCTAAAATCTATTTCTCCGTTGATTCGACTCGGCTCTCACCACTTAACTATTGTTAAAATATTTTGTGCAAGCCGGTAAATTTTAAGATTGTTAGTCACATGTTTAACGACGCATTTGTGGGCTATCAGAGGGGCATTTGTAGACGCGAGATTTGGCCCATCCCCGCATGTTTCCATGGCCCAATAAGGCCTGATGACCATTTGTTGACTTGCCTCGGATCCTATGTAGACGACAGCATCGATTGCCGCTGACTACATGTTGGCGGCAAGCCCCATGGACGTCGACTCTAGTTGACGGCCACCTATGTGGACGTCTGCATGGCGTTGGCGGCAACATCGTTGGACGTCAACCTAGTTTACCTAGTCTGCGCAACTGCCCGAGATTCTAGCCCACTATGCGCCCTCTCCTCCCCCATGCAGCACATGGGGCTGTTCCCAACGGCCAAATGGGCCACCTTGGCATCCCCTTGATCCAGTAAAAATCCTATGTGGCCCCCTCCTATTATTCTAGCCCTTATCACATGGATTGCCACTTGTACAAGTGTGTTTCTTCACACTTGAGCATCCAATGCCCCTTGGCTGCGACCCACTGCCTATATAGGTAGTCCTTAGGCCTTCTAAGGAGGGAGGGGAGAGGCTAGACGTCCAAACGCTGTTGCTTTGAGAGAAGAGAGAGAAAGTGCATCCTAAAGCTTCAATCCTTGTTCCTTTCTTCCTCTCATCATTTGGGGCGTCTAGGAGGCTTCACCAAGTGCTAGAGGAGCCCACAAAAGAGCCGGCCAAGCTGCAAAATGAGGATCATCTCCCTTCTCTCTTCCTCTTTCCCTTTTCTCTCTCTTAGTTCTTGCATGTCATTCACACACTCACACACACCCTAGGCACGTAGGGCACCTTCCTACACACCTAGAAAGGGTTTCCCAAATCAAAATGGAGGGAAAAAGGGTGGTCATAACATTTGGCCACCCCTCTTCTCAAGTCCGAAATCGGTACGAGGCTCTCCTTTTGTGCTTTTTCTTTCTGTTTATGATGTTTACTGCACCTCCTTAGAGTCTAATAGAGTTTTTCTTGTGGCAGGAACGCAACAAACGAGATCGTGGAGCTCTCTTCCTTTGGCCGGCCGAAGAAAGAGAAGTTGGAGTCCCGCCATCATCCGCTGCGCGAGGCCACGACATCGACGTGATCATTCTACTTCCTTAGGCACAGGTAAGGCCCTGGCGATTGCAACATCTCCCTTTCCTTTGCTGGTTTCTTGGTTTTTTCCCTAGTCAACTCAGTCAACTGAGGAGTCAACGAAGTCAACCAGTACCCATTCAACGCCAACGAGGGAGCGGCAACGTTCGTGAACCTCTGGAGCATCCATCGGCATCCAGGGTGTGCGGAACAGGGCGTCCACAAGATGTAGCCGCCATTGAGGCTGGCCCTCCAGCTCCGAACTGGATGGACCCCCTCATGGCCTATCTACTTCGAGGTGAGCTTCCGTCTGGTCAAGGCGAAGCCCGCACGATCAGGTTGCGCTCCCAGAGGTTCACCCTCATCGAAGGCCAACTATACCGGTGATCCCTCTTGAGGCCTCTCCTACGATGCCTCAGCCCTACGGAGGTGGCATCGGCCACTGAAGAGGTCTATGAAGGGTTGTGCGGAAGCCACTTGGGGGGCAAAATGCTGGCGCGCAGCATCATATGAGCAGGTTTTTGGTGGCCTTCCCTGCAAAAGGACTGCATGTCCTTCGTCAGGAGGTGTCCAGAGTGTCAGAAGTTCGGGCAGCTCATTAAGCAGCCGGCCGAGCAACTTCACACCCTGTTCGAACCACGCCCTTTCGCCAGATGAGGGATTGACATCCTGGGTCCGTTCCTAGAGGCCCAAGGGCGAAAGAAGTTTCTCTTCGTGGCCATCGACTACTTCACTAAATGGATTGAGGCCGAACCTATTTTTTCCATCACCGACCAAGCCGCATGGAAGTTCGTCTGGAAGAACATCCTCTGTCGGTTCGGTGTTCCAAAGGTAATCACCTCAGATAATGGGAAGCAGTTCAACAACATGTACTTCAAGAAGAAATGCTCTGAGCTCGGCATCTACAACCACTTCACCTCAGTTGCACACCCCTAGGCAAACGATCTGGTCGAGAACGCCAACCGAACATTACTGCACGGGATTCGCACAAGAGTTGAGGCTGCAGGAGGTTCATGGAAAGATGAGCTCCCCAACGTGCTATGGTGCCATCGAACAACAACACGAGTGGCCACTAGGGAGACTCCCTTTCACTTGGCCTACGGATGAGAGGCTGTGGTACCATTGGAAGTAGCTCTCCCCACTATTCGGACAATTCACTTCAACAAGGCTGCCAACAACCGTGCACTACGGGAGAACCTTGATATGCTCGGCGAACGCCAAAGCGACGCCAACATTAGACTAGTCTCCTATCAACAATGACTCGCGTAGTACTACAATGCCCGAGTTTGGGAGCGGCACTTCTTCAGAGGTGATCTAGTTATGTGCCGCTGCTTGGCATCAGATCCCTAACGAGTAGTCGGTAAACTCGCCCCTAAATGGGAAGGACCTTATCAGGTCACCCAGGTTCTCGAAAAAGGCTCCTATAAGCTAACTACTTTTAGCGGCGAAGCCATACCAAGAACCTAGCATGTGTCTAACTTGAAGGCTTACTATTTATAAAAGCCTTCTGATTGGCGTCCTACATCTCTCCTTCCCGTTCTTTCGGTCGGCTTGGGAAGGTATCTGAGACATCCTTATTCCCAGCTGTTCAGCTTAAAGGGATAGGGCGACACCTCCAAGTAAAAAGTTGTTTCACATAAACCACTGGTCGGAACTTTCTCACAGTTCCAAGCAGCCTACGCGGTAACTCTGAACCCTTTGCAATGACCGACAAATTCTGATTTGGACAGAACAAGCGTAAAGGAATGGAGATAGAAAAAGTGAAGCCATATATTCAAATTCTTCTTACAAAAGCTCATTGTGGCCGAGCTACCAAAAGAGGGGGAGGCAAATATATTTACAGAGCCTGCTCGGAGGGACCTTTGCCACCATCCTCGAAGGTCATCCGCCCTGATTGGAAATGCACAAAGCGCACTCCATCCAGGCGCGGATCCTGGGTCCGTCTTCAACACTCCTTGAGTGCAGCTTCAAAGGCCTCGCGAGCATACTCCAGTGTTTCCAGCCGTCGGCCCCGGTCTTCTCCAGCACCAAGTCCCACCTTATAACAAAGCGCGCCATATTGATCTAAGTCTTCCTTGAAGCTTGGCCCGGCCTTGTATTCGCTAACACCACGAGCCTTGGCCTCGGACAGAATGTTGGTAAGAGCCCCCTTCTCTGCCCGAGCGACAACTAGGTTGAGCTCTGAGGTGCGGAGCACCTCTTGGAGGTTCTTCACCTCCTCCTTCAGCTCGGTCTCTCGTGCCTTGTGCTGTCCCTCAAGCTTCTTGCAGAAGGCAAATTCGGCCTCCCACATATGCTTGTGGTTCCGCCCACGCTCGGCAAGCCGCTTCATCACCTCCAGTGAGTTCGAAACGTTCTCTGACAGTGCCCCCATGTCGACGTCCTCTTCATCATCATCCTCGGGGCGGCACCTCGATCGGTAGACCTCCCCCGAGGACATGGGAGTATCCTCCAAGCTTAACCCCTGACGCCACGTCAGCAGTTCTAACTGTGATGCAGTGGGTTGAGGGGGGAGGTCCCTGGGTGCCCTTCCATGGAAGCACTCTAGGGCTGCCTCCAGGGCTGATACCGAAGGCGCCAGAGGAGCCTTCGCCTTCAGTGACTACGTTGGTCAGCCCGGTAGGAGGCTCCTCTCTTCTATCCGCCTCGACGGTGCCCACTCCAGCTGTTGCCTCTTTGCCCCCTGCCAGAGCTGGGGACACCCGAGGTCTTTCCTCCTCGGTCTCGACCGTCGCTTCGGCCTCGTGGAGACCTGCAGTAGCCGACTGTGCTTGGACTTCGACTGCTACTTCAGTGGGGGGAGCGCGGATCGTATTCCCCTCATGCACTTCCGTTGTAGACGTCACCGTCGCATTGGCCCCTCTGGAGGTGGATTCCTGGGGGGCAATGGCTTTGCCTTCTACCGTGGTCTGCTCCACGGCTACGGTGCTTGAAGCCCCAGTCACAGCTACCCCCTCTGTTCAGCCCTCGAAAGGGTCTTGGGGTGTAGAAGTCCCCACTCGCTCCTCAAGGCGGCCCTCAGACTTGTCGCTTACCACGACGAGCCCAAGTGCGGTGGCCCCCCCTCACTGAGGCTCCGGATCGAACTTCAGGCGAGATCCGCAGCGCCCCTGTTCGGTCACCTTCGCGGCCTTATGCCTCTTCCGCACCACGAGTGGGGGAACTTCTTCTTCAGCATCCTCCTCTTTGGCCTCATCTTCAGCCGCTTGCTGCACGGTCTTCACCAGCTTCCTCTTCTTCTTGGCCTGAGGCTGGTCTGCTTCTTCCCCTTCTTCGATCAGGGGTTGCACCACTACCTTTATGGCCTTCTTCTTCAGCCGGATCTTTTTGGGCACCTTCTCGGCGACCCGCGGGCTGGTCACGAGGTGCCCCACGACAAGGGATGGCTCCACGATTGCGGTCGTCACCGCAGTAGGAATCCTCACCGCAGTGGGAATCCTAACAACGGTGGCAATGTCATCGCCCTCGAACACCAGGTGGGCGGTGATGGCGACCTTCTCCGCATAGTCCTCCATAGCCTCCTGGTCCCGACCAGCAACTATCTCCTCGGCACCTGCAAAAAGAAGAAGAGAGAAACTGTAGTCAGAAATCAGTCACCCAACAAACTTACAAACAAGGCGTATTCGGGTACTTACTCCATGGTCGGCTCAAACCATGTTTGATGAGCCCGAACTCTGTCAGATAGTCGTCACCATTCCGCACCGAAGCTCGGTTCAAGCTGTCTAAGGTCTTCGCCTCGTCCTGGATTAGGAAAGGATAAGTATCCTTCCTCGGTGTCTGGACTTTGGTCGGAAACCCAAACTCCGGTGCGCTGTCACGACGCCTAATGAAGAAGAGTCGGTGCACCCAACCCTTGTTGTTGGAGTGCTTCTTCGACAGATTAATCTGCATCATGTCTGCACGATGCTTGGTGTAGTACACGTTGGCCCCCATGGGCGAGGTCGTAAGGCTGAACTGCGCCCGGAAGACCTCCGTTGAGCCACGAACTTGCCGAAGTCTGCAGATGATGCAGAAGATGCATATCGTCCTCCATGAGTTAGGCGTCAGCTGGATGGGCACGATTCCCCATCTATTCAACAATGTCTTCGCCACTTCCGGAAACGGCAGCCGGAATCCTGCTTCCATGTGGTCGACGGAGAGGGCGCAGCAACCTGGTTTGTTCACCAAGTGTGACTCCTCCTCCTTGGCCATGATGATTTCGTAATCGTCGCCGATCCGAAAGCATTCCCGAAGGCCTTTGTAGTGGAGATACCTTGGCCCTCAGGCTCCCGCTAGCGTCACTCCACTTACTTCGGCGACCACGACAGCTTTCCCTTTGTGCGCCATAGCCGGATGTGACAAGAGCGACGAACAGAGAAGAAAGCGAGTGATCGCAAGGAAGAAGATGATGGGAACGTGGGGGGCAAGTAAGCTTTTCGATGATTGAAGGCATGAGCTCCCGCCTTCACCCCTCTGCTTCCTTATAAGGAAGGGGCGGCGCGAAATTCGAAAAGGCCAAAACGGTGTTTCCCCCGCTCCAAGCGATCGTTCGGGCGTGCCGCCGAAGTCCGTTAGAACGTGCTGTGTGGGGTCCTTGCCTCGACACATCATCTCATCATCATGAAGATTTCCTCTGCCTTCGAGGAGAAGCACCAAGCGACGTCGCCCTACTGTCGATTGCGTGATCGAGCTCAGTATCGCATTTAATGCGGAGAGGACGTTTGATCAGGCTTCCGCCCTCAAACGGCCCAGTTCCCGATCAAGCTCGAGGGCGTGGGGGGCAAGTGTGGTGACCATTTCTATCCACCTAAGCCCGTGAGGCCCATCATGGCCCATCGTCATCCTATGGTCGGGCGCGGCCCTTCAGCAGGGCGACACGTGTCCTCGGGAGAAGATTGGAAATCCCGAACGCGATCTCTGTTCCTGAGCACCCCTAGGATCCTAGGGGCAGTCTCCGGACACCTCTCATCCTGTTTGGTTCAGACACTATCTACCGAACAGGCCCTGCAGGAATCGTGCTCTGGACCCGCTGGCAAAAGCAGCGCCCGGGTACCAGGCACCGAGCAGTGGGCCCGGCTACCGAACAGGCAACCTGCTCGGTACCTTTCGCCCAGGAGAATCCAAGAAGCCCTTCGCCTTATCGCGACAGTTACAATGGCTACAATGCACGCACCCCATGATCAATTGGTGCGTTAACTACAGAACCCCTCAACAGACGCCCCAACGCGTAAGTCCCCGCCAAGGGTGCCAACAGGCGCGCCCTTTCCGGCATCATTAGGGGACGTTCCGTCCCACTCCCTCTGCACCTTCGCTTATAAAAGGCTCAGGTAAACTCCATGCAACGGTAACGCAACCTTGAACACTCACACTTACCCTCGTGCGATTCACACACGAGAACCCCCTTTCCTTCAAGCCTCTCTAGTCCTATACTGACTTAGGCATCAGATGGTTCTCCCTGGTTAAAAACCGGGCCCCCCTGATTCTGTTCTGGTTTTGCAGGCTTCTGTCTGCACCGGCGATCATCTTCCAATCTTCTCCAGTGGAGGCCTGTTTGGCCCAAGCCCAAATAGGAAAATACTACCACAGCAATAAATAATGAGAAAAGAAAAACATTCAAACCATAAGTCAAAGTAGCATAAATAAATACACATATAATAAATAAAAGAAAAATAAAAGCCACAGGGATGAGGGGCACCGGGAGATGCCTATGCCGAAAGTCCCCCTGCACCGGGAGACTCCCATGCCAAGAACCCTTCTTGCGCCGGGAGTCCTCTGGGCCATGATACTTCTGAGCCGGAAGGGCGTCGCTCACCTCTTCTCACCTATAGGTTCTTCATATATATATATATATAATTATATTATAACAAGTAATGATAATAAAAAAAAATCATGTATACGATGACAATAACATATAAGTATAAATCCAATAATTTTAAAAGAAAAGAAATCAAAGCCAAACAATCCCAAACCAAAGTAAATCAAATGAGTCCCACATCTGATGAAGCTAATTAAGTAAAGCAAGCTCAAATCTGATAGAGGAAAGAAATGCAAATTAAATTCAAATAGGATAAGCTCAAGTCAAGCAAAAAACACATTTAAGCACCAAGTTTGAGCTAGATAAACTAAATAAAACAATTCTAAAATAGTAAAAAATAATCCCACATTAAAATTTTTTTTTGCCTCCGGGCAGTATGGCCCAAGCAACTCATCTACTTGTCTTCTCCTCCATTTCTTTTATCAAATGTCTCTTATTCTCGGCTATACGGCTCTTTTTTCTAATAATTAATCAATGCTTTTTTCTCATAAAAAAAGATGTAATAAACGTCACTACACTTCGACAATGGTTGATTTTTGGTCCTAACTCGATACCCACTCTCATTTGATGAAGTCAAGCGATGCACACATACTATAAGTCTTTCGACTCTCAAAAATAGAACACATGGTCAGTCGTGTGATTGACACGTCTGTATTCTATGATTGCAAATTCATCTCCCATCAATGACATGTGGTCATATAATGATGAGACTTGAATCTAATATATATATATATATATATATATATATATATATATATATATATATATATATATATATATCCACACATCCAAACCCAAATAATCAATACTTTTAAAAAATAAAAATAGAAATCACATCCCCACATGAGTCGAAAGTGATGTTGACATATGTGTGTACAAATGCTTAAAGTATATAAGCTTTAATGAAAAAGGGAAAACTAAAAAGATAGGGCAACTCACTTTTGTTGAATATTAAGAGCACCTAACATCCAAAGGCAAGAAAGAGGAGTACATTGATCTCTTCCCTTCAATAGTTTGCTTAGATGATGACGGTTTAGAAGGAAGAACATTATTAAGACAATATGGACAAATAAGAGGGAAAGAAATTGCTCAATATAAAGGTACCTTGACACTACTTGATTTTCTGTTGAACTGGGTGAAACGAGACAAACTTGATGTTGTTAAAGTATGGCATTATTTAGTATAGTCCGATCATAATACACTGAAGAACAATGGGCTGAATTTTGCTAACAATTATACAATGACTATTTAATACAACTTGCCCAATAAAAAAATACCAGCATCAACTTATTGTTATCTATATGATAAGAACCCTCAAGATTTGACAGAATGGCAGCAGTCTAGAAACATTGATATGAAGCTCGTGATATAAATTTTTCCGCCCTTGTGTGTTTCCCAATCCTAATCTTAGGCCTGCTTCTCCCCTTGGGAAAGAATTCACCATTTTAGGGGAAAATTTAAAGTGGAATCCCTACCGTGATATGGGCAGAAGAAAGAATAGAGGATAAAGTAACCCATTTTTTTAAAAAATGTAGCCGAACCAAAAGGAGATGGTAGGGGCGCCCTTATGTATGTGGGGGAGCCACAACCTTCACCAAGCGGCTAAATTTTTTTGATATATATGTGAAGGAGAGAAAGGGAAGGAGATAGGGAGAAATTACATGGACGGGCTAAGGCCTAAGTGTAGGGCACCCCACTTTATCTAGGCGGTAGGGGCCCTTTACAACATGTGGTAAGACAACTCGAGAGCCCCAAAAATTGAAATTGTTGGTGGAACACCCATAACCAACTAAGGCGTTGGCCACTTGATTGGCCTCACGTGGTACATGCTTTATCTGAGCCTTGAGCGTTTGGGTAGTTACAGCTATATCTTGAATGACACATGTTAGTTCTCATGGCTGAGACATCTTACGAGTAACAATCCGCATCAGATTTAAAGAATCTGTCTCCACCATAATATCCAGGATTCCTTGGTTACAGCATGTTGCAAGGCCATCCCGAAGAGCATGAGCTTCTGCATCAAGGGCAGTGATGACTCCCTGGTACTTTGTGGCAAAAGAAAAGATACATCTACCATGGTGATCACGAAGGATGCCTCCTCCTCCAGCATCGCCTGCTGTAATTTTGAAAGCCCGATCGACATTTAGTTTTAATCTTCTTGTCGGGGGGGTGCATCCATTTTACCACAGTGGGGATAGAGAGTTTTGGATGCTCACGTACACCTCCTATCTATTTAAGAACATCTAACCATGGTTGGGATAAATGCTGGATCTTAAATGATGTGCCAGCAGCTCGGATTGATAGTATAATCATGTGAACAATGTGTTTTTCCGACATGATTTGCTCTTGGAATCTCGCCCGGTTTCTGCTACACCATATCTCCCACATTGCTGACATGAAAGCGCAGCGTGCAAGCCTTCCCACAGTGCTAGAAAGTACCTGGTTTGATAAGAATGATAGCAGCCCGTCAGTCACATTGGTGGCCTCGTTGTTGTCAAACCGAAGAAGCTGGAACAAATCTGTCCACACTTTAGTTGCTATGTCACTTCTGAAAAATAAATGAAGGGCATTCTCTTCTTGAGGGGGGGAACAACAGGAACATTTAGAACATAAGGGCACCCCATTTTCTTTGATTGTCTGATCAACTGGAACACAGTTTGACATCAATTTCCAGACAAGCACTGACCATTTTAGCGGTATATAGGACTGCCATATAGTGTTCCAGACCTGAGTTGCAGCTGGTTGGAGGAGTAGGCGCACTGATTTTGTGGAGAACATTCCACTGGAAGTTGGGGTCCACATCCATGTATCCTTGGACTGTTCAGTATACAAATGTTGAGCTAAGATATGTCTGGGGCAGAACTGAATTGCAGTCTGTAAATGGATGCTGTTTGGATCGGTAAAAGCCTGCTGGATGGTGCATGTTTTGCCACTGAGATTTTCCCATGTATCTTTAGTAAGGTATGTACGGAGTGGTGCTGTACCTGTCCATGTATCAAACCAGAAAGAAGTCATGGAGTTCTCCTTTGCGGGGATGAGTCTGTGATTGTTCTGAATAAGCAGGGCGGCTTGCTGCCAAAGCTTCCTATCTGGGGCTGTCATGAAAGGGAAGTGAGCATTTGAATAATGACAGTTGAATAGATGCTTTCCTCTGAAAAATATGGCCCACGGGGAATTGGTGGATAGTGCTCTCCATAATAGTTTGGTTCTGAGTGTAACTTGCATATGGTGTAGGTTTGGAAGGCCCAGACCCCCGCAATTCTTTGGTTGAGAGATCGTTGCCCAGCTATGCCAATGCCTTTTTGGTGATCCTTCATACGACCCCCAAAAGAAATTTGCTAGTATTATGTGAAAGGCTCTCATTACAGTGACCGGGATGGAGAGGGTGGCCATGGTGTACACGGGGAGAGCTGAAAGGACATGCTGAATTAAGATTAATCGTTCCCCAGTAGATAGAAATTTAGTCTTCCACCCCTGCAATTTTCTGGTTGTCTTGGCTATAATGTTGGCGAAGTGGATAGGTTTCTACCTCCCAGGATGAATGGAGACCCAAAGATAAGTGAGAGGCAGTTCGCTTCTAAAACCAGTGATGTCCTTGATTTTTTGAATCAGATTTGCAGAAGCATCTTTATGTATATAATATGAGCTTTTGAGCTTGTTGATGAGCTGCCCAGATGCTTCCTCATAGATTTTCAGGAAACCCATCAGCCTTCTGAGGTGTCTAACTAATGCATTAGAAAAGATTAGAGTGTCATCAGAAAAAAGAACATGAGAGACTGCTGGACAACGGGCATTTGTCTGATACCACCCCCCACTACTGTGTTGGAACAAGTCGGTGAGGCCACGGCTCAAGGCCTCTTCAGCAAGGATAAACAGAGCGGGAGCTATTGGATCGCCTTGTCGTAGCCCTCTTGATGATTTAAAGAAACCATGGACCATTCCGTTTAGAAGAATAGAGAACCAACAGTTGGATATCAAAGGTTCAATATTGGAAATGGTCTGAATAGAGAAGCCAAATCTTCGGAGAACATGTTATAAAAAATCTCATTCCATTCTATCATATGCTTTGGCCATATCAAGCTTGAATATCAAATTTCCTCCCCTACAAGGCCTTCCAATGTGTTGTATCATTTCTTTAGTGAGAAGGATGTTTTCTGCAATATTCCTACATTAAATGAAAGCTCCCTGTTTCTCTGAAATCAAAGTGGGCAGCAAGTTGCCAAGTCTGTCCGAGATCACCCTGGAGATTATCTTGTAGATGAAGTTTGAAAGACTGATAGGTCTGGATTCAGAGTAGTTTTTGGGTTTATCCACCTCGGGGATGAGAGAAATTAAGGATGATGTAAAGTTCATAGGTAGACTATGCCCACAGAAATAGGCTTGGACTGCATGAATGACCTTCTTTTGAATAAAATCCCAGCACTCCTGAAAAAAGTTCCCAGAAAAACCATCTGGACCTGGAGCACTATTCGGGTTCATACTAAAGACAACATCTTTGATTTCCTCACTAGTAGGGACATCACATAGCATAGCATTATCATTATCATGTAATATAGTTGGAATGTGCTCCAAAATTTCTGGGTTTACCTGATGGGGTGCAGAAGTGAATGCTTTCGAAAAATGCTCCACAAACATGGCTGCGATCTTTTCATTTCTGTCCACACAAGTGCCATCCTCTTTATATAAAGTTGATATCAAGGACAACCTTCTTTGAGATACGACATAGGCATGAAAAAACTTAGTGTTTTTGTCTCCTTCTTTCAGTCATTTTATTCTAGATTTCTGCCTCCAGAGCTTTTCCTCTTGGGAAAGCACATGTTCCATCTTTTCTTTGGCCTGTATATATGCATTGTAGTTATCACTTGAGGGGTCCTCATCATAAGCATCCTGGGCCTTGGAGAAAGAGGCTTCAGCGTCTTGTATATTAGTAGAGACTTTGCCAAAGACATCCTTGTTCCATCTCCTATAGAATGATTTCATAAACTTTAGTTTCACGGCCATGTTTATCATGGGAGATGAGGAGGCAGGTGCCATCCTCCAGGCAGCAGCTGAATCAGAGAGAAAGCTCTCATGGGAGCACCACATATGCTGAAATGTAAATCTAGATGGGCCCTTTGTGGACTCCTTCTTGCTGGAAATTAGAAGGGGGCTATGATCACTGCAAGATCTGCCCAGATGTTGAACCTGAACCGCCGAATAGAAAATAGTCCATTCAGCATTAAAGAACATCTTGTCAATTCGAATCCAAATGTCATTTTGTTGCTGCCCATTAAACCAGGTATAGTTGTTCCCAACATAACCAGCATCCTCCAGCCCCGCAGCTGAAACACAAGCTTGAAAGTCCATAGTAGATCTTGAGTAGTTCCTCTTCCCCCCTTTCTTTTCATGAAGAGCCAAAAAACTATTGAAATCCCCACCAACCAGCCATGGTTCAGTGCAAATAGTGGAGAAATCCATTATATAGTCCCATAGTGTCCTCCTTTCAATGACTGAGCAGCTAGCATGCACCACCGTGAGATAATAAGTCTTACAAAGTGTAGAAGTAACTGAAACAATGATAAATTGGTCACTAGAATCCATCCTCAAAATCTGAAAGTTCTGCTCCCAAAACAACCATATGCGGGCATGATCATCAACATTTGCTATACAATTTACCATGTGCAGTTTATTTCTGTACATCTCAATGCATTAGGTAGCTTTTTTCGGTTCAATAATAGCTATAATAGACAAGTTGTGTTTGCGTTTCAAGAGTTTTAACCTACTAATAGACTGTGCATTCCCTACCCCTCTGATGTTCCATATTAGGAGGCTAGGATTTGTCGGCTGCATTTTTGGTTTCCCAATAAATGCAACATGAAGAGTATTTAGATTATCATCCTGTGATGGAGCTAAACCAGGAATGGATCTGACTTTGTATAGGGCTGGGATAGATATCATCACCCCTTCATCACTGATAAATTGCTTGATCTGCCTTTTATCTCCCTTTGCATGCGTTTCATCACTGGGTTTCATGTACGGTTCTAGCAGTTTACTGGATTCTTCTGCAGTGAGATCTTCCGCTTATGTGCCTTCCATTGAGAGGGCGCCATCATATTTCTCACAATCCTCATGATCCATTTGATGGCATTCCTCCTGGTGGGGGGTTGGCTGTTGCCCATCAAAACCAATTCCTTTTTTAGCAGGCTCAGCATCCTACACTGTGTGACTGTGTTCTGGTGCAGGACTTACTAGTGCTGGCTGCAAAGTTTAACTGGATTGGTGCAGGTAGTGACTATAACCCATTTGAAGCAATGGGAATGGGAGTAAATACCAATCCGATTTTACTTAAATAAAGGGTGACAGATGTGGGATGAAGATGTACCGTTTCTTCCAATGAAGAAATGTTTATTATAAGATTATTAAGAATGTAATTTTATTAATTGGACAAGACTCTTCTTTCTCTTTTAAATCATGAAATTATTTTTCTTAAAATTAATGATCTAATCATCATCATCGAAATCTTATCTCATTATATATCCATCTCATAAGATTAATTATATGATAATTCTTCTTAAATTTATATTTATATGTATATCCTTTTTATGAATATAAAACACCTCCAAAGATCCTATCATAACCGCCAATGATAGAAGTCAAGAATATATTTCAAACATTTTTTTCACTATCATTTTTAATAGAGATATATATTTAAAAATGGATAAAATATTTTAAATAATCTTTCAACATCTGGTACACATGTTGTAGTAGGATCTTTAAAGATAGTCTATATCTACAAGAGAGATATAGATACAAATAAAAATATAAGAAATATTCTCACACAATTAATCTTCTAAGATATATGTATATATATATATATGAAAAATCTTATTTTTAATAAGAAGATCGAGATTAGCCGAACTGATGAATTGTATTAACCACTGGACCACTGCATTCTCATTCGGTCTAATTTATATTAAAAATATAATAAAAATATTAAATATTAAATGAGACCGACCGTATCTAAAATCAAGATCCCAAACCAATATGAATCGTTATCGCACCAACACGCCCACCCAAAACCCGAACTAACAGGATCCGAAAGACGCGCTTTGCCGACAACATTCTTGTACGTCGGGACCGTTGGAGCTGGTGTTCCGACACGTCGTGGGGAGGCTGCCTTGACTGGGCACCCACGGCCGCCGCCACAAGATGTCACCTGGTTCAGACTTGAACCGCCTTCTTTAATGGAAGTTGGGAGGATAGGAAGGGGCGTACGCGTTCCTATTGGGCATATATAGTTTTGATTAGAAGGCAGTATCTATCAGATTACGATCGTTGTGGGAAGACTTCTGTACAAGTGAAAGGGAAAAAAAATTGTTGTCGGAAGGAAAAAGCGTACACACACACACACACAGATGTTCCAAACTATTCATATCCACAGACAGGCACATAGCACATGTACACGTATCTAATTTGTCTGAGTATGACGTTTTTTTCTGTTCCTGTTACAGTTCTCCCCTTCAATGAGAAGAAAGCTACGCATCCCTTAATTTCATATATATATAGGTGTTTGCGCCTATCATCTATCAACTTCTTCACGTTGATAATATGATAGTTATCAAATTTATTAACTTAAAAAAATGATTTGGTAAGATAGACAATTTATTAGAACTTTATCTCCGGTAGGTGTTGACTAGTTCTGACAAATTATGTCACCCTCTCTCTGGTTTGATGTTGACAATTTTATTTGTCAAATAAAAAATCTTACAATCAGAATTATCTATTGTAAATAATTTATTTGTGAATAAATTATTTGATCATTCAAAACACTCATATAATTTTATGGAAGTTTGCATTTGGCAAGAGAATCTCGCTATTGTGAGGATCAAAGTTGGACATATCGCACTCCACCGATGTGAAACGTCTATACTATGTTGTACCTAGGGGGGTTCGATCCCAACACCATCAGTCTGGTTCTATAGTTTTGTTCTTTTACTATTCTTTATTATTAAACTTAAATGTGAATCAGAATAAATTGGAGCGTATTAGTTTGGTAGATTCTAATTCGTACCATACCAATAAAAAGTCATATACTCTATCTAGTTCGCCAGTTTGTCCAATCATGTTGAGGATGCACATTAGACCAATCCCGTACTAACAACTATCATTTTCTTGCTCTCATTACAAGCGACTCAGACTACCTGGATAAGAACTAAATTTCGGATAAAAGTTATATTTGTTGCATATCTACTCCTTAAGTGTGACGGAAATTGTCAATTTTTCTTGTAATTAATCAACATATTAGTGACAAATATAAGATATATATATATATAATAAAGTCTAGATTTGGCCCAAGAGGTGACGTCCCAATAAACTCATATAAGTGCATAAGAGGTTAAACACCGAAGGCCCAAAAAGACAAAGGCACACCAAGATGTTATCAGCTTATGGATCGCAGCCCATGTGGAGAGATCCCCAAGCCCAAAAAAAACTCGAAGGACAACTCGAGCAATCGAAAAGCCACTGAGAGATTTATCTCAGAATTGCACTACGGAGGACAATTCTTATTCTAAGGTGGATAGACCCCCTCAAGGGATCAACCGTACGGCTTTAAGGGGGCCTTGTCCTATTGGGCTTCTGCTCAACATCTCAGCTAAATGACTCCCAACAAGATTATGACTAAACCTAAGGACCAGGAGAAATTAAGATAAGGATAAAGAGTCTCGTATGATCTGGTCAAGGACCCTACGTATGACGGTCCTCGTCGTTCAAACCCGTTAACCTAATAACGAGCTTGACACGACTCTGTCTCCCATAAACCGGCCGAAACTTCGCTATGGATATCAACACAAACATGTCCGTGGAAATATAAAAGAACATACATAACAAATAACAGATTCCATATCTTACACATATTCACATGAAATGTACATATTCAGTTCTGAACTAAAGTCAAAGTACAGGGTACAACAACTTGGGACATATCTTGAGGCACAACGAAAAGGAATTTACACTGCTGGAGGTGTAGGCCCATCTCCGCTACGATGCAGCTCCTAACTAGAAGAGGGACAAGAACCCTCCTGCTCTCCCGTCACCTGAAAGGAGAAGGGGTGAGCCTCAAAAGTCACTGGCTCAGTAGGAAAACCCACCCAAAAGCCGAAACAAGACCAAACTTGCGAGAAATTGTAATAAAGAATCACATAGGATAACAAATGAAACTATCTACACATGGAGCTACAACTGTAATTAAATAGATAGTTCTAACATTAATAACATGGTTCAACAAGGGTAACGCCACACTTGGGTCACGAAATCTGATTCACGACACTAGCAACTGACCCAGACAAACCACATAGAACTATCTCTCAATGTCGCAGCCACAGATGTAAGGTCCAGCTGTTGCTCCACCACAACAGGGCCAACAAACTCTGGAAATCAACAAACCCACACCTGTAGGCTACACCGTTGTAGGTCCATACCTGGCACCTTTAGGGACTCCGGCCCGAGCTCCCTAGAGTAAGGCACTGAAAAATATGACTAGCTTGGGAACAATATGTAACGACCCGACCTCCCAGACCCCCGCTAGGGACCCCGAAGGTCGCGCCGCCACCCACGGGTCCGAAGACCCGGAAGGGTTAGAATTTAGTCCAGTGAGATAAGCAATGAATTCAAATAACTATAACAAGAAAGTTCGTACATTAATAAAGAAATTATGTAAAACATGTCCCAAATAAAAGTACAGGTACAGAAAGAAAGGTGCAGTCCTTGAGGGGCATACCCTAAGGACTTGCAAAAAGGCCACTCTCAACTCACGCTACAAGCGCTCACGCTCACAACTCACACTGTTGGCAACGCGCGGCACAACCAAGTGCTACCACAACCGTCCGGTGACGAACTCCGGCTACAGCGAGTCCCTACCAGGAAAGAGTAGGGGGTGAGCCTCGCGAACAAGACTCAGTAGGGATTACCAGTCCCTTACCAGCCAGAGGAGTAGGAACTCCAACAACAGCAGAAGCAAAACTACTCTACAAAGCAGTAAAGCGAGAAGCACCTACTGTAGAGAGCTACAAAGCAGAGGAACTGTAACGACCCGACCTCCCAGACCCCCGCCAGGGACCCCCGAAGGTCGCACCGCTACCCACGGGTCCAAGTACCTGGAAGGGTTAGAATTTAGTCCAGTGAGATAAGCAATGAATTCAAATAATTATAACAAGAAAGACTGTACATTAATGAAGAATTTAAGTACAATATGTCCCAAATAAAAGTACATGTACAGAAAGAAATGCGCAGTCCTTAAGGGGCATACCCTGAGGACTTGCAAAAAGGACACTCTCAACTCACGCTACAAGCGCTCACACTCACAACTCACATTGCTGGCAACGCACAGTGTTAGAAACCGCCACCACGACCATCCGACAACGAACTCCTGCGACAACGAGTCCCTACCTGAAGAGAGTGGGGGGGGGGGGGGGAGGTGGTGAGTCTCGTGAACAAGGCTCAGTAGGGATAACCAGTCCTTTACCATCCAGAGCAACATGAACTAAAACAAAGAGGATGCAAAACTATTCTACAAAGCAGTAAAGCGAGAAACGCCTACCACAGAGTGCTATAAAGCAACGGAAAAGAGAAACACCCGCCGAGATAAAGAAGCTCACAAAACACCGGAGCAACCACGTGAGACCAGAGTCTCACGACACAAGCACCAAACATCCCAGACCTCCACGAGGTCGGGAAGGAACAACCAAGTGTCATCCTGAGAGACACCAAGCAACTACGTGAGAACGACGTCTCACTACAGGCACGGCCACCTCAGATCTCCACAAGGTCGAGGGCCCACAAGTAGAACCACCCTGCACCTCAGACAGTTCAAGAGGTCAGGGAACTACACTTACCGGTGCCACCACGGAAGGCACCAAAGAACCGGTTATCAAAACAGCAGTCAGGTGTCGGCACTCGACACCCTGAGAGAACCCGCAGAATGGAAACCACTAAACATGGCCCACGAGGCCAACTAACCAAGCTCACAGAACTAAACACGGCTAGGCTAAAATCCCCGTGCAAGCTAGGGCAACGAGAAACACATTCTCGAAAATAGCAACAGAAACACCGTCAAGCAAGAGCACACAAGCCACCGCCACAGGCAGCTAAGAGGAGGACACACAGTCCACTCCTCTAGCTTGCTAGCTGCCGACTCCCGCCTACAACCTCCTCGGTAGAGTGAGGCTATTGAGTCACAGCCAAGAACAACACAAGCACCGCAGCCCGGCCGAGCTGCGGCCCCACGCCTGACCTCCCTATGTGGCTCCGGAACCAACGCAGAGCGAGGCAGTGAGAAGGACTAGCTGGTCCACACCGGACAAGCACCTGAGCCACCTCGGAGACCTAGACCAGCTAAGAGAGCTCTACAAACGACTCTACGCCACTACCCCACCGTTTTCCCCTTCTGCTCCAAGTCTGAGACTTAAGCATGCCCGTAGCCTGGAGCAACACCCTCTGACACAGGCGCACGGGGCTAGGGGTCCCAGGAAACGGTAACAACCTGTCTCGTGGACAAGCCCTCAAGTGCCGAGCACCGGGCAAAAGAGAACTGGCGTGGCAACCACCACTGAAACAGCACAGCTGACTTGTAACTAAGACAAGCCCAGCTGGCACAGGCACAAACAGAACCCCTTTCAGAAACCCCCAGAAGGGCCGTCGGCCAACGCCGGCACACACGACACGGCCCGAGAACCCGGAACACCACCAGGTAGAACAGAAACGAAGCAACCAGAATGCAACCACAGGTGCGTCGCCTTCTGAGCAAGAAGGTGACGACAAACCTATCGCCAACAGGTCGCGACGACTAGGGTGTCGCCTTCTGATATGAACGCGACGTATCGACCCGTCACGTTCAGCATTAGAAGGCCGAACTCCAAAGCAAGACAGAAGGTGACAAGAACACAGTCACTACACGAGGGCAGAACGCGACATGTATCCTGCCGCAACCAGAAAGCGACACATAGGGTGTAACGTCGCGTGTTCTTCGGATCCTTGTGGATCCTTCGTTTAGTGTTGTGGAGGTCATATGTTGACCAATGTGTCTTGTGAATGATGTGCGCTCGTGTGTATGGGCCTTATCGGGCCGTTAGTGCAGGTTGTAGCACCCCTCGGTTTTCAACCTGTCATCGCGACAAGGGGAGTGTCGCGTTCTTGAATGCGACAGAATGGTGTGTCGCGTTCATGTGGCCGCCTCTGGCGTTGGACGTGTGCATGTGCGCCACGTGTCGGGCAGCGGGGGCTTTAAGTTTAGGAAGGCGACAGCCGGGGGTGTCGCGACATGACGATATGTCGCGTTCCCAATTGCTGGGTGTTTTTAAGAAACCCCAGCCAGACAGAACTGTAGGGAATTCTGCTCGGCCGGGGGAGGGGTTGTTGAAGGTTTTTCAGGCGATTTCGGGTGGAGAGTTCGGTTTCCGGTGAGGTTTCGCTGTAAGGAGCGTGCGTGGAGCGTGAGGATCGCCGAGGAAGCATCATACCGCGTGTTCTTCGCAAAGGTAGGTGAATTCTCCCCGTTCTGGGGTGATAATCGAGGGAATCGTAGGATTGATCAGTTTAATGCTTTAATCATGCTAGATACCATGCCTAGGTTTTCATTAAAGCATGTAAATGACAAATTAAGGGTGGTTTGTTTGAGTTTTGGGGTGTTTGGAAGGAGAGAACCCAATGAGGGTTTCTACCCTGTGAAGGCGACAGGGGGTGCTGTCGCAATCAACAAGGCGACAGGGTTGCTGTCGTAATCGGGAAGGCGACGGGGGTGCTGTCGCAATAAAGAAGGCGACGTGTAGACCCATCGCGTTCATGTCTTTAAGGTGACCTATCGGGCTGTCGCGTTCTGAAGGTGACCCAAGCCATGTCGCTACCACAGTCGTGGGTTGTATGTGTGTATGGCTTACGTGATATGATTATCCGATTATCATGGTATGATGTGTTTATTGATATCAAGCAGTGCATTGGTACTTGTGGTGCACTGAGTGCACGTGGTTTCTGTGACTAGCATACAGAGTACGTAGTTAGCTAGTCGTATTCATGGCTACGTGGTGTTCACGCGAGCACTATTAGGTTCACGTTTAGCGAACCATTGTTACGAGAGGTTTACGTGACGTTTCACGTGGTTTGTGTGTGACGTGCACGTGGTTTTGTGTGCGTGGCGAGTAGCACGACGCCTACCTTTGTTACCTCTCCAGTTGGGTGCCCCAGGTTCTCTGTGAGCCAGACTGTTAGCTCGGGGCTTTGTCCCGATACCTGTGTTGTACCGTCGAGGTCTGTGTCATCTGACCTGGACACCCTCACTCTTTTTCTTGAGTTGTACATCCAGCTGAGGGAAAGATGACAGTGGGACAGTGACTGTCGTACTTGTTTTTTTGGTCACTTGTAGCGCGCTCGTAGTTGGGGGTACGGACACCAGTAGTCGACACTGGTCCCCAGCTAGTCCTTTTCTAGTGCCTCACTCTAGCGAGCCCATGCCAGGGTCTCTAGAGGTGTTAGGTATGGGCCTACGACCGTGTGGTCTGCAGGTGGTGGTGTTTAGTTAGTCTCCACAGTTGTTTGTCGTTTCACGTGGAGCGGCAGCTGGACCTTCTGTCCGTGGCTGCGAGACTGAGAGGTAGACCTGTGTTAGCTTGTCCGAGTCAGTCTCTGGTGTCGCGAACCAGTTCACGTGGCTCATGTTTGGCTGTCTCTACTTTAGCTCGTACACCTATACTGGTTTGCCATTTATTTATTGCAGTTGTTTTACGTAGTCAGCAAACGGTGAGTACTTTTACAGATTTAATATCTTGCTTAGCTATTCTATAAATTGTTGGTACTGTTTACTGCTTTCGTACCTGTGTTTTGGTTTTGCTCGGTGTTGGGGGAGTTCCCTACTGAGCCAGTGACTAGCGAGGCTCACACCTACTACCACAGGTGAGGGCGAGGAGGACGTTTCATGACCGTCGTCCAGTTCTGGGCCGCGTCGTAGTGGTGCAGGGTCAGTACATCCAGCAGTGTAGCTAGTTGTTTACCTCTTCTACTTGTACCTCGGGGTATGCCCTAGGTTCTTGTACTTTCTTTCAGTTTGTGGAAGTTTGGCTATGTAAACTTGCGTTAAATATATATATGAAATGGTGTGTTCCTTTGTGTTTACACGGACTGTGGTGTGGTATCCCTTGCGAGGCTTGGGCCCGTTCACGGGAGGCGGACTCGGATCAAGTACGTTATCAGTTTAACGGGCTTGGATGAGGCGTTCTATCACATAGGGTGTCACCTTCAGATTCAGAACACGACGTATTGAACCGTCGCGTTCCTCATCTGAAGGCAGGACCCTTGGGCATAACCACCCCAAGTCCCACACCCCAAAGGGCCATAAGGCCATGGCCCACACAAGAGGACTAACATCGTGCCAAGTTGGAGAGACCTCACTCTAACCAACTTGCACACGAGCCATCCTCCACCACAATCGGAACTCAGAGACTGAAAAGCAGAGGGGAACACGACGGACAACCTGTCGCCACCAGAACGCGACAGGTTGCACGTCGCCTTCTAATTGGTGTCGCGACAGCTAACCTGTCGCGACCCCAAACAGAAGCCCAAACCGAGCATTGGGGCCATACCATGGTCCCACAAGTTACAATACTACCTCCAAACGAAAAGGGGGAGGGGAGCATACCACGAAAGCAAGTAAAGGAGGGCTCGAGGGGCAACACGCCACCTCTCCTCGCCCACACACAACATGAACGAAGCTTTAAACACATGGAAGGAGCACCATCGGTAAGCATCCGCCCGTGCAAACCACAAGAGCACTACGAGCACGGGGCGGATTGCTCCAAAACAAGCTCCATCCACTCCAACAAGTAAGAGAGTAAGGAAATCCCTATAGAGAACGAAGAACCAAACCCAAATGGGCCTTCATGAAGCCTCGGCAGCCTCCTCCTCGCTCCACGATGCTCTGCCGCTCCGCCATGAGCTCGCCGACGACTCCACCACGCCGAAGCCATCGGAGAGAGCAGGGCGAAGCATCCCCTCCTCGAAGAGGAGGAGGGAAGGAGAAGGGAAAAGCCAGAGAAGAAAGGAGGGTCGCCTGGCTTAAGCCCTCGGAACAAAGGTCGCGACAAGCTAGGCGTCGCGTTCCCAATAAGAACACGACAGGCAAGTTGTCGCCTTCCCAAAAGTTCCGACAGGTCTCTTGCCAGGCCGACAGCCTCCAGACCCCGTGTCACACATGCAGGGGGCTCAGGTGAACGCGAGAGCTGGCGCGTCGCCTTCACACCTACGCTGCAGACACGTGGCACACAAACTAACAGGCAATGGGAACGCGACACCAGAAGCCGTCGCCTTCTCAACCAGAAGGCGACAGAGAACACGTCGTGTTCAGAATACGACACTCCAATCCGTCACGATCCCAAGACAAATAGAACCTGAGATGTTACAATACATCCAATAAAAAAATAATGTTGTCCTCAAAATCAACGGCAAAACCTGGTCAGAGAAAACAACAGGTGCCAAGGGACCACTAAGTCGTACCACGACTTCCCGGTGGTCAACACCACGACCTTGCCACAAACAGAGTGCCTAACCAGACAGCCGACAGCTCACAGAGCGCACACCAACCAGAGTAGAGCACACAATCAGATGTCGACAACTCCACAGGCGTGAAGCACACCAAGCCGACCAGAACCACTGAAACCGCCAGTCGAAAACCACGCAACTGAACCCTCAACAGACCACGCTGCTAAGACCAACCGGTCAGTAACTCCCTCTGTCACCAAAGACTAGACAGAGATCACAGCTACTGACGACAACTGGGGAAAACACCAAGAGGTCATCCGCAAGACTCCGCTGAATGGCTCCGCACAACTAGCAACTGCTAGCGCCTACGGCAAGGCCAAACGAGAGCTTCTTAGGGCGACCCAAAACCAAGTGATAGCATGCACGAGGAAAGCACCACGTCTCGCGGAACAGTGTCAACTGGCACCACTCGATCTTACCCAGATCATCCTCGTGGTTCGACAAGGACACACAACAACTGTGGAGCCAAAGAAAAACTAAACCCAACGCTCCCCAGGCACATGCGCAGAGACAAAACCAGGAAAGACATCTGAGGTTAGCAAAGCCAAACATCCCAAGACGTCGACATGCACGGGGAAACGAAACAACTACAAAGGTCAAAAGCAACACGATCAGGGAAACAGCGCAACCCACGGTGCTAACACAAGCACCAGGAGCCACCCAAGGTGCAACACAATGCACCAAGGCTCCAGACAGAACAGAACAAACCACTCGAGCATGAACACATGGTGCCATCACCAGTACCAAAACCAGACAAGATGCAACATGGTTGGACCAATGGCCGAAACAACACAGGCTAACAGGAAGGACTCTCTACAAGAGACCTGCCACAAGCCACACACAAGAAGCCACAAGCCTGAAAGGGCAGAATAGGCCACACCAGCCCCGAACCCTCAAGGCACAAGGACACGAAGCATCGAAAAGGAAAACACGCTCAAGGTGCAATACGCAACCTCACCAACGGCCTGAAACGACTCAAGGCCAACCAAAAAGGGACTCTCCACCAGAGACCCCAAGTGGAGAAGGCCACACACCAAACGGCGACAAGCACCTCCAAGCACAGCTGAGGCACAAGCGGAAATGCACACCGAGACAATGCTTGCACAAGCAAGCCAAACAACAGAAAACCTGGTGACGCCTCACACTGAACACTGGGCACGCTGCCCTACATCGTCCAGTCAAGTGACAAGAAACCAACACAGTAAGAGATGAGACAATAGGTCACCATAACCTATCGCACCACAGGGAAACCACGGGCACGAGGGGAGCAACCTGCTCAACCTCAGAACAACGCAAGGGGAGGGACCTTCACCACAAAGGTCACCATAGTGCAAAAAACATGGCACTAACTCCCTGTCAGCACCACCACCCCAAGCAACCAACGGAAAGCAGGAGAAGGAGACCCTCACAACGAGTCTCTTCTACACGCAAGGGAAAACCACTAAACGAGACTGGCACTTCCACAAAAGCACAACCATTCAGACACCCATGGCACTCACCAGACCACCATCTGGCATAGCCCACAGGCACGAGAAACGAAGCCAACCACCCGATCCTAGGGACACATGAAGTCCCACCAGTGCAGCCGGGAAACCCGAAGAACGATCAGGAAGACAAACTGGCTAGCACCATGGCCAACCACACGGTCAAAGGCACCACACCTTGATCGACAAAACCCAGGCAGACTGTAACACGGACAGTCCAACCGAAAATAGCGACAACTCATCTCCATAGAGAAAGAGAGCAGTGACAATCCAAAACAAACACAAGGCAGCTCGGGGAGGATCTCCACCCAAGCGCCAAGAGCCGTTCTGGGAGAACATCACCAGAACACAGCCCAGAGAAAACGGCCAAAATACATGACCAACAGAGAAAACACAGCAGCCAGCGGAAGCAACACAAACTGGTTCTGGGATAACCTCCACCAGAACCACCAAGGCACCGTTCTGGGAAAACCCACCAGAATGCAATGGCCAATACAACAGCAGCATACCTCAAACCCTGAGGTAGCACAACAACCGGAAGAAACAAGCCCGGAACAGTCCTGAGAGCAAGCCTCACTAGGACAACAGCAAACCATTCTGGGAAACCTCACCAAAACACAGGGCAACCAAGCGATGCACCTCAACCTCGAGGGCAATGCAACGACAACCAACCACACAACAGAGACCTTAAACCACAGAGGCAACACAGCAGAAGACTTTACAAGCACAGAAACAGTCCCAGAGGGAGAGGAACTCTTACTAGGACAACAACAAAACTGTTCTGGGAAACACCACCAAAACACAGCTGCCAAGCGAAGCACCACAACTGAGAGGGCAACGCCGCAACAACCAGAAACGAGCACAACACAGTTCTGGGGAAACCTCACCTCCACCACAACCAACAGAGAAGAACTCTGAGAGCACCTCACCAGAGTCCACAACTAGCCAGCACACAGCCGGCAACAACCACAGATAGGTGTCGCAGCGCTCAACCAGCGTGCAACATGGAACACAAGCATCTGCGTAGCTCGAGCAAGATGTCAACTGAGCAAAGCACAGTGCCCAACGGCGCACAGGCACGCAAGGCCAAACACACAGCCAACAACACATACCCCAACAACAAGGGGACATCCAACAAGGACACACCCTAACAAGAAGGGGACATCCAACAAGGACACACCCCAATAAAAAGGGGACATCCAACAAGGACACACCCCAACAAGAAGGGGACTGCCAACCAGGCAAGGACACCTTCTACCGGCTCCGCAGGCTACAACCCTGCACCGGTGAAGACCACACCACACGTAGGCTCTCTCAGTCTTCGCGACACACCCACACAGACGCATAGGCCGCAGATGAACCCGACTGCAGCACGAGCGAAACAGCAACCGCGCTCGCAGCATGCACACCCAGCAACAGCAGCATCGCTCTCCTGTAACTCATGCTCGGACCCTGCCGGAAAGCTAGCCATGTGCAACAAAGAACCAGATGCTTACCTAAAAGCAACTCTACACAGACGGGCCAGCAGCGCACGAGTACCTTTCTTTGGGACAACCATAGTTATTAACCCATTACAAATCTCATTGGACCCCTGATCTCTGATACCACTGTAACGACCCGACCTCCCAGACCCCCACTAGGGACCCCTGAAGTTCGCACCGCCTCGCACAAGTCCGAGAACCCAGAAGGGATAGAATTTAGTCCAGTGAGATAAGCAATGAATTCAAATAACTATTACAAGAAAGATTGTACATTAACGAAGAATTTAAGTACAATATGTCCCAAATAAAAGTACAGGTACAGAAAGAAAGGCGCAGTCCTTAAGGGGTATACCCTGAGGACTTGCAAAAAGGACACTCTCAACTCACTCTACAAGACAAGGCTCGGTAGGGATAACCAGTCCTTTACCAACCAGAGCAACATGAACTACAACAAAAAGGACGCAAAACTACTCTACAAAGCAGTAAAGCGAGAAATGCCTACCACAGAGTGCTACAAAGCAATGGAAAAGAGAAATGCCACGACCCACAACCAGGGTCGGACGTAATATGACTCCCGCAGAACCAGCGGAGTCAAACACAATGCGGAAGCAAACCCTCGGCACACACCCGCCGAGATAAAGAAGCTCATGAAACACCGGAGCAACCACGTGAGATCAGAGTCTCACGACACAAGCACCAAACATCCCAGACCTCCACGAGGTCGGGAAGGAACAACCAAGTGTCATCCTGAGAGACACCAAGCAACCACGTGAGAACGACGTCTCACCATAGGCACGACCACCTCAGATCTCCACAAGGTCGAGGGCCCACAAGCAGAACCACCCTGCACCTCAGACACTCCAAGAGGTCAGGGAACTACACTTACCGGTGCCACCACGGAAGGCACCAAAGAACGGGTTATCGAAACAGCAGTCGGGTGTCGGCACTCGACACCCTGAGAGAACCCGCATAATGGAAACCACTAATCATGGCCCATGAGGCCAACTAACCAAGCTCACAGAACTAAACACGGCTAGGCTAAAATCCCCGTGCAAGCTAGGGCAACGAGAAACACATTCCCGGAAATAGCGACAGAAACACCGTCAAGTAAGAGCACACAAGCCACCGCCACAGGCAGCTAAGAGGAGGACACACAGTCCACTCCTCCAGCTTGCCAGCCGCCGACTACTACCTACAACCTCCCCGGTAGAGTGAGGCTATCGAGTCATAGCCAAGAACAACACAACCACCGCAGCCCGGCCGAGCTGCGGCCCCACGCCTGACCTCCCTACGTGGCTCCAGAACCAACGCAGAGCGAGACAAACTAGCTGGTCCTCACCGGAAGAGCACCTGAGCCACCTCAGAGACCCAGACCAGCTAAGAGAGCTCTACAAACGACTCTACGCCGCTGCCCCACCATTTTCCTCTTCTGGTCCAAGTCCGAGACTTGAGCACGCCCGCCGCCCAGAGCAACACCCTCTGACACAGGTGCATGGGGCTAGGTGTTCTAGGAAACGATAACAACCTGTATCGCGGACAAGCTCTCAAGTGTCGAGCACCGGGCGAAAGAGAACTGGTGTGGCAACCACCACAGAAACAACACAGCTGACCTGTAACTAAGACGAGCCCAGTTGGCACAGGCACGCACGGCACCCCTTCCGGAAACCCCCAGAAGGGCTGTCGGCCAACGCCGGCACATACGGCACGGCCCGAGAACCCAGAACACCACTAGGCAGAACAGAAATGAAGCAACCAGAATGCGACCACAGGTGCGTAACCTTCTGAGCAAGAAGGCGACGGCAAACCTATCGCCAACAGGTCGCGACGACTAGGGTGTCGCCTTTTGATATGAACGCGATGTATCGACCTGTCACGTTCAGCATCAGAAGGCCAAACCCCAAAGCAAGATAGAAGGCGACAAGAACACAGACGCTACCCGAGGGCAGAATGCGACATGTATCCTGTCCCAACTAGAAAGCGACACACAGGGTGTCGCCTTCAGATTCAGAACGCGACGTATCGAACCGTCGAGTTCCTCATCCGAAGGCAGAACCCTTGGTCATAACCACCCAAAGTCCCACACCCTAAAGGGCCATAAGGCCATTGCCCACACAGGAGGACTGGCCTCGTGCCAAGTTGGAGAGACCTCCCTCTAGCCAACTTGGACACGAGCCATCTTCCTCCATAATCGGAACTCGGAGACTGAAAAGCAGAGGGGAACGCGACAGACAACCTGTCGCCACCAGAACGCGACAGGTTGCACATCGCCTTCTGTCTGGTGTCGCGACAGCTAACCTGTCGCGACCCCAGACAGATGCCCAAACCGAGCATTGGGGCCATACCATGGTCCCACAAGCTACAATACTACCTCCAAACGAAAAGGGGGAGGCGAGCATACCACGAAAGCAAGTAAAGGAGGGATTGAGCGGCAACACGCCACCTCTCCTCGCCCATACACAACATGCACGAAGCTTTAAACACGCAGAAGGAGCACCACAGGCAAGCATCCGCCCGTCCAAACCACAAGAGCACTATGAGCACGGGGCGGATTGCTCCAAAAACAAGCTCCATCCACTCCAAAAAGTAAGAGAGTAAGGAAATCCCCATAGAGAATGAAGAACCAAACCCAAATGGGCCTTCACGAAGCCTCAGCCGCCTCCTCCTCGCTCCACGACGCTCCGCCGCTCCGCCACGAGCTCGTCGACGACTCCACCGCGCCGAAGCCAGTGGAGAGAGCAGGGGGAAGCTTGTGACGGCCCTGGATACTTATGCCCATTAAGGCTCCATATCCAGATCCGCCTCCCGCGAACGGACCGAAGTCTCGCAAGGGATATCTCACACACGTGTCCAGGAAGAGTATAAAAGACAAACCACAAGAATATAGGACACAAGAAAGTACATGTGCTCATATCTGTTCACAAATTTGTACAACTATCCCATTACATTAATACATGTCCAATTAAAAAGTACAACTACCTAGGGCATACCCCGAGGGAGCATAAGCTCACACAACTAAACTAACACTACTACAACACAACTGCTGGTGGTACAAGTCTGTAACAACGCTGCTGCAAGTCAAACACACGGCAAGCCCTGAAAAGAACTGTAGGGGAGTGAGCCTCAACAAGTCACAGGCTCAGTAGGGGCTACCCAAAAACAACACCGAAACCACAATCACCTCAACCCCAAAGGGTCTCACTGGCAAGCCAAACCATGACATACTCACAACATAATAATAAATAACAATTAAACATAATCATGGCAATAAACATAAAGTCCTCGGAAGGAAAGTGGGATTACAGGACTAGTACAACACTACTAGTCCGCCCAACAACTGAAGTACCTAAACCACAGTCTCACTGGCACACTATTACAACAACTGGTTGCCTAAGCTATAAGCCACACAGGCAAATCACTGCCCAGGCTACAAGCTTCGCAGGCGAACCTCAATCATTTGAGTAACAGGACTGCTAACAAAGAGCTGGTCCTTTATACTCCAAACCACACTACGTCGGAAATTACACACGAGGTAACAGGATTGGCTACCACGAAGCCAATCAATAACACACTAAAACTTATAATTGGAATCTTACCCAAGAAGGGTAAAACACAACAAGTGAAAGATCTCACACGGCCTCCACAAAGCATAGCTCTACTAAACCACAATATGCCTAGGCCACAAGCCTCATCGGCAAATTACCCACAAGGTAACATGATTGGCAATCACAAACTAATCCACAATAAATTATAAACAAAGATCTACTTAAAACGGATAGGATACAATAAGTGGCAGGTCAAACCACAAGACCTCCACAACACACAAGTACTCGGAAAGGTTGGTACACAATGTATACCACAAAACTGCAAAGTAACCCTCGAAGGGTATAGGTACCTGCTACTCTGAGGTACCACAACACAAACACCCGAACACAACGTACAAGTAGGTGATAAACACCACTCTGAACCACAATTATATTGTACCTTTATTTAGGCACAATATTACAGGTAAAACCTCAACCAACAAGTCACACAAGCCACAACCACAGTCACAACTGTGCCAACACCAGGACACACCTCGAACTGGTCAAACCTCGACCACGAGTCACAAACTCACGAGTCACAGCCAATGGCAAAGCACGTGTCAAGCCACAGCCAGAGCAGACAAAGCACGAGTCAGAAAGAACGACGCCACCACACGGGAACGAACTACTGGCTGATCAGGC
The DNA here is from genome assembly GCA_014218235.1 of Colocasia esculenta. Taxonomy (NCBI): domain Eukaryota; kingdom Viridiplantae; phylum Streptophyta; class Magnoliopsida; order Alismatales; family Araceae; genus Colocasia; species Colocasia esculenta. The sequence goes on along the minus strand of CM024759.1, from coordinate 8,370,165 downwards.
CAGTATCCAACCCGGACAACACAACACAATAACAACCTCTCAGTCTCGCAGTCATGGACGAAAGGTCCAACTGCCACTCCACAAGGTAAAGTCAAACAACTGTGGAGACTAACTAACACCACACCTGCAGACACACAGCTGCAGGCCCATGCCTGGCACCTCTAGAGTCTCTGGCCGGAGCACCCTAAAGTGAGGCACTGGAAAACAGGACTAACTGGGGACCAGTGACGTCTATTGGTGTCCGTACCCCCAACTACGAGCGCGCTACAAGCGACTGCACACCCACAAACACAAGCCGATGCCTTACTGTCGTCTTTCCCTCAGCCAGACGTACAACTCAAACACAAGAGTGAGGGTGTCTAGGAAGACGACACAGACCTCAACAGTACAACACAAGTACCGGGACAAACCCCGAGCACAACACACACACGTGCCTGGCTCACAAAGAACCTGGGGTACCCGACTAGAGAGGCATTCCGGAATAGGCACAGGACCACCACACTTGGCTAGCACAAACCTCGATATTTACATATATAATCTTTATTTATAAATCATGATATACATGTGTTAGGATTAGCTTAACATCGGTCACCATGTGACCCCAAAGCTATCCTACACCAACACATTCATGAACCACAAACTTGCTTATCATCAGTCACCTTGTGACCTTCGTGGCTACACACACATCACTTAATACATAAATCAATATAATATTATTCAAAGAACAACAACAAACCAGGGCTAGGTCCATACATGACCTTTACTGCCCAAACACTACAAAGTCATGGCTAGGCTCACACAGGAACCTCACTGCCCAGTTACTACGACAAATCATAAGAATTACATTACGACAACGTGTGTGTCATGCACACACCCAAACCACGTAGACAGCACGTGTATACTACACCAACCAGATGCACCACACGTCATTCACGTAAACAACATGTCCAACACATGGACAGCACGCTCCAAGAGCGCTACAGGTGTCAATACACCACACATACTACGTAAACACCAAGCCGGTTACATACATAATATAGTAATCATGTAAAACATGCCCATCTCCTGAGCTATACGCTCCATGAGCGTAACAAGTGCACTGACTCCACCTATCATTGCCATGCACAACAATTAACAATAACCGACTAATTAAAAACACTGAAAGCATGCATAAACAGACCTCACTGTTGAGGTCGCGACATAGGGTACTGTCGCGATCAGGTCGCGACACCCCGATGGACGGCAATCATAAAGCTCAACGCGATAGGTCGTCCTGTCGCTACCTGGTCGCGACAGTAAACTGGACCGCCATAAGATCGCGACCCACCTATACGTCGCAACGGAAACTAGAATGCGACAGATGGGGCTTTCGCAACAACGTCGCGACACCCTGAGCCGTCGCCTTCGCAGGCGAAAACCCCAATCCGGAAGGGACTTCACAGTTCACCCTTCCTGACCATTCAAACCACGTTTAATTCTCATTTTTCATGCTTTAATGGATACCCTAGCATGGTATCTAATGTTATTTAAGCTTTAAACGAATCAAATCCATACTACAAGCATTCCACAAAATCAAACAAGGTAGAAACACCCTACCTTCGCGAAGAACGCGAAGACCGGAGTTCCCTCGGCGTTTCCCCCGCTCCACACGACGTCATCGCGGCGAGAGCACGCCCCACGCATCTTCAGAAACTCGAACCGCCCGGAAAATCCCGCAACAACCTCCCCCTGGCCGAGCAGAGCTTCCTCTGCTCTGTTCGGTTGGGGTTCTTAAAAAATAACACAGCTGTTAAGAACGCGACGCTGCCCTACGTCGCGACCTGAACGCGACGTAGGAGGCCATCGCCTTCCTACTCCTGACGTCAGCAGGCCACCCAGCGCCCGACACTTGGCGAGCATGCAGACGTCGATGCTCAACGGCGACAATAGGAACGCGACCCCGAGGCTATCGCGTTCAAAACGCGACGCACACCCCTGTCGCGTTCACAGGCAGAAAACGTGTGAGCGCTTTGGGCCCAATGGCCGGCCAACCAAGCCTCACAACGCGCGTGCAAACACCTGAAACACAAGCTAATGGGCTACACATTGGCCACCAAACCTGCTAAACCTGGATCCACGGGGATCCGAAAAATGCACGACATTACAAAGCTTCCCCTCCTCAGAGAGGAGGAGGGAAGGAGAAGGGAAAAGCCGCAGAAGAAAGGAGGGTCGCCTGGCTTAAGCCCTCAGAACTGAGGTCGCAACAAGCTAGGCGTCGTGTTCCCAATAAGAACGCGACAGGCAAGTTGTTGCCTTCCCAAAAGTTTCGACAGGTCTCCTGCCAGGCCGACAGCCTCTAGACCACGTGTCACACATGCAGGGGGCTCAGGTGAATGTGACAGCTGGTGCGTCGCCTTCACACCTACGCTATAAACATGTGGCACACAAGCCAATAGGCAACGGGAACGTGACACCAGGGGCCGTCGCCTTCTCAACCAGAAGGCGACAGGGAACACGTCGCGTTCAGAACGTGACACTCCAATCCGTTGCAATCCCAAGACAAATAAAACCCGAGATGTTACAGGAACAGAGCAACGCCCCGACCCACAACCAGGGTCGGGCCAGGCACGACTCCCGCAGAACTAACGGAGTCAAGCACAATGCGGAAGCAACTCTTGACACGCGCCTATAGACACGCGAATTTGGCACCACCGCAGGAAAATTTCATGTTGCGCCATAACGCCACAAATGGCTCTCTTTTTGCCTTGCAAGAGTAGTGTTCCCCATCATTCTAGGTCACCCCCTTCTTCCCCATTGCTTCCCCTCCATTCCCAGGGCCCCTCAGGCATTATAGGCATAAATTTCAAGTCGCGACAGGTATGGCAGCCGCCTCTTTAAACGCGTCCGGTACCCCGTACGTGATTCAGGATACCCTGGCTTATCGCGACGGCTTTCATGGGCGCTACCTTATCGCGGAAAGCAAGTCGACCGCAACTATATGCTTAACGCATCGGCCCTGCACGACGCGACAATGAATTCTTATTTTATTTATGGAAACTGCCCTTTTTATGAACGCGTCCACCATGGGCGACGCGATTCTAATTTCACTTTTTACAGGTTTTTCATAAATAAAATATTAGAAATATTATCACGTCGTGTGATGCCGACGCGATTCAGCGTATAGTCGCGTCCCTCTTACTGGACGCGATGCAGTTTATAGTCACGTCCTGCCTCCGAGACGTGATTCAAAGTTGGCTGTGGCCTCAAAAGTCGTTGCGCTCAGGCCCATAATTATGAGAAAATGTTGTAATCGTGTCCTTGTCAGCAGACACGATTCAAAGAGTCAAATCATAAAATCCATGTTAGCAGATAGTGCACGTAAGCACATGCGTCGAATATCGCCCGTATGGTAATCGCGTTGGCCGTGGCCTCCGCGTTTCAAGTTGCCGCAGCCATGGCAGACACGATTCTGCTCGTTAGCGCGGCATCCTGATAGGACGCGATTCAGAAGCATGGCAGCAATACTGTGCATGTCTCTTCAAATCGACCTATTAAATCACGGTCTGTCGTTCGGACGCGATTCAGATCCAAGTCGCGGTGCGCTGTCCCGACGCGACTCTAATCGCCGCCTGAGTCGAAGCCCTACCCGTTCGTCCCAAGGGGTCCACTCAGAGCGGTGAAGCCCTGTCGGATTCGCGCCTTGACGTCCAAGCCCGGGGTGCCTTCCAATTTGCACTGTCCATCCGATCCCATAAAGCCAGGCGCAGTCTTCCTTCATCGCCCACGTACCCCGGAGCGAGGTGGATGTCATCTTCCACCCCTTCCCCTCTGTCTGTCCAACCGACAACGCCGCTGCATAGTCCAACATTTAGGGAAGCACCCCCCTTTCTCTCTTTTATTTACATTTCAACTCCTCCGGGCCCACGCGGGCCTTACACTCCTTTTTTCGCACACACATGCATGCATACACACACACACCTACATTTTAGGGGTTTAAAATCCACCATACGGTAAGTCGTTCCCCATGTTCTTTTATTCTTTCATTTCATTCATTTAGAATTGATACTACGCACATGTGGCTAATCCCCATTTATTTTCTTTATCTATTTTGTCAGGGTAATCAAATAAGGAAACGCCCTCTACCACGGCCGGCCGTGCTCGTAGAGGAAGAAAGGACCCACAACCCCCACGCAATCTCCCCATGCTCCAACAGGTAACATCTGCGATCACTCTTCCATCTCGCACCCCTCACCGTGCGTCTCCATTCGGCACCCTCGCGTGCCTGGCGATCACGATCTTTTTATTTTTCGTATTTTCCCGCTTTTCACTCCATATCCACACACCACACACTTTTTATCTTCTACCCCCCCCCCTCTCTTTGTGGGCCTCTCTTTCTCTCTTCTTCGGGGTCCCGAAGGAACCTCGGAAATGCGGCGCCCACAGATTGGAGATCACGGTGGGACCTCTTTTTGCGTTTTCCTTTTGATTACCCTCCTCCCTTCGTGCCCCACGTGGCACTTTCTTTGGCACCCTCACGTGCCTCCCCTTCTTTTGTCCTTTTTATACATATACAAAGCATGCGGTGCGTTTAGTTTTATTTTATTTTTTCTGTATATCTCCTACTCATTTCCTATTTTTTTCAAGTTCTCAGGTTGCCGTTGGAATCGCGTCTAATGTAGAGGATGTGATTCAGTTCTGAGAACGCGGTCGGATAATTGGACGCTTCTCGGATTTGTGTCGCGGCGGCCGACGCTGACACGTCACTGTGTTCATGTCGCGGCGGCTCAGTCCGACACGTCATCTATATAGCCTAATTTTCGTTTCATGTACATCATTCCTGCTTACTGCTTTCTCTTTCGTCCCCGGGTGCCTATTTGGAATTGCGGCCAACACAGAGGATGCGTTTATAACACGTCCCCTACGCCAAAAGCGTTTCATCTTTGTTGTCGCGTCGGCCTAAGCCGACGCGTTATTGTCGCGACGGCAAAGGCCGACGTGTCTCCGCCAGAAATCCACCCATACGGACCAGAAGCGTCGCTGACAGCCTTCTGGGGCTCTCAGTTCTGCATCCTGGTGACTGGACGTGATTAGTGAGTCACAGCCGCTGTGCCGGACATGATTCAGTGCTGACAGAAATGCACCCCCTTTGCCATTTTTTTGCTATAAACTGCTGCATATAGGGAATTTTGCATTGGTCGGGGGACCTCCTTCCCTCACATCCTAAGCTCCACACACCCTTTCGGTGAAGGCAAGCTCTCCATTGGGCATTCCGTCCCTTTGGACTGGCGAACCTTCTCCCGGAACACCGTAAGTCTCCATACCTCGTGGATTCCCTCACGGCGGACCGAGCTGGTTGTACCCCTCCGTTAACCTGGGTTTAGATATCCACTGCGTGGTGAGAGGTGATTCTAGTTGTACCCCGAAGTTCATACTTTACCCAACTAGAAGCTCACCTGGAGTGACACAATGATTTTTCAATCCACTAATTAATTATGAAACTCCTAAAAACAGTGTAAGCATTACAACTTGTTTGAACCATATTGATTGTTTAATCTTCGTTCAACCTTGTTTGCATGCTTGTTTAAAAATGGACCCAGGCTATCATTCTAATTTTTATATGGACTATGAGGATAATTCAAGCGTCCAATCATTCCAATCCCATGTCCGTCCATTTCACCACCGTGAGGGACAACCTTCCACCTCCTATGGTTATGTGCGCACACCGCGCACTAACCAACATGATGTCCCTTCACATTTAACTCCAATCAGAACCCGGCAAGAGCCTTCCCCCCACCATGATCCCACTGTGTAGACTGTCCTGCACGCCCTTGATCAACTCACCCCTATTCAATCTTTAGTTGAGGGTGTGACTCCTTCTCCCTCTCCTTCTTCCTCTCCTTCTCCCTATCCTTCTCCCTCTCCGTCTCCCAGGCACTCACCTTTGTATATTCCAACGACTTCGCCACCTACCTCTGTACATTCTTCATCACCTCGGCCCCCTGGCCATTTGCACTCCCGTGCTCCGGTCCGTACAAACCAACCCCTGGGAAGGCCCACTAATTCAAGGCCACCCCCATGTACTCCCTCATATGCCCAGCAGCAACCCACTCCACTCCAGAATGCTCTTCTACAGAAATTGAACCATCTGGGGAAACAAATAAATAAGCTTTCAGAACCCATGGGTGACCCCGTCGCTGCCATGCCGGCTCTCCCTCAGATTTATATTCCTCCTTCGGAGGTTTTGTTGTACCAATTGTACAATGGCATGGGTAATCCCTACCTTTATGTCAAGGAATTCCTCTAAGAGTTTTCACGTTGGCAACATGACCCCATTACCTTGGCATTTTTATTCAGAAAATCTCTTGACGGTCTTGCACTCGAATGGTTCTATTCCCTAGAGCCAAGTGAGGTAGGAGACTTCCGCCCCCTTCGTAAAAAATTCCTTCAGAGGTACAAAGACCGTGTTAGCTCTTATCTCTGTATTACGGATCTAGCATCCGAGAAGATGGGGGCTAACGAGGAATTTGTACAATTTGTTGACCGTTGGAGGTCAATGGCCACCAGAATGCAGCATGAGCTCTCGGAGTCGAAGCAAGTTAAAATAATCATTTCCAACTCCACTCTGAGGTTCAGGCACATTTTGGCCATGAACCAAATCACCTCCATGGAGGAGCTCTACGAGCGGGGACATTACATCCAGACACATCTGATGGACTCCCCAATCATAGAGCTATTTGATCAAATTAATCCGAGAAAGAACGGATCAGTGGACGCCATCCACCTCACCACCATATAACATCCACATCATATACACCTCCACAAATTCCCATCTACCACAACATGCCTCCACCCAGGCATCCATTGATTCGTCCTCCTCGGACTCAGCAACCTACAATTGGGCCCTATAATGCCCCTATACAAGAAGAAGCTCATGCGCCCTACGTTGCGCCTGCTCCAGCTCCCATGCCGATTCCCACACCTTCACCACAACAGCCTCTGCCTCCCTCACAACCTGTTGCTCGGGCCGAAGTTGCCAATGCCCAACCCATCTGCGAAACCACTTGGTGTTATGATGATGAACCTTCCGAGGTCATGTTCGTACGCCATTTACCTACACCTCCTACGTTGCCATCCATTACCATTAAGCCTTCCACTATTAAGCCTCCACCCACCATTACACCGACCATCACATCTCCCATTGCGCCAACACCATTGGCAACCGAACCCGAGCAAACCCTCCCTATCATACCCATCGCGCCTCCACTGGCCATACAACCTTCTACTACATCCACATCCACCCCCATCCAACAGAGCGGGTGCAAACATTTTAGGAGCTGCAAGCGTCAGTAGGAGGAAGTCCTGGGACCGGGCATGCTTTACAAATTCCACGATCATATCCCTCGCATGCCGATCGTTGTTTCCATACCGGGCACATTCACTGAGCGGAAGTCCTCACCTCCAATCATGGCCGTCAAGAGGCCTTCTAATCATATGCCGATCATTCCCATCGCCAACAAGCTTCATTTCCATATACTTATAGGGAATCTCTCCCTCCATGCTCTCATGACCCCTCACACAATTGTTGTGAACCTTCCCACTTTAGTGAAGGGGTCAGCTTCTCAGATTATGCTCACGCACTCCAACGCCAAATCATTGGCACCATCTATTGCTCAAGGGGTCGTGCCCCCTTCCATATCACACACTTTACAATCCTTGGGCACGGTCCCCTCTTCGTTGCTTCCAAATCTACCAGTGGAACTCCCCGCCCTTATATTGAACCACATTCTAAGGGAGTTGCTACTGTCGCTTGACACTCCAACGGAAGCCAACAACCCCATTATCGAGAGCCGTTCAATTCCTCAAAGAAGAGCAAGGCCATCTGCCTGCTGGGCAAAATTTACGAGGAAGTACCTGAGGGTCAAAATGCCGATTCCCAAGAGGAATGTTAAACACAGGGCAAGGCAAAAGACCAGGGGGCCTCCTCCATCTTTTCCCTTTCCATTTCAATCATCTTTTATGCTGCTTAGCACCTTTCCGTGGGTTCTCCACATTCCCTCCCCACGGGAGGCATTTTATTTTCATTTGTTGTGCAATCCATCCTCTTGCACTAGGCATCGCGCCCCTTCTTGTACTCCTTACCCTCCCTTCCATGCCCCTCGCGGCACATCTTCCCATTGTGCCATGCTTGGCATGTCTCCCTTCCGTGCTCCTCGTGGCACATCGTCCCATTTTGCCACACATGGCACGTCTCCCTTCCGTGCCCCTCACGGCACATATTCCCATTGTGCCATGCCTGGCACGTCTCCCCTCTGTGCCCCACATGGCACATCTCCTTCTTGTGCCTTACACGGCACATCTCCATCCTACGCTCCACGCTGCTCACCTTTCCATTTGGCCCCTCGTGGCCCGCTTGTTTTTTCTCTCCTTCGGCTCATCCGAATTTTCTTCCTCTCTCAGGGCACCGCGCCCTCCTTCTTCAAACCCCTCCGGCCCCACCGGAGTCTCCAAAATCTTTCCGCAACTCCCTCCTCTCCATCATTAATCAGGTCATCCGACCTTTCTCCCACTGTTTTTGGGGCTTTAGCCCCCACTTATCTTTTTAATTCTGAATAATTTTGTACATTCTTCATAGTCACCGAGTCTCACCCCAGCACAGGGCATTTGTTCTCTTCCACCATTCCCTCCTCTCCATGATTAATCAGGTCATCCGACCTTTCTCTTACTGCTTTCGGGGCTTTAGCCCTCATATATTTTTGTAAATCCAAAATAAATATATAAATTCTCCAACCTCCAAGTCTTGCCCCAGCGTAGGGCATTCGTCCTCTTTCCGCAATTCTCTCCTTTCCATCTTCAATAGGGTCATCTGACCTTTCTCTCACTGTTTTCGGGGCTTTAGCCCCCACTTGTCCTTTTAATTTTCGAATAAAAATGTAAATTCTTCGTAGACCTCTGAGTCTCGCCCTAGCGCAGGGTATTCGTCCTTCTGTAATTCTCTCCTCTCCATCTTCAATCGGGTCCTTCGACCCTTCTTGCATTGATTTTGGGGCTTTAGTCCCCATGTATCCTTTTAATTTCAAATAAAAAAATTTGTAAATTCTTCATAGACCCCTGAGTCTCGCCCAAACGCAGGGCATTCGTCCTCTCTATACCCTCTTTCGAGGCTTTAGTCCCTATGTATCTCTTTAATTACCAAATAAAAATTGTAAATTCTTCAAAGACCTCTGAGTCTCGCCCCAACGCAGGGCATTCATCCTCCTTTACCCTCCGAATTCTTTATTGTTAGAGTTCAATATCAAAAATACATAAAAAGATGAATATTTCAGCATTACCATACTATCGCAGCATTTCTGTTATGAGAGCTCCAAGGTCGGAGTCCAAAATTCCCTCCCGGGTCATTAAGGTTTGCCCCTAGCATGGGCACACTCACACACTGCACGGCGCCCAAAGCCGATTGCTCCGGTAGACACCGTCACTGTCACAGCCATGCCTGAATGGCACAAAACGTCTGTTTCTCTCCCCTTACTCTGCCAAAGTATGGGTATTAGAGGTAGTTTGGGCGAAGAAACCTACCTGAAGCACCCCGTCATAAGAGGACGTCTCCAAATAGGCAAATCAAAATGACCAAGAAAATTAATGTCAAAATACATGGCAAGAGCGGCAAAGTCCCCGCGGAGATCCAAATGGACCTGGTCGTATGCATGCAAAATCAAAGTCAAAATCCAATCAAGATAAATAGGGCATGGCAAAGAGTGACAAAGTGCTCGCGGAGATCCAAATGGACCTGGGCATACGCATGTCCCTACAATCAAATGGTCATAAATCAATTGAAAAGTCGCAGTGCTTAAATGAGACTGAACCTTCTGACGGTTGTGCCAAGGAAGGAAGTCAAACTCGCTGCCTCAGCACCCATACCCAGCTTATCCCCAACTTCTCTTCCCTTCTTCCTGCCAGACATAGTCGCCTTTTTAGGTGTGGCTTTGATAGTGACACTGTTAACCAAGTGCAATCAGCCCGTGGGCACCACGTTAAAACGCACGCCCTACTCTGGACATTCTTTAATAAAACGGGAGGTAATAAGGACCCCTCGCCAATCGATTTTCATAACCCTAATGCCGCCATGGCATGACAAAGTCTTCAAAATCCCAAAAAAAGAGGGATATTTTCAAAATCACAAAAAAAATTCAAATACCCTTTAAAAATCCATAAAATTTGAATATTTCCAAAATCAACAAAAAATCAAATAATCTCAAAATCAACAAAATTCAAATATTTTCAAAATCCATAACAAATCAAATATTTTAAAAATCAACAAAATTCAAATATTCCAAAACCAACAAAAAATCAAATACCTTCAAAATCCATAAAAATTCAAATATCTTCAAAACAATCTAAAAAAATTCAAATACCTTCGAAACTCAAAAAAATCATGATGGTATTACTCATGGCAAGCACATTGCCTCTTATCTGTGTCAGATCGACACAAATCTTCCCCTTCGTGGGTTCCCCATCTTGTACTAAAACTCCTTTATCCAAGAACACTTATCATCATGGTTTAACAAACAAATTGTTTGAGCTATTCTATTGTTGACTAATTTAGTCATGCTCCATGCTATAAATGTTGTTTTCCATGATGTTTTGTTGTTTCTTAGCTAACGAAGTTTTGAGTGCAGGATTTGAGTCACCTCGTCTGGTGCTTCATCAGTCTGCTGTTGCCCCCACCATCAAGTTATCTATATAATATACCCTTAGAGCACACCAAGGACCTTGTGGCTCTGAGGAATCTGGGATTTAAGTACCCCTCTATAAAAAATAGTGATTATCCCAGAGGATCCTTAGCTGCACGGATAGGCCATTACACTTGGCACATGAGGACGACGGACCCATGCATACCCCCCGGTCCTGACTCAACGCCATCATAATAATAATATCCTTGGTTATTTCCTACTCCTCTTAGCCTATTTTTTCTTTTAGCCCAACATACATGCATGTTAAAATCACAGTGGAAAACCACACTTGCAATGCAATTTGAGGGCCATTCGCACCTCAAATCTAACGCAACTTGAAATATTCCATTCCGGGTTGAATACCCAACTCTCTTTGTTGTTGCCTCTCGGCTGATTTCCTTAGAACCCATTGTTTGGACTTATCCTTTTTACTTTTCGCCTTTACTCCCAGAGATCCACCTGAGGCAGTGGCAGACGCCCCCGATGGTAAAACCTAACAGATTGTGTCCTTAGGTACTTCCCCTTCGCTGGAAGTTGATCTCTCCTTCTCTCCCTAAGATCCACCAGCGGCAGTGGCAGATACCCCCAATGGTGAAACCTAATGGATTGTGTCCTTAGGTACTTCCCCGACACTGGAAGTTGATCTTTTCTTTTCTTTTGTGCCCCACGCGACACCTTTCCTTTCTTATCCCTTTTCCTTTGTCCAAACATTTATTCTTTAGGTTTTCTTCCTGGTGGTGCTTCCATGGGTGTTGGTAAAAGACTCTTATCAAGTGGTAGTCACCTAATGATCGCGCATGTCTATTTTTCACCTTGGCATCTACTTTTCAGTCCACTCCACTTCACTCTACTTCGCTACGCTATATTTATTTCATTTTACTTCACTCCATTACACTCCATTACACTCCACTTCGTGTCCCTTCGCTCGCTCCCCTACAAAGCAGACGCCAAGGTGTGGCAGCTGTAGACACATGAATTTGGCTCCACCGCGGGCAAATTTCATGTTGCGCCATAACGCCACAAATGACCTTCTTTTTGCCTTGCAAGAGTAGTTTTCCCCATCATTCTCTATCACCCCCTTCTTCCCCGGTGCTTCCCCTCCATCCCCAGGGCCGCTCGGGCATTATAGGCATAAATTTCAAGTCGCGACGGGTATGGTAGCCGCCTCTTTAAATGCGTCCGGTACCCCGGACGTGATTCAGGATACCCTGGCTTATCACGACGGCTTTCATGGGCGCTACCTTATTGCGGAAAGCAAGTCGACCGCAGCTATATGCTTAACGCGTCGGCCCTGCACGACGCGACAATGAATTCTTATTTTATTTATGGAAACTGCCCTTTTTACGAACACGTCCGCCATGGGCGACGCGATTCTAATTTCACTTTTTGCAGGTTTTTCATTAATAAAATATTAGAAATCTTATCGTGTCGTGTGATGTCGACGTGATTCAGCGTATAGTCACGTCCCTCTTATCGGATGTGATGCAGTTTATAGTCACGTCCTGCCTCCGGGACACGATTCAAAGTCGGTTGTGGCCCAATAGTCGTCGCGCTCAGGCCCGTAATCATGAGAAAATGTTGTAATCGCGTCCTTGTCAGCAGACGCGATTCAAAGAGGTCAAATCATAAAATCCACATTAGCAGACAGTGCACGTAAGCACATGCCTCTAATATCGCCCCTAAGGTAATCGCGTCGGCCATGGCTGCCGCGTTTCAAGTCGTGGCAGCCATGGCAGACGTGATTCTGCTCCTTATCGCGGCATCTTGACAGGTCACAATTCAGAAGCATGGCGGCAATACTGCGCATGTCTCTTCAAACCGACCTATTAAATCGTGGCCTGTCACTCGGACGCGATTCAAATCCAAGCCGTGGCGGGCTGTCCCGACGCGACTCTAATCACGGCCTACCACCCGGACGCGATTAACTCTCAAGGTCACGTCCACGGTACCGAACGCAATTCAAAGATTTCACCTCTATAAATAGACCCCGAGGGTCATTTGTAGAGGGGGGGTTCCGAGAAGCGGGGAAGCCCTGCCCGTTCGTCCCAAGGGGTCCACTCAGAGCGGCGAAGCCCTACCGGATTCGTGCCTCGACGTCAAAGCCCGGGGGTGCCTTCCACTTCGCGTCGTCCATCCGATCACCTGGAGCCCGGCGCCATCTTCCTTCGTCGCCCACGTACCCCGGAGCGAGGCAGACGACGTCTTCCTCCCCTTCCCCTCCGTCTGTCCAACCGGAAACGCTGCCGCGCCGTCCAACATTTGAGGAAGCACCCCCTCCCCTTTCTCTCTTTTATTTACATTTCAACTCCTCCGGGCCCCACGCGGCCCTTATACTCCTTTTTTGCACACACATGCATGCATACACACATAAACCTACATTTTAGGGGTTTAAAAGCCACCATACGGTAAGTCGTTCCCCATGTTCTTTTATTCTTTCATTTCATTCTTTTAGAATTGATACTACACACATGTGGCTAATCCCCGTTTATTTTCTTTGTCTATAATCAAATTAGGAAACGCCCTCTACCACGGCCGACCATGCTTGTAGAGGAAGAAAGGACCCACAACCCCCGCGCAATCTCCCCACGCTCCAACAGGTAACATCCACGATCACTCTTCCATCTCGCACCCCTCGCCGTGCGTCTCCATTCGGCACCCTTGCGTGCCTGGCGATCACGATCTTTTTATTTTTTGTATTTTCTCACTTTCCACTCCATATCCACACACCACACACTTTTTATCTTCTACCCCCCCCCCCTCTCTTTGGGGGACTCTCTTTCTCTCTTCTTTGGGGTCCCGAAGGAACTTCGGAAAAGCGGAAAAGCGGTACCCACAGCACCCGCCGAGACAAAGAAACTCACGGAACACCGGAGCAACCACGTGAGACCCGAGTCTCACGACACAAGCACCAAACATCCCAGACCTCCATGAGGTCGGAAAGGAACAACCGGGTGTCACCACGAGAGACACCGAACAACCATGTGAGAAGCAATGTCTCACCATAGGCACGACCACCTCAAACCTTCACAAGGTCGAGGACCCACAAGCAGAACCACCCTGCACCTCGGACACTCCACGAGGTCAAGGAACTACACCTACCGGTGCCACCACGAATGGCACCAAGGAACGGGTTATCGAAACAGCAGTCGGGTGTCAGCACTCGACACCCCGAGAGAACCTGCAGAACGGAAGCCACTAAACATGACCAAGCCCACAGAACTAGACACGGCTAGGATACAACCACCGTGCAGAGCTAGGGCAACGAGAAACCATTCTCGGAAACAATGTGAGAAACACTGTCACGCAAGAGCACACAAGCCACCGCCACAAGCAGCTAAAGGGAGGACACACAGTCCACCCCTCCAGCTCGCCAGCTGCTGACTCCTGCCTACAACCTCCCCAGTAGAGTGAGGCTAGCGAGTCACATCAAAGAACAACACAACCACTGAAGCCCGGCCGAGCTGCGGCCCCACGCCTAACCTTCCTACGTGGCTCCGGAGCCAACGTAGAGCTAGGCAGTGAGAAGGACTAGCTGGTCCGCACCGGAAGAGCACCTCAACCACCTCGGAGACTCAGACCAGCTAAGAGAGTTCTACAAATGACTCTACGCCGTTGTCACCACCGTTTTCCCCTTCTGCTCCAAGTCTGAGACTTGTGGACGCCCATCGCCCGGAGAACTCCCTCTAACAGACGCGCGGGGCTGGGGGTCCCAGGTAACGTTAACAACCTGTCTCACGAACAAGCCCTCAAGTGCCTAGCACCGGGTGAAAAATAACGGGCGGGGCAACCACCAACAGAAACTGGCACAGTTGGCTTGTAACCAAGACAAGCCCAGCAGGCACAGGCACACACGGCACCCCCTCCGGGAACCCCCAGAAGGGTCGTCGGCCAACGCCGACACACACGGCATGGCCCGAGAAACCGGAACACCACCAAACAAAACAGAAACCATCGCTCTTCTAATAATCGATTGACAGTCAGACAATCGATTATTAGACAGATGGGAGCCTCCTAGCGCCAATGCTAGGAAACAGCCAAGAAGTTGTCACCTTCGGTCACTAAACACAGCGAGCCAACCTGCCGCGTTCCCTACCAGAAGGTCCTAAGGGCAACCATGCCCTGCGGCACACACTGTCACGCCAACCGTGGCTAAGAAAAACACCCGAGGTCGACCAGATGCTATCGCGACCTACAAGGCCGTCGTGTTAAGAACACGACAGGCAGGGCCATCGCAACAAGCACCGAGTCGCGCCGGGGAGACGCGCTGCGACAACTAGGTTGTCGCGACCAGGCAACACGATGCGATAAGCTTGTCGCGACAGGGCCGTGCATTGCAACAAGTAGCTTGTCGCGACGACCAACGGGGTCACGTTGCGATCCTTATCGCGACGGCCAACCATGTCGCGATAAGGTCGCGACGGACCGGGGCGACGCCTTCTCTGATGTCGCGATGCGCTTGACAGCCGCGACATCAGCTGGAAGGCCAACTGCCGGGATGCTACATCCCGGGGTCCCCCACACAACTAAAATCACACAAACACGGGGAGGGGATCATGGAGAAAGCTGTAAGGCATGCAAATAAAACACATGGACTTCCAATACCCACCATCAAGAAAGGGCACAAGCATCCCTAATGATTTTGGAAGAACCGAACCCAACCAAGGGTCTTCACGATGCACGGCTGCCTCCTCCTCGCTCCCACGACGCCACTCCCGCTCCGCACACGCCGCCGGCCGTGCCACCAAGCTCCACCGCTGGAGGATGACGAGAGGGAGACCTCTCCCTCAGAGAAGAGAGGAAAAGGGAGGAAGGAGAGAAAGAGGAAAAGGGGGAAATCGGTCAAGGCTTTTAGCCTCCGGCCCACGGAATACGACGGGGTGGGGTGTCGCATTACCAACTGTAACACGACGGTCACCAAGACCACGACCAGATCACGCCCATCGGGGGCACCGCAAAAACCTAACATGATAGTCTGCCACGCCTGCCACTCTGACAGCTGTAACCGAAAAGCGGAAAGTAGTTGCGACCGGTTGACCGAGGGTGACAAGAACGCGACGGCAAAGGCGGTCGCAACAAGGGATGACTGTCGCGACGGGCGCGCTCCGTCGCGACACTGACGCGCCACCCAGTCTAAGCGCGTCAGCAGCCAGTCATCCAAAACGCAGGAGAAGGGAACTGGAAAGCCCAATATGTTACAATATATCCAAGAAAAAAATAATTTCATCCTCGAAATCAAGGGCGAATCCCGGTCAGAGAAAACAACAGGTGCCAAGCGACCACTAAGTCATACCACGACTTCCTGGTGGTCACCACTATGACCCTGCCACAAAGGGAGTGCCTAACCAGACATCCGATAGCTCATCGAGCGCACAACAACTAGCGCAGAGCACACAATCGGATGTCGACAACTCCTTAGGTGCGGTGCGCACCAACCGACCATAATACATAGAAAACACTAGTCGAAAAACCCCACGATTGAACCCTCAACAGACCACACTGTTGAGACCAACCGATCAGTAACTCACTCTGCCACCAGTGGCTAGACAAAGGTCCCAACTACTGACGGCAACCGAGGAAAACGCCAAGAGGTCATCCGCAAGACTCTGCTGGATGGCTCTGCATAACTAAGTACAACTAGTACCTACGATAAGGCCAAATGAGAGCTTCTTAGGGTGACCCAAAACCAAGCGATAGCATGCACGTGGAAAACACCACGACACGCAGAACAGTGTCCATCGGCACCACTGGATCTTACCCAGATCGTCCTCGTGGTCCAAAAAGGACACACAACAACTGTACGGAGCTATAGAAAACTAAACCCAACGCTCCACAGGCACACGCGCAAAGACAAAACCTAGAAAGACATCTGAGGTTGGAAAAGCCAAGCATCCCAAGACATCGGAAAACCTACATGGAGAAACGAAACATTTCTAAAGGTCGAAAGCAACACGTCGACCTCAAAGGGACCCAAACCGAAGTAGGGTACCCCAACTGAACATACTCGCTTTCCAATGCGAGAGGGAAAACCCAGACACAAGCCACGACCAAGGCCTGGCGTACCACCGATAGGGCTACCTAAACAAGGCAAAGCAGCCACCCCACAGCGGTAGCGGTACGACCACTCGGCATTGGCCAGCACCAAGTGTCCCAGAGGCAGAAAGCTCCAGGCCTCCAACATCGAGTAAACTCGCGAAACGATGCACGAAGCTCACGATCAGGGAAAACATCACACCCCACGGTGCTAACACAAGCACCAGGAGCCACCCAAGGCACATCACAATGCACCAAGGCTCCAGACGGCACAAAACAACCACTCAAGCACGAGCACAGGGTGCCACCACCAGCACCAAAACCAGGCAAGGTGCAACACTGTTGCACCAGCGGCCGAAACAACACAGGCTACCAAGAAGGACTCTCCACAAGGGCATGCCAAAAGCCACTACAAGGAACTGCAAGCCAAAAACGGCAGAACGGGCCACACTGGCCCTGAACCCTTAAGGCACAAAGACACAAAACATCGAAAGGAAACACGCTCGAGGTGCAGCACAAAACCGCACCAACGGCCTGAAACGACTCTAGGTCAGCCAAAGGGGACTCTCCACCAGAGACCCAAAAGAGAAACACGATGAAAACCAATAGCTTCAAGAGTGCAACAACCACGTTCGCTCTTAGAAGCACACAAACACAAGGCACTGCTCCCACCACGCAGGCAGCGAGGGCCACACATCAATAGTGACAAGTGCCTCCCAAGCATAGCCGAGGCACAAGCAAAACACGCACTGAACAATGCCTACACCAGCAAGCCAAACAAAAGAAAACTGGTGCTGCCTCACATAGAACACAGGGCACGCTGCCCACATCATTCCGTCAGGCAACTAGAAACCTGCATAGCAAGAGACGGGACAATAGGTCACCACAATCTATCGCACCACAAGGAAACAATGTGCACGGGGTGAGCAACCAACTCAACCTCAAGACAGCATAAGAGGAGGGACCTTCACCACAAAGGTTGCCACGGTGCGCGACACGACACCAAATGCCATGTGAAAGCACCACCACCCCGAGCAACCATGGAAAACAGAGGAAGGAGGCACACACCCGGCCTCTTACTCACACGAAGGAGAAAACATCACACAAGGCTAGCACTCACCCACGAGGCACAGCCAACCAAACACCCACTACACTCACCAGACTACCATCTGGGAGAGCACGTAGGGAGCGAAAAGCGAAGCAAACCACTCGACCACGAGAACACACGAAGTCCCACCAGCGCAGCCGAGAAACTCGAAAACGAACAAGAAGACAGCCTGGCCAGCACAACGTCTAGACACACGGTCAAAGGCACTACACCTTGACCGACAACGCAAAAACAGACTGAATGCGGACAGTCCATGTCACTCCCCGATATTTAGCAGCGGAATAAATACCGGGGGACGTGAACGATACAAACAGGCGTATCACAGTTGAATAACGCAGAGTCACAATTGAATATAATAACACATTCGAGACTATAATAGGGTCACCAAACATATACCTTGTTTCATTCCATTCAACTAGATACAACCTCACATAAGAAGAATCAACTGAAAAGTGTTTATTAATCAAATAACAAGGTTTCTCTAATACATCGACTACTCAATTGTCTATTTCTAAACTGTCATCTATTTCTAGGACGGGTGCTCGTCACTCTTGCCCAGTCCCATCTGACTCCACGGGTTCTTCATCACTACCTGAAAAGGGCAGGATGATAGGGGTGAGCGAACTAGTTCAGTAGGATTTACATCTCAATAACGTGCGGGCACTAATATACATGATTAACATTTTAAATAGGCAGATATGCATGTGAATATGCTGACAATGCATGCTTTTCTAATAAGTTGAATAGCAAAGTAGAACGGATATCATGTCAGATCAAATGTCGAGTTCCATATACAATGGACATATAATTCAAGAATAAAATCATGTCAGAAGAGATTGGCCATATTCAAGCAGTGCTCATGTGTTCACAAGAACAAACGTATCATATCATGTCAAGTCAAACTTATCACGTCAAACAGGTGGCACATTTCCACAATCTTGCATATCAGTGTGCTATGCCAAGCACCAAGAGTCCATACTCCCACGGTTAACAAGTACATTGGGGCACTCCTCCCCAGGACCGGACAGGGCCCCTATTGCACAGGCATTGGATCAAGTTTTGGACCAGAGTCCCACGTTGTGCCGAACAAACATATTCATATTATGGCCACAGAGTTTCAATAACAAGCACATAGTAAAAAGAACATGATCATTCATAGAGTCAAGGAATGACAAACAGCTCAAAAGAACAAGGCAGGATAACGACGTATCTTATTGTTTCATAATTCTTTAATGTCTTGACATAAGGATGTTTCTAAAGACAGATCGTATGTAGAACATGTGCTTTCCTAACATGTATGCATATGACAAATGATTAATGGAACACCGGAAAACATGTAACCATGAAACTCATATGCAAATCATAACATTAACACCACTAACATGTCCATACTAACATGTATTCACCCCCACATTCATATCATATTCTTATTTTATCAATTGACAATAAGCAAGATCACAAGATAATCCAATGGACATAAGATCAATCACAATTACACATTAGAAGCATATTCATATCATTACTATTTTTCAATGGATTGATTTATTTTAGGTCCATGCATACTATATAACATCATGCACAAGCTAGTAGACATCATGAGATGATTAGACCTAAATTATGCAAATTTCTTGTAAGGTGGTGTCGACACTAGATCAAGTGGTGTCGACACCATGCTCCAAACACAAGACAAAATCATGCAAAACTGGTCAGGTAGTGTCGACACTAGTTCAGGTAGTGTCGACACAGTGCATCAAATACAAGGCAAAAAGGTCAAGTAGTGTCGACACTAGTCCAGGTAGTGTCGACACTAGAGATAGCTCCCAGAACACCTTCTGGCCAAGCTGAGACAGTGTGTCGACACTAGCCCAAGTAGTGTCGACACTAGAGGCCTTCCCAGAACACCTTCTGGGCTGTTTTGGGACAGTGTGTCGACACTAGCTCAAGTAGTGTCGACACTAGTGCCCTTCCAGAACAAAACTTATAAGTCATGTGGAACCCGAAAATACATCTCATGCAGCGATTCACTTCCAACTCTTATAGCTCTCTAACGAATGACATTTGGACAAAACATTCAACACGACAGATGAATAATACAACTAGGGGAAGAACTTTTATGTTGAGGGTTTGATCTAATTCGGCCTTGAATCCCAAGAAAACATGTGAAGAACAAAAGTCAAGTGTAGCCCGAAATCGTAGTATCATGCAGTGACTCTCTTACGAAGCTTATAACTCCCTAAAGAAAGACATTTGGATAAAATGTCCAACATAAAAGATGATTGTGACTTCAATTAGAAGAACTTTTATGAAGGAAGTTTAGTCAAATATGGTCTCAAATATCGTGCATAAAAAGACGAACGGGAATAAGCCCTAACTGGACACGACTTAGAGAAAACGACCAATACTCCATGCATACTCCATGAAAATTGGGCAAATCATGTGCAAACGATCATAGACACGATGCTCTACATGATGGTATAGGTTTTATTTAAGCTTGGCCTGAGAACACCTACCTTTATGAAGATCTAAAACCAGTCAACGTTCTGGACGCAGCAGAGGATGAAGGGGGATGAAGCTCCGGGTTCCTAGCCTTTCTCCTTCTCCTCTGAAGCTCTAGCCTGCCTGCAAATGACCCCAACTCATTGTTAAACCTTCCCCAAGAGTTTAAGGATGAGTTCTTATAGTTTTAGGATGTAGTTAAGAGTCCTAACGAGACTAGGAAAGGGGCTTCGAGCTCTGTTTCCTAGTTTCCAAGAAATCTGGGATTCTCTCACCCAAAGGAGGTAGCAAAGGTTAGGAAACCTCCTCTTAGAGTTGGGTTCGGTTTTGGCTTACCTTACATGACTAATCACCCATATTTTAACTCTAAATTGCCCTCCTTAATTATTGCCTAATTACATACACGAATTCTGGATATTTTCTTGTCCCAATTTTTATCCTTGGGCCAAATGTGCTCCATTGGCCCAATCTTGTTAATGGGTTATTAATACATAATGTTGAAAGTCTCTCCAACATGTTTATTTAATTTATGGTCGGGTTATCTTTCCGCGTTAACAATTTTCCGACTTAGTTTCTTAATTCGGGTAACTTGGTCACGTGTGACATATACTCGGCCAATCAGATTTTCCGTTGCACGAATTCCTTCGTGGAACGCTTAGGGATAATATTTGGGGTTAGTTTATAATTTTTACGGAATTTTACAATGTGTTTTCTCACATACGATAGTGGTACGTAAGTTCTATCATTCCGATAATACGAAAGTTATTTATTTACTAATTTCATACTTGAATTTGTTCATGGGTCATAAGTTGTCCATTGGTCCAATTTATTTTATGGACTATCCCCACATATTGTTTGGAGTCTACATAAATTTCTCATTTAGTTTATGATCTCATTTTATACACCTGATAATGGGTTATCTAACTTATTTCCTAATTACGATAATAAGTCACACTAACTCTTAAATATACCTCACGTGACTTTTATTGACCTAAATTTCTTGATGGATCATTAGAATATATTATTTAAAGTCCATCTATGATTTTTATTTAATTTTCTGACTTATCTAAGTATGTGTGATAATGATTTCCTGACTTATTCCCTGATTACAATACTCAGTCGCAAACGCCTTAACTTGGACCATCTAATTTTCCTTTGCACGGATTTCTCTAGGGGTCATTAGGGAGTATTATTTAGAGTTGAACTATGATGTTTATGAAATTTTCTAATGGGTTTTTGTATGTATGATAATGACACGTGCATTTTTGCTATTTCACAAATATTGATTTTATCATTTTCGATTTATTTCTAATTATCCAATTACCGAATTTCCGGGGTGTTACAGTCCACCCGGCAATAACTACAACTCATCTCCACAGAGAGAGAGCAGCGACAACCAAAACAACACAAGGTGACCTTGGGGAGGACCTCCACCCAAAGCGCCAAGAGCAGCTCTGGGAAAACATTACTAGAACATAGCCCCAAGCAAACGGCCAAAACACATGGACAACAGAGGAAACACAACAGCCAGCGGAAGCAACACAAACTGGTTCTGGGAAAACCTCCACCAGAACCACCAAGGTGTCGTTCTGGGAAAACCCACCAGAATGCACCGGCCAACACAACGGTAGCATACCTCAACCCTGAGGTAGCACAACACACGGCGAAAACAAGTTGGAACAGTCCTGAGAGCAACCCTCACCAGAACAACAGCCAAGCGATGCACCTCAACCTAGAGGGCAACGCAACAACAACCAACTAGACAACAGAGACCTCAAGCCAAAGAGGTAACATAGCAGAAGACTTCAACGAGCACAGAAGCAGGCCCAAAGAGAGGAACCCTCACTAGGACAATAACAAAACAGTTCTGGAAACATCACCAGAACACAAGCAGTTAAGCAATGAACCTCAACCCAGAGGGCAACGCCGCAACAACAAAAAACGAGCACAACACAGTTCTAGGGAAACCTCACTTCCCCCAGAACCAGCAGAGAAGGACTTAGGGAACACCTTAATAGAGTTCACAACCAGTCAGCCCAAGGTGCGTGTCGAGAGTTCACACTGCTGGCAACGCGCGGCGCAACCAACTACTACCACAACCGTTCGGCGACAAACTCCTACTACACCGAATCCCTACTTGGAAAGAGTAGGGGGTGAGCCACACGAACAAGGCTCAGTGGGGATTACCAGTCCCTTACCAGCCAGATAAGCAGGAACTCCAACAACAGTGGAAGTAAAACTATTCTACAAAGCAGTAAAGCGAGGAACACCTACTGCAGAGAGCTACAAAGCAGCGGAACAGAGCAACGCCCCGACCCACAACCAGGGTCGGGCCAGGTATGACTCCCGTAGAACCAACGGAGTCAAACACAATGCGGAAGCAACTCTCGACACGCACCTGTCGAGACAAAGAAGCTCACGGAACACCGGAGCAACCACGTGAGACTTGAGTCTTATGACATAAGCACCAAACATCCCAGACCTCCACGAGGTCGGGAAGGAACAACTAGGTGTCACCACGAGAGACATCGAACAACCATGTGAGAAGCAACGTCTTACCACAGGCACGGCCACCTCAGACCTCCACAAGGTTGAGGGCCCACAAGCAGAACCACCCTGCACCTCGGACACTCCATGAGGTCAGGAAACTACACCTACCAATGCCACCACAAATGGCACCAAGGAACGGGTTACCGAAATAGCAATCGGGTGTCAGCACTCGACACCCCGAGAGAACCCGCAGAATGAAAACCACTAAAGACAGCCCACGAGGACAACTAACCAAGCCAACGGAACTAGACACGGCTAGGCTATAACCATCGTGCAGAGCTAGGGAAATGAGAAACCATTCACGGAAACAACGTGAGAAACACCGTCACGCAAGAGCACACAAGCCACCGCCACAGGTAGCTAAGAGGAGGACACACAATCCACTCTTCCAGCTCGCCAACCGCTGACTCCTGACTACAACCTCCCCGGTAGAGTGAGGCTAGCGAGTCACAGTAAAGAACAACACAACCACCACAGCTCGGTCGAGCTGTGGCCCCACACCTGACCTCCCTACGCGGCTCCGGAGCCAACGTAGAGCGAGGTAGTGAGAAGGACTAGCTGGTCCGCACTGGAAGAGCACCTCAACCACCTCGGAGACCCAGACCAGCTAAGAGAGCTCTACAAATGACTCTACGCCGTTGTCCCCACCGTTTTCCCCTTCTGGTCCAAGTCCGAGACTTAAGTACGCTCACCGCCCTAAGAACTCCCTCTAACAGACGCGTGGGGCTGGGGGTCTCAGGTAACGGTAACAACCTGTCTCAGGAACAAGCCCTCAAGTGCCTAGCACCGGGAGAAAGAGAACGGGTGGGGCAACCTCCAATAGAAACCGGCACAGCTGGTTTGCAACCAAGACAAGCCCAGCAGGCACAGGCACGCACGACACCCCCTCTGGGAACCCCCAGAAGGGCCGTCGGCTAACGCCGGCACACACTGTGACGCCTCAAATTAATACAAAGTATGAAGCTATAAGCGTAGCATACTTGCACCAGAAAATCACTTAAAGATTTACATTGTTTCATGTCGATACCATTTCCGGACATATGTACACCGGCAGGGTGTCACTGGATTTTGGTAACGAAATTTTAGTTTGAAATTACCATAATTATCAGAAAAATATATTGATACCAAAAATGTAGATATTGAGAATTTTTGATGCACGATTAACAAGGTAAATATGATTTGTCTATTTTTAGGACAATTTGTACCTGATAAATATTTATTTAAAAAAATAATAAAATAAAATTACTATAAAACTTACCACGTTGCAATTAGACTGTGGTTGAAATTTCATTTTTATTGGATGTCATTTACATCTTAAATTAAGGTTCCAAAGAGACCTAAATGAAAAGTAATCTATTTACGTAACTTGTTTACATAGGATTTGTTATTTTTTTCACCTAGCAGTAACCTGCACCCAAATGTGAACATGTGTAGGTAGTGGTAGGCATGTGTAAAAGTGCATATATTTATTGGTATAAACATATATGTGTGTGTAACAAAAGAAATGATAAAATAATGTCAAGGATAAGGATAAACATTAATTTCTGCATGCAAATGCATACGTGTAAGTGTGTGCTTGTTAGTGTAACATGTATATGTGTATGAGGTGTTAGAAAGAAGTGGATGTAATGATGAGGAAGCTACGTGGGAGAGTGGGGAAGTGTTTATATGCATGTGCAAGCATATATATATACATTTATAGGAGTAGATAGAAAGGGGTTGGCAGTGGAAGCACTGGGAGGGGAAGAAACACCAGGAAGGAAGGAGTTTTTGTAGAAGGAAAAAGGCTAGCTTGGTTTTGAGGAAATAAAGAAGAAGGAAATAAGGTGTAAGGTAGGTACCTTCACATTACCTTTAAGATATTAATGTTTTCTTGATCCTTAATCAAGTTATAAGTCAAGAATTTCAATTAATATAAATCAGAAACAAATGTTCCATCTGAAGTTTCATTTTAAAAGGCTATTATATGATTTCTTGGTCATTTATATAATTATGTAAATTTTCTTGGTACTATCGCAGACCTCTATAATTTCTTATGAAATTAGACTTTATTATTATCTTCTCAAAACTTGATATTTATATTTGTAGCATGTTATTTGATAGAGAACATGAGGCTAGATTCTGATAAGACCAATCCCCTTGATTATTGGGTTCTGAAAAGCCAGGGTAGGTCGACACTACCGTACATAGTGTCAACCTACATTTCATAGTGTCGACCTATCTGGTCATAGTGTCGACCTATCCTTTCATAGTGTCGACCTATCTCTTCATAGTGTCGACCTAACTCTTGATAGTGTCGACCTATCTGTTCATAGTGTCGACCTATCTTTTCATAGTGTCGACCTATCTTTTCACAGAGTCAACCTATCTCTTCAGAGAGTCGACTCTATCCTTCAGAGATGTTACACAGTACATCTACTGGTGTCCTCACCCCCAACTACGAGCGCACTAGAAGCGACAGTACACAAACTCACACAAGTCGTTGTCCCACTACCGTCTTTCCCTCAGCCGGACGTACAACTCGAACACAGAAGTGAGGGTGTCCAGGAATACGACACAGACTTCGACGGTACACACCGTACTGAGACAAACCTTGAGCACCACGTGTCTGGCTCACAATGAACCTAGGGTATCCGACTTGAGAGCTAACCACGGAAGGCGTTAAACAACCTGACTTGCCCTGCACACATAACCATGCAAACTCAACATTTCCAATCATGGCAAGTACCAATGCACCGCTTACAAGCTTTAAATAACTTAAACCACATCACATAACCACTATACAACCGAAAAGAGACAGTCTGGTCTTAAAACCCAACAGCTTGGGTGGACCATCCTAGAAGCGCGTCGTACATAGACGCCACAATTCACACACATAATCACGACTGGTAAAAACATCGCCTTTAAAAATTGAATCGCGACTGGAAAAGTCGTCGCGTTCAAAATGTGACGTCTGGGTCTGTCACCTTTCAAGCCAACATATCAAACCTGTGCTTCTTCTCCAAAAAACCCATTAAACAACCATTATCTGAGATGGAACTACATCTAACCATCTACACAATAACCTAAACATGTTTGCTATTGAATATAAGAAATACCATTCACCCAACACCTTAAACCTTATACGAATAATCAAAATAGGGCGACTCTGCCATGGCATTTCTCGCGCTTCGAATCACCTCTTTGTACCGGAAACATGTCGAACCACGAACCCCAAATCACTTGGAAAATCCAGCAACAGCTCCTCCCTCAATCAAATAGTGTTTCCTACATTGTTTGGCTAGGGTTCAACCGAAGCAACCTATCAGTCTAAATCATGACGTAGCGTGCCGTCGTGTTTAAATTGCGATGTCCCCCATCATCACATTTAAACTTTGACATCCCTGCATGCGCCATGCGGCGCGCATGCAACCTCGTCTTTGGAAAAGCGGCGATCAAATCACGACATAGAAGGTGGTCGCATTCTATTAGAAACGCAACGTCTGTGTTGGTCGCGTTCTTAAGAAGCATGCTAGAGCTATGTTGGGTTCAAATTTTCCAACCCTCAACCTCACACAACCTTCTACACACACCAAAACACAACCAATAGGCTACACACTGGCCACCAAACCATTAATCTACAATCCGAAAGGTCACACTATTACATTACTATCACCTAAAAGAAATTTCATCCTCAAAATTTGGAAAGAAACCTCAACACATGATTTACAATTAATCACATATAAGACTATCAGCTAAAAGAATTAAAAGCTCACTCAAACAAGTATGGATACATTCTGTGCATTTCATCTTCTAATTCCCAGGTGTCTTCACCTCCCTACCTGTTCTCCCATCCGATTTTTACCAGCTCAATATCTTTATTTCTCAGCTTTTGTGTTTTCTGCCATGTAATCAGTACTGGATATTTCAGCATAGACATATCTAGTTTTAAATCATCTCGAGTATAACTGACAATCTGTGAAGGGTCTCGGACATATCTTCTCAGCATAGAAACATGAAACACATCATGTGCATCCATAAAATCTGTCGGGAGCTCTAATATGTATGTTGTTTCACCAATTTCTTTCTAAAATCTGGAATGGACCTATATATCTTGGACTAAGTTTGCCTTTCCTGTTGAACCTTAAAACACCTTTGGTGGGAGAGACTTTCAAAAACACATAATCACCAACCTCAAATTGTAATGGTTTGCATCTTGTATCTATATAGCTCTTTTGGCTACTTTGGGATGTCTGTAGCTTTTCCTTGATAAACTTGACAATTTCTACACATTGCTGCACTAATTCTGGTCCCATAACTTGTTTCTCTCCTACTTCATGCCAATTTAACGGTGTTCTACATGGTCTTCCATATAGGGCTTTATATGGTGCTATCCTGATACTTGTATGATAACTATTATTATAAGCAAATTCCACTTGCCCTGTATACATAACCATGCAAACTCGACTTTTCCAATCACGGCAAGTACCAATGCACTGCTTACAAGCTTTAAATAACTTAAACCACATCACATAACCACTATACAACCAAAAAGAGATAGTCTGGTCTCAAAACCCAATAGCTCAGGTGGACCATCCTAGAAGCGCATTGTACACAGATGCTGCAATTCACACACATAATCGCAACGGGTAAAAGCGTCGCCTTTAAAAACTGAATCAGGACCAGACAAGTCGTCGTATTCAAAACGCGATGTCTGGGTCCGTCACCTTTCAAGCCAAAGTTTCAAACATGTGCTTCTTCTCTGGAAAACCCATTAAACACCCATTATCTGAGATGGAACTACATCTAACCATCTACACAATAACCTAAACAAGTTTGCTACTGAATATAAGCAATACGATCCACCCAACACCTTAAACTTGATCCGAATAATCAAAATAGGGTAAATTCCCCTACCAACATGAAGAACACGAAGAGTGACGCTGCACTAGAGTTTCTCGCGCTCCAAATCACCTCCTTACGCCGGAAACACGCCAAACCACGAACCCCAAATCAGCTGGAAAATCCTACAATAGCCCCTCCCTCAGTCAGACAGTGTTTCCTACACTATTTGACCAGGGTTCAGCCGATGCAACAAATCAATCTAAATCATGACGTAGTGCGCCGTCACATTTAAATTGCGATGTCCCCGTCATTGCGTTTAAACTTTGACGTCCCTACATGCGCCATACGGCGTGCATGCAGCCGTGCCTTTGGAAACGTGGAGATCGAATCGCGACGTAGAAGGTGGTCGCATTCTATCAGAAACGCGACGCCTGTATTGGTCGCATTCTTAAGAAGCAAGCCAGAGGTATGTTGGGTTCAGATATTCCAACCCTCAACCTCACACAACCTGCTACACACACCCAAACAGAACCAATAGGCCACACACTAGCCACCAAACCCATTAAGCTACAATCCGAAAGGTCACGCTATTACACTACGGACTTCTAGACACCGACAAAGACTCTAATCCTAAGAGCACATCTTCTAATCTATTCTTACCTCTATCTGACCTTCACAGAGCCGATAAGGGAACTCATAACTATATATTCCCAAGAACCCCCCACCTCCCAAAAGGTAACTCATGATTACACACTAGACCTTTATTTTGGTGAAGAGTGATCCCATATCCACCAACCATGTAATGCCCCAACGTGGAATATCAGAGTGGGATACAATTAAATATATAGTATAGAGTGTAAAATAGACATCAAACCAATGCACAAATTGGAATAATACCAAATGAACCAACTTTATTGATAATTCCACTAATCTCTATTACATTTGCTAATTCAGAGCCAAAACTATGGTCCCAGAGTACTTTATTCAAAAGTAAACAAACTAACTAGCTAACTAAGATATTTGGATGACATAACAACGGGTCACTCCTGTGTCTACTCGTCCCCATCCTCATGCGTGTGGTGTTCCTCATCAGACTCACCTGAAACACATATAACAAATAACACAGGATGAGCGATAACACCTAGTAAAACAGGCATGCTTAAAGTGATTAATATGTTGGATAGTAGGATAACTAGAGAGAACAATCGAGAGAGTAATAACACTTGATAGCAAGAGAACAATACCACTTTTCAAAAGAATATAGCACATCTAGCACTTTAAAGGAATGGCCATATAACGACATAGCACATCACGATAGCACACAAGTCAAGATAGCATGTTGATTGTCTTTAGATTATCGAGATAACTGGCACTTGAGTGTAATGACAAACACTCTGATCATTAAACTCCCATGGGCACTAGCACTTTCGCGCGCACCTCCTAGAACCAGATCGGGCCCTTTATAATGTTGCCTGACATTACTCATTTTTTTATCTTTAGAGAATCAGTCAAATGGCCAATATAGAGTACCAAGAATAGATGAGAGAAATTGAAGAATGGACGATATTGTAGAGAGATTGTGAATAGATGAGAGAATAAGAATTAGATGAGAACTATAGGTCAATTCACGTAAAACAACGTTAAACAGATGAAAGTAACAGTTGCACAACACGCATAGTTGTGTGCTGGTAGCCTAGTAGAATTCACTAACCACCCACTGGCCGTGCTAGGAACACTGTCTAGAGGTCCGACATGATCTTGAAGTAAGAGAGAAATCTAAGGCCGTTGGATCATGATGATCCCTACGGGTAAACCGGTGTTGATGGTACAACCTGCTTGTCAGCAATAGACGTCCGCCAAAGCCAAGGAGTCTTACGGAGGCCTTGAATAAGGAGTTCCTGATCCAGTCAGGAATATTCCTAATGGAGAGGTCATCCAAGTCAAGAAAAGTGTGTATATAAAGCATTTGTTTGTCTTGCCTTGAGTGCTCGAAGGTAGACAGACGCGATAATAGTATTAAATCGAGAGAATAAAATGAAGACAAGTCCATTTAAATTAATAGAGAAATTAATATAAAATTATTGCACTTAATTACCAGATACATTATTGGGGTATCTTAATGCCATTGCAAGTCATGTTGTATGGTTTCTAGTGTGTTCATGTGTTAGAGAAATCATAGATATGAGAAGATCATGTAATGCCCCAAAAATTTTAATTATTAATAAAATATGAATAATGTGGTTATTACACATTAATATTATCGTTAGATTGAAATAATTAAAATTTTGGGATTAATTATTGTGAATAAACGTTACACCAGTGTCGTACATAGAGGTGCGCGCTCCGACAGGGCGACACCAAAAAATTATAACGAAAATGAGATCCGAGAACACCATAATTTCCATAAAAATATGGTGATATCAGAAATGTAAATATCCAGATTTGTTGAGGTACAAATTTCGAGATTAAGCCGACGCAACTATTTTTCGGGTGATTTTTTACCCAGTATAAAATAAAATCTAAAAATTAAACTATAATCACCATAATTTGTAACACCATCACATTAGCCTATGGTTGAAATTTTAACACAAATAGACACCATTTGGACATATTTACATTAGGTTC
The DNA here is from genome assembly GCA_014218235.1 of Colocasia esculenta. Lineage (NCBI taxonomy): Eukaryota > Viridiplantae > Streptophyta > Magnoliopsida > Alismatales > Araceae > Colocasia > Colocasia esculenta. The sequence continues at coordinate 8,339,829 of CM024759.1, read as the reverse complement.
AATGGGCCAGCTGAATTATGGTCCAATTACGGTGGGGATTTTCTTGGGAATTTCTAGTGCCTATGTGTGAGGCATTGGGAAGGCCAACACACATAGGGGAGAGGTTAACACGTTGTTACCTGAGGTGTTAAGCTAGAATGATGCATGTTAAACGTGTCAACAGTAAAAACCAAATGGATTTTACTATGACACATCAAAGGCCAATGTTTCGTTGTGCATGGTGTGTGTGGAAGGCTATAAAAACACCTCAGTGGCCATCGTACTCACCTTTCCACTATTGCTCTTGCACCCATTCCTGCTTGTGTGGTGACCATTGCTACTGTTGCTGTGAGGAAGCTGCTGCTGCGTGAGCTGCTTCTTCTACTGCTTCTAGTAAAGGTACTACAAGGTGTAGCTAAGAGAGGCTGCTGTGTTGCACCTTGGCATCGTCGTCCTTCCTCTAGCTGTGAGACCACTGAAGAAAATGCACATCCTTCTAATTGAATAGGATTCACTTCCTGTTCTCTTCTTCTTCCTATATCTCATCCTTGGTTCAGTGGTTTGAAGTTAACTTGTCCCCAAGCATATACTAGTCTCCAGATCCAGGAAGTGGTTCCATGATAATTCTGTCTACCTTCATTGAGTTGGTTCAGTTAGAGACCATTCTAGTCTCAAGTGTGTGTCTTGGTAAATGATTAATAGAGGTAGAGAAAAGATTTCTAGAAGAATTGCTCTTCCAAAAATCTTCTTCTTTGAGTCTTCGTCATCCATGTATACCATGTTGAACTTCCTTTCCTTCATTTCCTTGTGTCATTGGCTTGGTATTTTGAGGTTAAGATTATACTTGTATAATGTCATAGACATGGTAGGAATTGTAGGTGAGCTTGGTAGAACATTCCTTGGTAGTTTTGATCATTTTCTGGAAGAATACACAGCACCTGTCGATAGCCATGACTTACCTGTCGACAGGAACCATGTTCCAGAACCCAAACTGTGCTGGAAACCTGTACCTGTCAACAGATAGCCCCTACTTATCGCCATCTGATCCTAGCCTATCGACAGGTTACAGCCAGACCCATGTTTCTACTTCTGGGAAGCAGTACCTATCGACAGATCCTCCCTGGCTGTCGACAAGCCCTGCCTGATTCATCTTTCTAGCACTTACCTTAGTTCAAACTCTTGCTGATACAACACATAATTAGCCTAGCTATTTGCCCATCCAATATTTATTGTTTCTACCACTTAAACACTTGATAGAACTACCCCATTTTCTTTCATCCTTACCTTGAGTTATCTTTTAAGAGTTCCAATTACAATTGACCTTTGTAAAGTTATCAACTTTTATGATCAGTGAAAATAGTCTCCAAGTTCCTGTTGTGTAAGATATGCTAAGTACTTGTGTACCCCAATTGAGCCATTACAAGAGTGAGTGTGTTATGATGACAAGTTGTGGGTCTTTGGACTCATTTGAGAAATATGCCTGTGCAAATAGGGCTGATCCGGTTGTAGGAGGAGCACCCGAATTCGTTAGTGACCGCGCGGGAATGATAAAGGACGAGTGGATGTTGGCATACATCATTATGTGCTTGATTAGTCATCATGTCATCTATGTGTCTGTGAATGTGTATTTGAATAAGAACTTAAGTGTCATCTTGAAATCTTGATCATGCTTCCACATTACTCTTGTTCTACATGTGTTATTTAATTGACAAGTTCGTTCAATCATTTTGATATACAGTGTTAGTGATAGCCAAGTTCTTACCTTGAGATTGTACATCTTAGAATATGATTAAAGGACCTGAATTCTACTGGGCTAGTTAGCTCATTCATCCTACCTTTTTCAGGTGGTCATGATGTGAGTGAAATCTAAAGGGGATTTGTGTGCTGAGTGGACTGCTCATCGTCAAGCAATCCGTCATCTTTTATCTTTCTTATAGACATCGTGGAATGTAATAATTTTACAATTTTATTCTATCTGCTCCTCATATAGACTATAATGAGGAGTATCATGTAAAAAGCTTCCGCTAAGTTAGTTGTGTATAAATAAACTTTTGTGTTAATTCTCGTACTTAATATCTGTCATTTTCAGTAAACAGACTTTTACTAGGACGTGACAGATAAATTGGTATCAAAGCCTTAGGTCGATAAACCTCGGGATAACCAGTGAGTTGGGGTAGAAACTTGGGATTTGCTAGAATGATTTTGTAACTATGTAAATACTTAACTTGTTATTTATTTCAGCATGGATATGAATGCCCAAGAAAGATTGGTAGCAGCCATGGAGATGCTATGTCAGGACATTGACTTATATGCCCAAGCACAACGGGAAGCCCATGTGCAAATCAAAGAAGAGGTGATTAACCTGACTGCGGGCGCATTCCTTGCAGGCAATCCCCGTGCTTCTCTAGATATCATGACCCAGGTCATGAATCATTTGGATAATTTGAAGCTGGGGCAGGATATGTTGCTCTATTAGGTCAAAGGTTATTGGGAGGCATTGACTGATGCGGCAAGAGAGCTGTACCACAGGGTTGGAGGAGAACAACAACCATCGTCTGTGAAATCTGTTGTAGACCTAACCCAAAGTTAGAAATGGAATTAGGCAACTTATCTTTTTGTAACCTCTTTTTTTGTTCAAGTGTTGGTTGTATATATAACTCATAGGTGTATATGAAGTGGGAGGTTGAGGATGTGGACAACATTGTAAATATTTCAATTTAGTAGGTAGAATGCTGTGAATATTTTCAGTTATGGAACACAGTGTTGATATGATATGATGTAAATATTTGACTAGCTAATGGAAAGTGGTATGTTATATGAAATTTGAAGTTGTATGTGATGAATGTAAGCTTGGATTGATTGTGAAATTAATGTATGCATTATTGGATGTTACAGATACTCTCTCAATTTAGTCATGGATGGAGGTGATGCTAACTGGAGAAAAATGGAGAGTTCAATGCATGAATTGACTCGAGTGATGAAAACGGTAGCCAGAAACAAGAACCACAATGGAACAAGTTTATTTAAGGATTTCCAAAGTCTGGATCCTCCGAGATTCGCGTGAAGTACGGATTTGGATGAGGCCAAAAACTAGTTGAAAGACATTGAAAGGATATTCAAAGTGATTAAATGCACAGAAGAAGAGAAGATTCGTCTGGTGACTTTTCAGTTGGATCATGATGCTAGAGCTTGGTGGGAAACAGTAGAATCAACATTGGAGGACGCAAACCAAGTTGGTTTGGAAGAATTTGTAGAATTATTTAATGACCAGTACTTTTCTGAGGTAATCCAGGAAAGGAAGGCAATCGAATTTGCTGGTTTGAAACAAGTTATGATGTCGGTGTCAGAGTATGAGGCCTAGTTTGCCTGATTGTCCAAGTATGCTCCGCATCTTATAGCTACGGAGAAATTGAAGGCCAAGAGATTTATGAACGGACTATGCCCTAATTTTATTATGCAGCTAATTCCTCATCTGATCACTACATATTTAGAGATGGTTAAAAGAGCCTTAGCATTGGAAGCTGCTAATGATACCGTGGACAAGATTAGGGGAAGGTCTGGAGAAGGATCTTCGAATCGTAAAAGGAAGTTTGAGTCGGGGAATGCCCCGAAGGTTTAGCAGACTGCTAAGAAGGCAGGAAAAGTTCCAGTTGAAAACAAGAATGTGTGTAAACATTGTCACCTTAATGGACACAAGGCTGAAAATTGTTGGCGTAGGTTGGATGCATATCTGAAATGTGGGAGTACTCAACATTGAATTATGGACTGGCCGATGATCAAGAATGCGCTAGCCAACCCAAATCCCTGAGCAAAGCAAGGAAGGTTACAAGCCATTCAGGAGACGGAGCCTAAATCCCCGCAAGAAGGAGGACTGATTGAAGGTACACTGTTAGTAAACTCAAAACTCGCATATGTATTGTTTGATTCAGGAGCTACGCATTCTTTTATTAGTTATGAGTTTGCTAAGTCTCTGGAGGTACAATCAGTTCCATTATCTACACAACTTGAAGTTGCAACTCCTTTGAGTGATTGTAAGAAACTTAAGAAATATTACCCTGCTAGCCAGATCTTAGTTAAAGGGCATAATCTACCTTGTGATTTGATATGTCTAGAAATGTGGGATTATGATGTAATTCTTGGAGTTGATTAGCTATCTAAACATCATGCAAATTTAGATTGCCAGTTAAGACAGGTCACCTTTCTAGAAAAGGAAGTTTATTCTATGACCTTTGATAAACCCCACACAAGAAGAATACCTATAATTTCAGTAGTCAAAGCCTGTAAACTAGTACAAAAAGGTTGTCAAGGGTATTTGGCTTCTGTGACCCTGATAAATCAGAATATCAATGGATTGGAAGATATTCCGGTGGTAAGGGAATTTTTTGATGTTTTCCACGAAGAGTTACCTGGTTTACCACCTAATAGAGAGGTGAATTTTTCAATTGAATTGGTACCAGGAGCTACACTAGTATCAAGAACACCCTACAGAATGTCAACAGAAGAATTGAAAGAGCTAAAAAGTCAATTGTTGGAGTTGATAGAAAAGGGGTTTATTAGACCCAGTACCTCACCTTGGGGTGCTCCGTCATTATTTGTTAAAAAGAAGGATGGGTCTATGCGATTATGCATAGATTATCGACAATTGAATCAGTTGACTATAAAGAACAAATACCCACTTCGAATAATCGATGATTTATTTTATCAATTGTCTGAAGCTCAATGTTTCTCCAATATTGATTTAAGATCTGGTTATCATCAACTCAAAATTCAGGAGCAGGATATTCATAAAACGACTTTTCGAACAAGATATGGACATTACAAGTTATGCCGTTTGGATTGACTAATGCACCTGCTGCATTTATGCATTTGATGAATGACGTGTTTAGATCTTATTTGGATCAGTTTGTAGTTGTATTCATTGATGATATATTGATCTATTCTAAGAGTATAGAAGATCATGAAACACATTTACGGATTACTTTGCAATTATTACGAGATCACAAGTTATATGCAAAGTTCGGTAAATGTGAGTTTTGGTTGAAGCAAGTAATGTTCTTGGAACACATTATTTCTAAAAAAGGATTGTCAGTGGAATCTTCAAAGATTGAAACCATGCATAAATGGGAGCAACCTAAGAACCTCACTGAGATCAGAAGTTTTCTGGGTATGGCCAGTTACTATCGGTGATTTGTCAAAGATTTTTCTAGAATTGCTTCGCCTCGCACACAATTGACTAGAAAAGGAACTGCATTTGTGTGGAATGAGAGTTGTGAACAAGCATTCCAATTCTTAAAGGAATGCTTATCGTCTGCACCAATTCTAGCTTTACCGGTAGAAGTAAAAACATTTGAGGTTTATACTGATGCTTCAAATATTGGACTGGGATGTGTACTAATGCAAGATGGAATAGTCATTGCTTATGCATCGAGACAATTGAAGGCTCATGAGAAAACTACCCAGTACATGATTTAGAATTGGCCGCAGTAGTTTTTGCTCTTAAGCTTTGGAGGCACTACCTGTACGATAATCAATTCATATTGTACTCCGATCATAAGAGTCTCAAATACCTATTTTCACAAAAAAGAACTGAACATGAGGCAAAGAAGGTGGATGGAGTATATTAAAGATTATGATTTCAAAATTGAGTACCATCCAGGAAAAGGTAACACTGTGGCTGATGCACTCAGTAGGAATCCTATAGCCAAGGTATTCCAATTACAAGTTAAGGAATGGAAATTACTAGAAGAATTTTCCACATTAAGTTTGAAGGTCGAGCTACAGGAAGAAAGAGTTATAATTGACAACTTGACTGTGCAGTCAGACTTGTTAAAACAAATTGGAGAGCAACAGGATAATGATCCTTCATTAGCAGAAATTAGAGAATAATTGGCTTCTAGACTTGATTTTAATGAAGATGTTCATGGAAATCTTCAGTTCTGAAACAGGTTGTGTGTGCCGAATAATTCTGAGATCAAGAAACAAATTCTAGAAGAAGCTCATCGATCACGTTACACTATTCATCCAGGAGCTGTCAAGATGTATCAAGATTTGAAGAAACATTTCTGGTGGTGTAACATGAAGAAGGACATTGTGGATTTCATAGCAAGGTGTTTGACATGTCAGAAAATTAAAGCTGAACACCAGAAACCGGCAGGAAAGTTAAAACCACTTGAAGTGCCAGAGTGGAAATGGGACAGTGTCGCTATGGATTTTATTGTGGGATTACCTAAAACACAAAGTGGATTTGATGCCATATGGGTAATCATTGACCGACTTACCAAATCAGCTCATTTCTTAGCAATCAAGACAAGATGGTCTGTTAGTATCCTAGCAGCAATATATATGAAAGAAATTGTTCGATTGCATGGAATTCCAAAGGACATAGTTTCGGATAGAGACGCAAGATTCACCTCACACTTCTGGAAAGCATTACAGGTTGTATTGGGAACTAAACTGAAGTTTAGTACTACGTTTCATTCTCAAACTGACGGACAAATAGAGCGGGTGAATTAGATTATTGAGGATATGTGTTGTGCATATGTATTAGAGTTTGGAAATGACTGGAACACTCACTTAGCTATCATGGAATTTGCTTACACAATAGCTACCAGTCAACTACTCAAATGGCACCATTTGAAGCTTTATATGGTCGCCAATGTAGATCACCACTGTGTTGAGTGGAATTAAAAGAATCACATATCCTTGGACCTAAAATGATGCAAGAAACGACATAAATTATCAAGTTGGTGCAAGACCGAATGAAAGCTGCCCAAGATCGACAAAAACGTTATGCTGATCGACGAAGAAGGGAGCTGGAATTTCAATAAGGTGATTATGTATTTTTGAAAGTATCTCCCCGAAGAGGAATTAAGAGATTTGGTATCAAGGAAAAATTGAGTCCAAGGTATATTGGACCATTTGAAATACTAAAGAGAGTTGGTGAAATGACTTACCAACTGGCACTTCGACCACAGTTATCTAATGTACATGATATCTTTCATGTGTCAATGCTGAGAAAATATGTGTATGACCCATAACACATTATTGAAGACCAAGATCTGGAGGTACAGGAAAGTTTGGCATATGAAGAGAAACCTGTACAGATCCTTGATCAAAAGATTAAGCATCTTCGAAACAAGGAAGTTCCACTATTAAAGATTCAATGGAGTAAGCGTGGACAAGAAGAAGCAATGTGGGATCTAGAAGATGCCATCAAGATCAAATATCCGGAATTGTTAACAGGCCAGTACCCGTACCCTTATGTTATTAAATTTGGAGGACCAAATTTCTTTTAGTGGGGGAGAGTTGTAACGCCCCGAAAATTTTAATTGTTAAGAAAATATAAATAATGTGGTTATTACACATTAATATTATCATTATATTGAAATAATTAAAATGTTACGATTAATTTGTGTTAATAAACATTATTCCATTGTCGTACATAGAGGTGCGCGACAGGGCGACACCGAAAAACTATAACGAAATTGAAATCCGAGAACACCATAATTTCCATACAAATATGGTGATATCAGAAATGTAAAAATCCAGATTTGTTGACGTACGGATTTCGAGATTAAGCCGACGCAACCATTTTTTGGGCGATTTTTCACCCAATGTAAAATAAAATCTTAAAATTAAACTAAAATCACCATAATCTGTAAAATCATCACATTAGACTATGGTTGAAATTTTAACACAAATGGACACCATTTGGACATATTTACATAAGGTTCAATGGGCTAGCTGAATTATGGTCCAATTACGGTGCGGATTTTCCTGGGAATTTCTAGTGCCTACGTGTGAGGCATTGGGAAGGCCAGCACACATAGGGGTGAGGTTAACACGTTGTTACCTAAGGTGTTAAGTTGGAATGATGCATGTTAAACATGTCAACAGTAAAAACCAAATGGTTTTCACTGTGACACATCAAAGGCCAACGTGCCATTGTGCATGGTGTGTGTGGAAGGCTATAAAAACACCTCAGTGTCCATCGCACTCACCTTTCCACTGTTACTCTTGCACCCATTCCTGCTTGTGTGGTGACCATTGCTGTTGTTGTTGTGAGGAAGATGCTGCTGCATGAGCTGCTCCTTCTACTGCTCCTGGTAGAGGTGCTACAAGCTGTAGCTAAGGGAGGCTGCTGTGTTGCACCTTGGCATCGTCGTCCTTCCTCCAGCTGTGAGACCACTGAAGAAAAAGCTCATCCTTCTAATTGAGTAGCATTCACCTCTTGTTCTCTTCTTCTTCCTACATCTCATCCTTGGTTCAATGGTTTGAAGTTAACTTGTCCCCATGCATATACTAGTCTCCAAATCCAGGAAGTGGTTCCATGATAATTTTGTCTACCTTCATTAAGTTGGTTCAGTTAGAGACCATGCTTGTAACGACCCGACCTCCCGGACCCCCGAAGCTTGCGCCGCCACCCATGAATCCGAAGATCCGGAAGGGTTAGAATTTAGTCCAGTGAGATAAGCAATGAATTCAAATAACTATAATAAGAAAGTTCATACATTTAATAAAGAAATTATGTACAACATGTCACAAATAAAAGTACAGGTACAGAAAGAAAGGTGCAGACCTTATAAGGCATGCCCCGAGGACTTGGAAAAAGACCACTCTCAACTCACGGTACAAGCGCTCACGCTCACAACTCACACTGCTGGCAACGCACTGCACAACAAACCACCACCACGACCGTCCGACAATGAACTACTGCGACTGCAAGTCCCTACCTGGAAAGAGTAGGGGGGTGAGCCTTGCAAGCAATGCTCAATAGGGATTACCAGTCCCTTACCAGCCAGAGGAGCAGGAACTCCAACAAAGCGGAAGCAAAACTAGTCTACAAAGCCGTAAACTGAGAAACACCTACTGCAGAGTACTACAAAGCAGCATAAACAAAGCAGTGCCCCGACCCACAACCATGGTCGGGCCAGGCACGACTCTCGCAGAACCAGCGGAGTTAAACACAATGTGGAAGCAAACCCTCGGCACACACCCACCGAGAAAAGAAGCTCACGGAAACACCGGAGCGACCAAGTGAGACTAGAGTCTTACGACACAAGCACCAACATCCTGGACCTCCACGAGGTCAGGAAGGAACAACCAGGTGTCACCACGAGAGACACCCAGCAACCACGTGAAAAGGAACGTCTCAGCACAGGCACGACCACCTCAGACCTCTACGAGGTCGATGGCCCACAAGCATAACCACCCTGCACCTCGGACACGACATGAGGTTAGAGAACAACACCTGTCAGTGCCACCATGAACGGCACCAAGGAACGGGTTACTGAAATTAGAGCCGGGTGTCAGCACTGGACACCCCAAGAGAACCCGCAGAACGGAAGCCACTAAACACGGCCCACGAGGCCAAACCAACCAAGCCCACGGCACCAGACACGACTAGGATACAACCCCCGTGCAAGCTAGGGCAACGAGAAATACATTCTCGGAAATAGCGTGAGAAACACCGTCACACAAGAGCACACAAGCCACCACCATAGGCAGCTAAGAGGAGGACACACAGTCCACTCCTCTAGCTCACCAGCAGCTGACCCCTGCCTACAACCTCCCCGGTAGAGTGAGGCTAGCGAGTCACAACAAGAACAACCACAAACCAACATAGCCTGGCCAAGCTACGGCCCCACGCCTGACCCTCCTACGTGGCTCCAGAACCAATGCAGAGCGAGGACATGAGAAGGACACACACCGGAAGAGCGTCTCAACCACCTCAGAGACCCAGACTAGCTAAGAGAGCTCTGCAAGTGACTCTACGATGTTGTCCCCACTGTTTTCCCCTTCTGCTCCAAGTCTGAGACTTGAGCATGCCCGCTGCCCGGAGAACTCCCTCTAACATACGCGCGGGGCTGGGAATCACAGGTAACAGAAACAACCTATCTCACGGACAAGCCCTCAAGTGCCTAGCACCGGGCGAAAGGGAACGGGCGAGGCAACCACCAACAAAAATTGGCACAGCTGGCTTGTAACCAAGAAAAGCCCAGCAGGCACAGGCACGTACGACACCCCCCTCCGGAAGCCCCCAGAAGGGCCATCGGCCAACGTCGGCACACATGGTGCCGCCCAAGAAACCAAAACACCACCAAATAGAATAGAAACCATCGCTCTTCTAATAATCGATTGATAGTCAGACAATCGATTATTAGATAGACGCGAGCCTCCTAGCGCCACTGGTAGGACACGGCCACAAAGGTGTCACCTTCAGTCACTAAACGCAGCGAGCCAACCTGTCGCGTTCCCTATCAGAAGGTCCTAAGGGCAACCCTGCCCTGGGGCATACACCGACACGCCAACCACGGCTACGGAAAACACCCAAGGCACGCCAGATCTTGTCGCGCCCTCCTCACCCGTCGCGATACCATTGCGACGGGAAGGGCAACCGCGACAAGCACTGGGTCGCTCCGGGGAAATGCGCCGCGACAACCAGGTTGTCACGACAAGGCAACGCGCCGTGACAAGCTTGTCACGACAGGGATGCGTGTCGCGACAACACTTGTCGCTCGCGACAACACTTGTCACGATAGGCAACCGGGTCACGACACGATCCTTATCGCAACGGCCAACCATGCCGCGATAAGGTCGCGTCCGACCAGGACGATGCCTCCTCTAATGTCGCGACGCGCTCGGCGGTCGCGACATCAGCTGGAAGGCAGACCACCGAGATGCTACATCCCGGGATCACCCACACAACACAATCATGCATACAATTGGGAGGTGAGCATGGGGAAAGCTTTTAAAGCATGGATTAACCCTAAAGAACTTCCAATCCACACCAACAAGTATGGGCACAAGAAATCGCTACCGATTAGATGAAACCGAACCCCTAAGGGGCCTTCACGATGAGCTCGCCACCTCCTCCTCGCTCCTATGGCGCCGCTCCCACTCCGCACGAGCCGCTGGCCACTCCACCAAGCTCCACCACCAGAGAGAGAGAGGGGGAAGGCCTCTTCACCTCAGAGAAGAGAGGGAAGGGAGGAAAAGAAAGAAAGGGGAAAGGGGAAACCGACCAATGCTTTATAGCCTCCGACCCCCAGAACGCGACAGGGCGGGGCGTCACGTTACCAACCGTAACGCGACGGCCGCCCACACTGCGACCAGAACGCATCCCCCTAGGGATGCCGCGACATACCGACAGCCGCTCTGACCCTCCTGCCACTCTGACAGGTGCTAGGCGACCAAAAAGCAGAACCATGTCATCGCCCGTTGACCGGGTGCGATAGGAACATGACGTACCAAGTGGTCGCGACCTGGATGACTGTCGCGACGGGCAGCTCTGTCGCGACACTAACGCATCGGCCAGACAGGACGCGTTAGCAGCCAGTCATCCAAAACACACAACAGGGGAAACTGAAAAGCCTGAGATGTTACAATACATCCAACAAAAAAATAATTTCATCCTCTAAATTAAGGGCAAAACCCGTTCGGAGAAACAACAGGTGCAAAGGGACCACTAAGTCGTACCACGACTTCCGGGTGGTCAACACCATGACCTCACCACAAACAGAGTGCCTAACCAGACATCCGACAGCTCACAGAGCGCACACCAACCGATGCAGAGCACACAATCGGATGTCAACAACTCCACAGGCGCGGCGCACACCAAGCCAACCAGAAACACTAAAACTGCCAGTCGGAAACCACACGACTGAACCCTCATCAGACCACACTGCTGAGACCAACCGGTCAGTAACTCACTCTATCACCAGAGACTAGACAGAGGTTCCAGTGACTGACGACAACCGAGAAAATTGCTAAGAGGTCATCCGAAAGACTCCGCTGAATGGCTCCGCACAACTAGCAACTGCTAGCACCTACGGAAAGGCCAAACGAGTGCTTCTTAGAGGCGACCCTAAACCAAGTGATAGAATGCATGAGGAAAACACCACGGCATGCGGAACAATGTCCATCGGCACCACTCGATCTTACCCAGATCGTCCTCGTGGTCGCGCCACTGCTAGGACACGACCACGAAGGTGTCACCTTCGGTCACTGAATGCAGCGAGCCAACCTATCGTGTTCCCTACCAGAAGGTCCTAAGGGCAACCCTACCCTGGGACACACGCCAACCGCGGCTACAGAAAACACCCGAGGCACGCCAAATCTTGTCGCGCCCTCCTCACCCATCGCGACGGGAAGGGCAACTGCGACAAGCACTGGGTCGTGCCGGGGAAACATGCCGCGACAACCAGTTGTCACAACATGGCAACGCACCGCGACAAGCTTGTCGCGACAGGGCTGCGCGTCGTGACAACACTTGTCGCGACGGGCAACTAGGTCACGACACGATCCTTATCGCGACGGCCAACCGCACCACGATAAGGTCGCGTCTGACCAGGGCGAAGCATCCTCTGATGTCGCGACGTGCTCGGCGGTCGCGACATCAGCTGGAAGGCAGACCGCCGGGATGCTACATCCCGAGATCGCCCACACAACTCAATCATGCATACAAAGGGGAGGGGAGCATGGGGAAAGCTTTTAAAGCATGGATTAACCCTAAAGAACTCCCAATCCACACCTGTCGACAACTGATCCTAGAATGGATTAGACCCTACCTGTCGAAAAATAGCCCCTACCTGTCGATAGCCGATCCTAGCCTGCCAACAGGTAGCAGCCAGACCCAAGTTTCTGCTTCTGGGAAGTAGTACCTATCAACAGGTCCTCCTTAGTTGTCGACAGGCCCTGCCTGATTCATCTTTCCAGCACTTACCTTGGTTCAAACTCTTACTGATACCACACACAATTACCCTAGCTATTTGTCCATGTAATCTTTGTTCTTTCTACCACTTAAACACTTGATAGAACTACTCAATTTTCTTTCATCCTTACCTTGAGTTATCTTTTAAGAGTTCCAATTACAATTGACCTTTGTAAAGTTATCAACTTTTGTGATCAGTGAAAATAGTCTCCAAGTTCCAGTTGTGTAAGATATGTTGAGTACTTGTGTACCCCTATTGAGCCATTACAAGAGTGAGTGTGTTATGTTGACAAGTTGTTGGTCTTTGGACTCATTTGAGAAATATGCCTGTGCAAATAGGGCTAGTCCAGTCCTGCGAGGAGCACCAGAATTCGTTAGTGGCCGTGCGAGAACGATAAAGGACAAGTGGATGTTGGCATACATGATTATGTACTTGATTAGTCATCATGTCATCTATGTGTATTTGAATCAGAACTTAAGTGTCATCTTGAAATTTTGATCATGCTTCCACATTACTCTTGTTCTACATGTGTTATTTAATTGACAAGTTCATTCAATCATTTTGATATACAGTGTTAGTGATAGCCAAGTTCTTACCTTGAGATTGTACATCTTAGCATATGATTAAAGGACTTGAATTCTACTGGGCTAGTTAGCTCATTCATCCTACCCTTTTCAAGTGGTCAAGATGCGAGTGAAATCTACAGGGGATTTGTGTGCTGAGTGGACTGCTCATCGTCAAGCAATCCGTCATCTTTTATCTTTCTTATAGACAGCGTGGAATGTAATAATTTTACAGTTTTATTCTATCTGCTCCTCATATAGACTATAATGAGGAGTATCATGTAAAAAGCTTCCGCTAATTTAGTTGTGTATAAATAAACTTTTGCGTTAATTCTCGTGCTTAATATCTGTCATTTTCAGTAAACAGACTTTTACTAGGACGTGACAGATCAAGTGTATGGCTTTAATAGCAAGATTTCATGACCATAATTAAATGAACTATTTACTGCATTTTTTGCATTAACATGATGTACAAACACTGTAACAAGACAAGATCATGAGAAAATATAAGGTTTATGTACAGAACTCAAGAAGGCGACGTACCCTTTAAAGGAACGTGATGGGGTCAATCATGTCGCGACAGGGCTTTTAAAGGAACGCGACGGGATGCCTGAGACAAATAGGATTAACACGACGTAGGACCCTGTCACATTAAGAATGTGATGGGTGGCCTTGTCATGACCCTGTTGAGAATGCGACCTAACGGGCCGTCGCGTTCTCAGCATTCCTGCCCGAGCCCAAAAGGGAAATTAGGTCTCCTTGGATTGCTGTCCAATCCTCCAAGGGCTTGACACAGTTACCTTTATAAATTAATATAAAATCATATACTTGATATAAAATCTTGAAATTAGCGTTAAATGAAACTAGACTGGCAGGGATATTGTAATGACCCCGAGAACCCGACCCTCGGCCCACGCCGAGGACCCGATTTTTACGGTTGCCGCCCACAGATCTAGAGACTCAGAAGAGCTATATTATTGTAACGACCCGACCTCCTGGACCCCCGCCAGGGACCCACGAAGGTCGCGCCGCCACCCATGGATCCGAAGACCCGGAAGGGTTAGAATTTAGTCCAGTGAGATAAGCATAGAATTCAAATAACTATAAAAAGAAAGTCCGTACATTAATAAAGAAATTATGTACAATATGTCCCAAATAAAAGTACAGGTACAGAAAGAAAAGTGCAGTCCTTAAAAGGCATACCCCGAGGAGTTGCGAAAAGGCCACTCTCAACTCACGGTACAAGCGCTCACGCTCACAACTCACATTGTTGGCAAAGCACGGCGCAACAAACCGCCACCACGATCGTCCGACAATGTACTCCTACGACGACGAGTCCCTACCTGAAGAGAGTAGGGGGGTGAGCCTTGCGAACAAGACTCAGTAGAGATAATCAGTCCCTTACCAGCCAGAGCAGCAAGAACTCCAACAAAAGCAGAAGCAAACTACTCTACAAAGCAGTAAAGCAAGAAACACCTACTGTAGAGTACTACAAAGTAGCAGAACAGAGCAACGCCACGACCCACAACCAGGGTCAGGCCAAACACGACTCCCGCAGAACCAGCGGAGTCAAACACAATGCGGAAGCCAACCCTCGGCACGCACCCTCCGAGAAAAAGAAGCTCACGGAACACCAGAGCAAAAACATGAGACCATAGTCTCACGACAGGCACGGCCACCTCAGACCTCTACGAGGTCGAGGGCCTACAAGCAGAACCACCCTGCACCTCGAACACGACGCGAGGTCAGGGAACACCACCTGCTGGTGACACCGCGAACGGCACCAAGGAGCGGTTACAGAAACAACAGTCGGGTGTCAGCACTCGACACCCCGAGAGAACCCACTGAACGAAAACCACTAAGCACGGCCCACAAGGCAAAAGCAACCAAGCCCACGGCACTAGAAATGGCTAGGCTACAACCCTCGTGCAAGCTAGGACAACGAGAAACACATTCTCCGAAACAGCGTGGGAAACACCGTCACGCAAGAGCACACAAGCCACCGCCACAGGCAGCTAAGAGGAGGAAACACAGTCCACTCCTCCAGCTTGCCAGTCGTCGACTCCTGCCTATAACCTCCCCGGAAGAGTGAGACTAGCGAGTCATAGCAAAGAACAACACAACCACCACAGCCCGGCCGAGCTACGGCCCCACGCCTGACCTCCCTACGTGGCTCCGGAACCAACGTAGAGCGAGGTAGTGAGAAGAACTAGCTGGTCTGCATCGGAAGAGCGCCTCAACCCCCTTGGAGACCCAGACCAGCTAAGAGAGATCTACAAACGACTCTACGCCACTGTCCCCACCGTTTTCCCCTTCTGCTCCAAGTCCGTGACTTGAGCACGCCCACCGCCTGGAGAACTCCCTCAAATAGATGCGCGGGGATGGGGGTCCCAAGTAATGGTAACAACCTGTCTTGCAGACAAGCCCTCAAGTGTCGAGCACTGGGCGAAAGAGAACGGGCGGGGCAACCACGACAAGCAAACGTCATAGCTGATTGTAACCATGATAAACCAGCAGGCACAGGCACACACGGCAAACCTCCCAAAAACCCTCGGGAGGGCTGTCGGCCAAGCAAGGCACAAACCACAGCCAGAAACACTGGCAACCAGAACGCGACGCCTACCTCGTCGCCTTCTCAAAAGTTCCGACAGGTCTCCTTCCAGGCTGATAGCCTCCAGACCACGTGTCACACATGCAGGCGACTCAAGTGAATGTGACAGTTGGCATGTCACCTTCACACCTACGCTGCAGACATGTGGCACACAAGCCAACATGCAATGGGAACGCGACACAAGGGCCGTCGCCTTCCCAACTAGAAGGCGACACACAGCACGTCACATTCAGAATGCGATAGCCCTAACCGTTGTGATCCCAAGAACAACACCAAGGAAGCCAAAACCCAGGATGTTACAATACATCCAACAAAAAAATAATTTCATACTTAAAATTAAGGGCGAAACCCGGTCGAAGAAAACAACAAGTGCAAAGGGACCACTAAGTCGTACCACGACTTCCCAGTGGTCACCACCATGACCCTGCCTCAAAGGGAGTGCCTAACCAGACATCCGATAGCTCCCCAAGCGCACAACAACCGGTGCAGAGCACACAATCGGATGTCGACAAGTCCACAGGCGCGGTGCACACCAACCGACCAGAAATGTCACGTCCTAAGAATTTCGCAGCGGATATTATTGATTAATTAAAGTCGATATCCCGAGACGTGGACAGTCGGAAAATAAGCCTCTAGCTAGCACGCACTCAATGTGTATCAACACAAACATCATAATAGGGCCCATATGTTGAACTCAATATAAATTGTATTCAAATCTCATATTTGTCTCAGATAAACTAATACAGGACTAAGACTCAATAAAAGAAAAAGTACATAATACCTCACTTCCTACTACATTGTTCTAACACTCAAAATAAACTAACTATAGATAGACTCATGTTTGGAACGCTCTTCACTCGGACGCATTCCCATCCTCGACTTGCTCTTCCTCTTGAACTTCATAGTCACCTAGATTGGGTAAAAGTAGGGGATGAGCAAACTAGCCCAGTAGGATTTATATTTCAATGTGCGGGCAATGATATAAGTGATTAACATTTTAGAGCTAGGTAAGCACGATGAATGTCATGATATGCATGTACGAATAAAACAGTTTTAAAACATAATGCATGAAACAAGCTAGATAGAGTGATCATGATAGAATAAGATCTGGAATGATATAACAAGAGAGAACCAGCAATAGATCACTTTGTACAAGCACACAAGATTTCACTTGATGTCAATAGTTTACAAGAATGCAAGATATCACTAGTTGCAATAAATGCAGGATGGCCATATCACGCAAGCAAGTAAGCAAGATTGCACAAGCTCGATCAAGTAATACTAATCAGGCACGTAGACACTAATGTACACCAAGGAAAGATCCACCAAGAATGCACACAGGTCACGTGTATGTGGTTATGTATCTAACATTCAACAAGCAAGAAAGTACTCCCAGTGCAGATGCAACGCCAGTAATCATTATACCCCATGGTTAATAGTATATTTATGACTCACCGTCATTGGGGCTAGACTGGAGCCCTTGGACACACGTCGTGCCCTGTCAGCCATCTCATGTAAAATTTTAAATGTAGATACCCACAGTCATAAATAATGGCCAATGAGAGTTTCAATAAGTAAGCATGTGTAATGTCATGTTCATGATGATGATGGGAACAAGTAATAAGTAATTGAACATGATTTCATGATAATAATGGTCAAGAGATGAATTTGGCAGTCGAACGGTACGATTTATAATTTAGTTCAATCTTCACATTAATGGCTTTAGTCTAGATTGTAATTCATGCTCACGAGAACAAGAAGAGAAAGAAAGTGCACGCCCTGGATGTATAAGTGTGTAGTGATATACGCGTGTCAATTCACAATCCATCGGTCTTAAACTCTCGGAAAAACACTTAACATGATGGCATGCAAGGATCAATGTATTTAACTACATATGGGTTTACAAGATTTTAAGATAATATTTATGATTTAAATCAAGCTAGATTGGTAACAAGAGTAAATCACAAGTTTCATGTATGATCATTTCATTAAGAAAGCAATTAGAATAATATTCATGTAATTAAGGATTTTTCAATGGGTTAAACACTTTTAAGCCATTAAATAGACATCATGCAATGATCAGACCCAAGACAGGCAATATTTTACAAAGGTAGTGTCGACACACCCCTTACGGGTGTCGACACTATGCTCCAAACACAAGGCAAAAAAATGCAGAATTGGTCAAGTAGTGTCGACACTAGTTCAGGTAGTGTCGACACTAGAGACAGCTTCCAGAAAACCCTCTGGCCAATATGGGACAGTGTGTCGACACTAGTTCAAGTAGTGTCGACACTAGAGGCCTTCCAGAACACCCTTTGGGCAAAACTAGCCAGGTAGTGTCATCACTAGATCAGGTAGTGTCGATACTAAAGACCTTTCCAGAACACCTTCTGGGCTATTCTGGGACAGTGTGTCGACACTAGCTCAGGTATTGTCGACACTAGAGGCCCTCCCAGAACAACACATATAGGTCAAGTGCAACCTGAAAACACATCTCATGTAGGATTTAGTTACCCTGCTTTTAACTCTCTAACGAATGACATTTAGACAAAAAGTTCAACATGAAATATGACGAGGACAACTAGTAGGGGAATTTTGATGTTGGGGGTTTGATCTAATTCGGTCTCGAATCCCAAAAAACATATGAAAAACATAAAGCTAAGTGCAGCCCGAAATCGCAGTATCATGCAGCGACTCTCTTACTATGCTCATAACTCTCTAAAGAAAAACTTATGGGTAAAATGTCCAACATGAAAGATGATCGTGTCTACAAGTATAACAATTTTCGTGCAGAAAGTTTAGTCTAATTCAGTCTTGAATCGTGGGCATGATATGATGAACGGAAAAATCTCTAACAGAGCGCGACTTTAGGAAAACGCTTATAACTCCAACTATACTCATTAGAATTCGATGCAACCCATGGGAAATGAAAGTTAACTTGATGCTCTACACATTGGTATAGGATACATTAAAGTTTGGCTCGAGAAAACCTACCTTCTGGGTTGAAGAAGTCTCATTTTTCCAGAAAACCCGTGTTCAGACCACTTGGAGGAGAACGCTTACCGCTTCGTGTATACTACATGGAGTTTGGGCATTCTACTTGGGTTAGAATGTAGACTTGACCCTCTTTCCCGGGGTATAAGCCTTGCAAGGTTTGGTTTAGGTTTGACATACCTTTGGTCGACTTCAAGATGACTGTATGTGCAGGTCGCAGCAGACACAACGGGGAAAAAGAACGGCTTGGTGTGGATGATCTCCTGCTCCCCAGCCACCAAGAACTTCTCCACACGACCCCAGCAAGTTCTAAAACTCATTCCTAGGGTTTGGTGAAGAGTATTTAAGCAACCATGGTGTTTTAGGAGTCCTATTATGACTAGGAAAGCCAGGTTGCGGTTTTGACAGGTTAGTTTCCTATTTAGGGAGGATTTCTTCCTCCCATAGAGTGTGTGAGGCTTTAGGAAAGCTTTCACCATAGTTAGGCACGAATTTGGGTTGCCAAGAATGCATGATTGCATCCCAATTCAACTCAAATTGCCTCTTTCTAATTTCAGCCTATTTAGAGTTACGAATTTCCATACATTTTCTAGCTTCCTTTGTTTTTTGGGTCATGTGTGGTCCATTGACCCAATTAAGATATTGGGTCATTAATATATAATGTTGGAAGTCTTTCCAACACTTTTTTTTTTTTTGTTGCGTTGTATTTCCGTGTTAACGGTTTTCCTACTTGTTTCCTAATTTGGATAATTGGTCACCATGTGATGTTCACTTGGTTAATCAGATTTTTCGTCACACGAATTTCTTCGTGGAACCCTTAAGAATAATGTTTGGGGTTGATTTTCCTTTTTTTTAACGGATTTTTCCGATGTGTTTTGGCACATACGATATTGATACGTATGTTTTAAATTCTTTGATCTTATGGAAATTATTTATTTCCATTTATTCAAATTTTTATATAGCTTAAATTTCCGGGTGCTACACCCTCCCCCACTTAAGAGAATTTGGTCCCCAAATATATGTATAGAAAATTATTGTACAAGTGAGATGTACTTACTTGTGAATAGCTCCGGGTATCGTTTGCGCATTACTTCCTCAGTCTCCCACGTGTCGTCTTCTTCTAGGCATTGATTCCATCTAACTCTTACCAGTGGGATGACCTTGTTCCTTAATTGGCGCAGTTCACGATCAACGATCTCAGTTGGCATTTCCTTGTAAGTCCCGTCTTTGTTAAACTCCAGGAGTTCATACTCTATGACATGGTAGGGATCACGTACGTACTTCTTCAGCATAGATACGTGGAATACATCGTGTACTCCTTCCAGCTGGGGTGGTAGTGCCAGACGATATGCAACTTCGCCTACTCTCTCGAGGATTTCGAAAGGCCCGACGAACCTTGGTGATAGCTTGCCTTTGATTCCAAACCTTCTAATTCCACGGCCTGAAGATACTTTTAAGAATACATGATCACCCACCTAAAACTCTAGGTCTCTCCTTCTCTTGTCTGCATATGACTTCTGCCTTTGTTGTGCTACTGCCATCCTTTCCCTGATAAGCTTCACCTTCTCTGTGGTTTCCCTTATCATTTCTGGTCCTAGCACTTGCCTTTCGCCAACTTCATACCATCAAACTGGAGATCGACAACTCCTGCCGTAAAGTGCTTCAAATGGTGCCATTTGAATGCTAGACTGATAGCTATTGTTGTAGGCGAATTCTACAAGAGGTAAGTGTTCATGCCAGCTACCTCCAAAATCTAGGACATAAGCTCTAAGCATATCCTCAATCACCTAATTGGTTCTCTCCGTCTGACCATCAGTCTGTGGATGGAAAGCCGTGCTGAAGTTAAGTTTAGTCCCCAAGGAATAATGCAGTCCTTTCCAAAAGTGGGATGTGAACTGAGGGTCTCTATCCGACACGATAGGCATTGGTACTCCATGTAGTTTGACGATTTCCTTCACATATATTGCAACTAAGACATCAACTGACCACTTATTCTTTATTGGTAAAAAGTGAGCATACTTGGTTAGGCGATCGACTATTACCCATATGCCATCGAATCCACCTCTAGATTTAGGTAGTCCGAAAATAAAGTCCATCCCTATTCCTTCCCATTTCCATGTCGGGATTTCTAAGGGTTTAAGTTTACCTGCAGGTCGCAAGTGTTCTGCCTTGATCTTTTGACAGGTTTGGCATTTGGCGACATATTCAGCCACCTCCCCTTTCATATTAGGCCATCAAAAGCTTCTTTTCAAGTCTTGATACATTTTGGTAGTTCCAGGATGAATGGTATACCTGGTCTTGTAAGCCTCCTCCATGATCATTTTCTTTGTCTCTGCATGGTCGGGTACACAGACTCGATCCCGGAACAATAGTCTTCTATCTTCAGTTAATGAGAAATCTGGCCTCTTGTCTAGCTTAGCCTTAATCTCCACAAGTACAGGGTCATTGTTTTGGAGTGCTATAATGTCTTCATGTAGGTTAGGTTGTACTCTAAGACTTGCAATCAAGCATCCCTTCTTCTTAGTGTTAGCATCAATATCCAACTTGGCAAAGTCTTCCAATAATCTCCATTCACCCACCATGAGACTAGACAAGGTAGCCATCGGCTTCCTGCTAAAAGCATCTGCCACGGCATTTGCTTTTCCTGGATGATATTGAATAGAGAAGTCGAAGTCCTTGAGATACTCCAACCACCTCCGCTGACTCATGTTCAAATCCTACTGAGAAAACAGATACTTCAGGCTTTTGTGGTCAGAAAACACAATGAATTTCACACCATAAAGATAATGACGCCATATCTTCAAAGCGAAGACCACCGCAGCTAGCTCCAGATCATGTACGGGATAATTGTCCTCGTGCTTCTTTAATTGTCTGGATGCGTAGCATATAACCTTCCCTTCTTTCATCAGCACGCAACCTAAGCCGATCCCGGATGCATCGGTGTACACTTCAAAACTACCCCCAGTGACTGGTAGTGCGGGCACAGGTGCTGAGGTGAGGTGCTCTTTCAATGCCCGGAAACTCTCTTCACATGCCTCAGTCCATGCATATGGATTTTCCTTCCTGGTAAGCCTGGTCAATGGTACAACTACCTTTGAAAAATCTTTAATAAAGCGGCGATAGTACCCTGCTAAACCCAGGAAGCTTCTAATCTCCGACACAGTCATCGGCCTTGCCAAGTTCTTTACCGCCTCCACCTTAGATGGATCTACAGCGATTCCCTCCTTGGTTATGATGTGGCCAAGGAAAGACACCTCTTCCATCCAGAATTCACACTTACTAAGTTTGGCATAGAGTTGATTGTCTCTCAGCACTTGCAGAGTAATCTTCAAGTGTTCTTCATGTCCTTCTTTGGATTTGGAGTAAATAAGGATGTCATCAACGAACACCACTATAAACTGGTCCAAGTATGGCTGATAAATATTGTTCATAAGTTGCATGACAGCCGCTGGAGCATTGGTTAATCCGAACGGCATGACCACAAACTCATAGTGACCATATCTACTCCGGAATGCAGACTTGTGAATATCCTCTTCCTTTATTCTCAGTTGGTGGTAGCCCGACCTTAGATCTATCGTGGAGAAATATTGTGCGCCAGAGATCTGATCAAACAGTTCATCGATTCGGGGCAGTGGATACTTGTTCTTTATTGTCAACTGGTTCAACTAACGGTAGTCAATGCAAAGCCTCATTGATCCGTCCTTCTTCCTGACGAATAATACAGGTGCTCCCCAGGGGGATGTGCTAGGCCTGATGAACCCTTGATCTAACAATTCTTGGATATGCCTTTTTAATTCCTGCAATTCAATGGGCGACATGAGGTATGGAGCTTTGGAAACAGGGGCTGCCCCAGGGAGTAGCTCGATGGTGAAGTTTACTTCCCGTTCAGGTGGTATTCCGGGTAATTCTTCTGGAAAGACATCCGGGTAGTCTCTAGCTATGGGGATGTCTTCTAGATTTGGTTTCTTCTTTTCAGTCACCATGACTGAAACTAGGAAAGCATCACAACCTTGATTGATTAGCTTAGAAGCTTTTAGGGATGATATCATAATGGGGTGTTTATGATAGCGATTCGCAAGTAGGGAAAAGGTTGGAAGATTTGGACTTCTAAAAGTGACCAACCTATGACGACAATTTACATCAGCATCATATTCGATCAGCCAATCGACACCAAATATGGCATCATAGCCCTTCATGTCTAGACAGATAAGATCAGCAGGGAGATTGTGTCCTCCTACTATAGTTTCACATTTTGGAAAGTAGTGGGTAAGTTTAGATTCTGAGCCAAGTGGAGAGGCTACAGTGATCTTGGATTTCAAGGGTACAGGTTGGACAGGTAGAGTTGCAGTGAATGTGGTGGAAATAAATGAATATGCAGCTCCAGTATCAATAAGCACAAAAGCAGGTTGAGAGTGTATGGAAATGGTACCTTCCACCATACCCCCTTCCTCGGGTAGGTCAGCTTCTATGACAGCATTAAGGCGTCCCTGACGCCGTGGTGCATTCTAAGCTCTACCTGGTTGGTCCTTCATCATTGGGCAGTCAGGAATACGGTGGTCACGA
The DNA here is from genome assembly GCA_014218235.1 of Colocasia esculenta. Classification (NCBI taxonomy): domain Eukaryota; kingdom Viridiplantae; phylum Streptophyta; class Magnoliopsida; order Alismatales; family Araceae; genus Colocasia; species Colocasia esculenta. The sequence continues at coordinate 8,316,406 of CM024759.1, read as the reverse complement.
CCACTGCATCTCAAGCATGCCCCGAGCTTCTTCTAGCACTCCTCAACTCGGTGTCCTAGTTTATCGCAGAATTTGCAGTTCTCAGACAACTGCCTACCTTCCATTTTGACTCTTTTGTCTCCCGCAGCATCTCTTCCAGCATTTGGCCTCTTGTTGTTGTTGTTAAAGTTGTTATTGTTGCTACGAAACGTTGGAGCAGTATTAGGTGCTCCCTTCTTGACAAAGACCGGCTTAGAGCTGTCCTTGCCGCTCATGCCCTCTACTTTGGCCATGGTGTCTTCTACCAGCTGAGCTCTTTGGACCATCTCAGTGTAAGTTTGAATGTTGTGTGGTCCGAGCCTTTCAATGAACATGGGCCTGAGTCCATCCATGAAACGGTTGGCCTTTAACCTTTCTGTGCCCACAAGATGTGGGGCATACACTGCCAGGCGAGCGAACTGAGCTTCATACTCAGCCACAGACATGCTCTTTTGTTTTAGTGCAACAAACTCTGCTGCCTTCTTCTCCTTCACTCTCTCAGAGAAATACTTTCCCCGGAATATCTCCAGGAATCCGGCCCACTCTAGTTCAGCTACGTTTGGCAGGTGGGCCGAGGTAGCCTTCCACCATGCTCGAGCATCTTTAGTAAATTGGAAAGTGGCCAGTACCACTTTTTCCCTATTGGTGCATTACATTACTTGGAAAATCCTTTCGATCTCCTCTTGCCAATTTTCTGCTTCATCTGGGTTAGGGGATCCAGAGAAACGAGGAGGGTTTAAACTCCTAAAATTTTTGTGCAGATCACCGGCTCCATTCCTTGCAGCTACAGCCTGATTTCCAGCCTGAACTACATTTTGCAGGGCCTGAGTAAGTCCAGCCACAGTGTCTTGCATAGCTTGCCACTGGTTGCGAGCCATTGCAGTTGAGTGAGAGTGTTATGAGGGTTCCTGAGAAAAGGATGGAAACTAATTAATGTCTCTAGATACATTATCAGAGTCAATGGGTAGGAGTGTTTAATTCTTTCTAACATATACCCAGTTTCTACCCATTCTCACCAGGTACTATATTAAATTTCCATGACCTAGGTTCCATAGGTATCTCCTATTCCTGAGACATATCCTATTTGGTATTCCTAGGATTTGATACCACTAAACTGTCACGTCCCGAGAATTTCGCAGCGGATATTATTGATTAATTAAAGTCGATATCCCGAGACGTGGACAGTCGGCAAATAAGTCTCTAGCTAGCACGCACTAAATATGTATCAACACAAACATCATAATAGGGCCCATATGTTGAACTCAATATAAATTGTATTCAAATCTCATATTTGTCTCAGATAAACTAATACAGGACTAAGACTCAATAAAAATAAAAGTACATAATACCTCACTTCCTACTACATTGTTCTAACACTCAAAATAAACTAACTATAGATAGACTCATGTTTGGAATGCTCTTCACTTGGACGCATTTCCATCTTCGACTTGCTCTTCCTCTTGAACTTCATAGTCACCTAGATTGGGTAAAAGTAGGGGATGAGCAAACTAGCCGAGTAGGATTTATATCTCAATGTGCGGGCAATGATATAAGTGATTAACATTTTAGAGCTAGGTAAGCACGATGAATGTCATGATATGCATGTACGAATAAAATGGTTTTAAAACATGATGCATGAAATAAGCTAGATAGAGTGATCATGATAGAATAAGATCTGGAATGATATAACAAGAGAGAACCAGCAATAGATCACTTTATACAAGCACACAAGATTTCACTTGATGTCAATAGTTTACAAGAACGCAAGATATCATTAGTTGCAATAAATGCAGGATGGCCATATCACGCAAGCAAGCAAGCAAGATTGCACAAGCACGATCAAGTAATACTAATCAGGCACATAGACACTAATGTACACCAAGGAAAGATCCACCAAGAATGCACACAGGTCATGTGTATGTGGTTATGTATCTAACATTCAACAAGCAAGAAAGTACTCCCAGCGCAGATGCAACGCCAGTAATCATTATACCCCATGGTTAACAGTATATTTATGACTCGCCGTCATTGGGGCTAGACTGGAGCCCTTGGACACACGCCGTGCCCTGTCAGCCATCTCATGTAAAATTTTAAATGTAGATACCCACAGTCATAAATAATGGCCAATGAGAGTTTCAATAAGTAAGCATGTGTAATGTCATGTTCATGATGATGATGGGAACAAGTAATAAGTAATTGAACATGATTTCATGATAATAATGGTCAAGAGATGAATTCGGCAGTCGAACGGTACGATTTATAATTTAGTTCAATCTTCACATTAATGGCTTTAGTCTAGATTGTAATTCATGCTCACGAGAACAAGAAGAGAAAGGAAGTGCACGCCCTTGATGTATAAGTGTGTAGTGATGTACGCGTGTCAATTCACAATCCATCGGTCTCAAACTCTTGGAAAAACACTTAACATGATGGCTTGCAAGTATCAATGTATTTAACTACATATGGGTTTACAAGATTTTAAGATAATATTTATCATTTAAATCAAGCTAGATTGATAACAAGAATAAATCACAAGTTTCATGTATGATCATTTCATTAAGAAAGTAATTAGAATAATATTCATGTAATTAAGGATTTTTCAATGGGTTAAACACTTTTAAGCCATTAAATAGACATCATGCAATGTTCAGACCCAAGACGAGCAATATTTTGCAAAGGTAGTGTCGACACACCCCTTACTGGTGTCGACACTATGCTCCAAACACAAGGCAAAAAAATGCAGAATTGGTCAAGTAGTGTCGACACTAGTTCAGGTAGTGTCGACACTAGAGACAGATTCCAGAAAACCCTCTGGCCAATATGGGACAGTGAGTCGACACTAGTTCAAGTAGTGTCGACACTAGAGGCCTTCCAGAACACCCTTTGGGCAAAACTGGTCAGGTAGTGTCGACACTAGATCAGGTAGTGTCGACACTAGAGACCTTGCCAGAACACCTTCTGGGCTATTCTGGGACAGTGTGTCGGCACTAGCCCAGGTAGTGTCGACACTAGAGGCCCTCCCAGAACAACACATATAGGTCAAGTGCAACCTGAAAACACATCTCATGCAGGATTTACTTACCCTGCTTTTAACTCTCTAACGAATGACATTTAGACAAAACGTTCAACACGAAATATGACGAGGACAACTAGTAGGGGAATTTGGATGTTTGGGGTTTGATCTAATTGGATCTCGAATCCCAAAAAACATATGAAGAACATAAAGCTAAGTGTGGCCCGAAATCGCAGTATCATGCAGCAACTCTCTTACCATGCTCATAACTCTCTAACGAAAACCTTATGGGTAAAACATCCAACATCAAAGATGATCGTGTCTACAAGTACAAGAATTGTCCTGAAGGAAGTTTAGTCTAATTCTGTCACGTCCTAATAAAAGGCTATTTATTGGGAAATGACAGAAAACAGGCACAAAGTAATAACATTTATGTTTATTCATTATAACGCAGTCTGCGGAAGTCTTATTACATAAAGCTCCTCATTACACACTAAGTGAGGAGTAAGGATGAGTAGCTACTACTCATAACACTTTACAAGTACGCAACTAAAGCAGTAAATGGTTGGTTGACTCGTCATCGGTGTCCACTCTGCACACAGCCCATTTTACACTTCTCCCTCATCTTGATTACCTGAAAAGGGAAGGATGGGTGAGCTAACTAGCCCAGTAGAATTCAAATCCTTAAATCAAAGGATCAGGAACACATGATAATTTAGGTAAGAACATGAATGGTATCAAGAACAGGCAGATAACCAAGATAACATGTCAGTGAATGTATAACAGTAGTATGAAAACATAGGCATACTCAGAAATTCATATTAAGGCTCAGGTTCGGAGTCATATAAATATTCACACAGGACAGGTAGTAGGATGATCATAACCAGGAGATAGTGATGCAATGTCAAACATCTTGGTGTCCTTATCTCTCTAAGACAAGGATCGAACGGACATCAAAGAGGTAATACCAGATCTCAGAATAGTAGCTTGATACAGTGATACTAAAACTCAGGTCATGCTCAAGTATATAGCTCAAGAATTGGTTCATATATCAGTTCACACAATACAGGAAGTATGATGACCATAATCAGGAAATAGTGATGCAATGCCAAACATCCCGGTATCCTTATCACTCCCGTACGGCCCGTAATGAATTCGGGTGCTCCTCCCAGGACTGGACCAGCCCTATTTGCACAGGCATATCAGTTAGGTGGGGTCCAAGGACCCAATAAATGTCATCATCATAAGTTTATCATATCTCACAAGGTGTTCAAGCCTTTGAACTCTCAAGTCATCAAGTAATATAAACTTAGTTGTCGAATACAGGAGAATGGACTCAACGGAGTACCATTTGGAGTTGACGGTTTCAAGGATAATTCAATAATGAGTAAGGTATCCAAAGTGGGTAATCTTTATGGTAGAATGACAGAAAATATCAAAGTAAATAAGAGGGTAATTTGGTAGGCTATTAGGATGAACTTTGAACAAGGATTTACACATGTAAGAGTGCTGAAATCCAAGGCAGGACAGTAGCTGTCGACAGGAAGGAAGGATCTGTCGACAAATGGCACAGACAGAGCTCAGGTTTGCTGGCTCTGTGGGTATCTGTCGACAGATGCAAGGGATCTGTCGACAGATCCACACAGTCCAGAAACCTGGAGTTCTGGAAACATGCGCCTGTCGACAGCTCTTGGGCTGGCTGTCGACAGGAAGCAGCAGAACTTCTGTAAATCTGTTTAAATCCATTCTAAGCACCCTAATTATAGATCTTATAATTCAAGGCATGATTGATATCAAATGGAAGAGTCTAAATAGAGTTTTCACAGTGGTTTATAAACTAAACAGTCGAGATGCAACAAGAGATTGATAATTCGAACTTGGTCGGCTATAAACTAATGTAGTGTAGTATTGGAAGCATGAGCTTGATAGCAATGGTTTATTGGAAAATTCCTATAAGATGGACACTAAAACTCAAGGTATTTCATGAATCCAAGTCAATGTTCGAATTATCAACCATCTAAACCAAAATCCTCACACTGTTCTAAGGATATGTTTACTTCTACCAGAACTCTATATCATGAACTTGAATCAAAGGTGAAAGAAGAAGAAGAGATGATCTGGAGGTAAAATAAGTATCTCTTCCTCCCTAACGTAATAATATTCATCAAAACTAGACGAAAACTAGTAAGATTACAGTTATATCAACTTGGCTACTCAACACGAGTTATTTATCATGTGTGGAGAACAAGATTAAGGAAAAGGAGATGAATCCTACACATGGATAGCTAGGAACCTACTACCACATGCTACTGGAGGAATATCCTTTCCAACCAGAGATTATGTGAACTCAAGGAGTAGCTTCTATAGAAATACAAAACACACATAAAGTGCTAGAGGGGTTCATGACACTAGAACAGAAACTGGAACATCCAAACAGTAGGTTCTAAAGTTTATTCAAGGACATGAGTTAGAAGAGGAGAGATGAGGATCGAATCCTACCTTACGAGACAGTGTAAGTTCCTTTAACTTGAAGATCCACAAAACAAGAGAAAGGACTGCAAACTTGCACGCAGGATAGCCTCAATCAACAGTTCTTCCCAGTGCAAAGGAGACACCAAGAATCAGCCGTTGAAGCTTCTCCAAGTAGAGATGGCAGCTCAGCTCAAAAGCACGGAAGTGAAGTGGTCTCAGTAGCAACACACACACCTACAGGAGTGGGAAAGGTGGGTTTGAAGGCTGTGAAGTGGTTCTTATAGACCCAGCGGATTTCCCATGCATCGGCACATCAGCCCCTTGAGGTGTCGTGGTGAAAACCCAATTGGTTTTACCACAACACGTATCCCATGCAACACTCCACAGGTTTACACGTTAGTAACAAACGTGTTTACTGCACAAGTAATTGTGCTGGCCTCTCTGGTGCCCCACACGTAAGCATAGTAAGATTCCCACAAAAATCCATTACGTAAATCACCCGTAAATCAGGTGACCAATTGCTCCTTAGATAAACCTATCCAAACAATACCTGATTGCCATGAAATTTTGACCATAGACTAATATGATAATTTTACTAATTGTGGTGATTTTTAATTAATTTTTGGAATTTAGTTTACAGTAGGTGAAAAATCACCCGGAAAATGGTCGCGTCGACTTAATCTCAAAATCCGTACGTCGAAAAATTCAGATAATTGCATATTTAATTTCTCCACATTTTTCTGGAAATTATGATGTTCTCGGATTTTTATTTCGATGTCGTTTTCCGGTATCACCCTGTGGAGGCACGCACTTCGAGGTACGATACTGGAATAACGTTCATTACCACTATTTAAGTCTATCATCTAATTATCATAATTTATTAATAACCCTAAGGTATTTTAACCAAATTACTTCTATTTTCTTAATATTTTAAATTTCTGGGGCGTTACAACTCTCCCCCACTAAAAGAAATTTGGTCCTCCAAATTTTAATAAAACGAGAGTATGTTTACTCACCTGGAAATAATTCTGGGCACTGGTTCTTGATGGTATTTTCTAATCCCAGGTTGCTTCTTCTTGTCCTCGTTTATTCCATTGAATCTTTAACAATGGAACTTCCTTGCTCCATAGTGCTTTATTTTTCGATCCAGAATTTGCACGTCTTTCTACATATACCAAATTTTCTTGTATCTCCAAATCTTGATATTCAATGTTGTGATCGATGGGCTTCTCCTAAGATCCGCTTCTTAATCTCGGAATTATCCGGTACACATAATTTGTTCCGAAACTGAAGATTTCCATGAATGTCTTCATTAAATTCAAGTCTAAAAGCCAACTTTTCTCTAATTTCTCTCAACACAAGATCATTGTCCTATTGCTCTCCAATTTGTTTCAACATATCTGACTGAATTGTTAAGTTATCAACTACAATTCTTTCTTCTTGTAATTCAATCTTTAAACGTAATGCGGAAAATTCCTCCAATAATTTCCATTCCCTTACTTACAATTGGATTACCTTGACTATAGGATTTCTGCTAAGTGCATCCGCTATATATATATATATTTTTTCCTGGATGGTATTCAATTTTGAAATTATAATCCCACTTGTCTAGGCATATCAAATCACCGGGTAAATTTTGTCCTTTAACTGAAATCCGACTAGCAAGGTAATATTTCTTAAGTTTCTTATCCCTACTCAAAGGAATTGTTACCTCAAGTTGTGTAGACAATAGTTCTGATTTTACTTCTAAAGATTTAGCAAACTCATAACTAATAAAAGAATGCGTAGCTCCTGAATCAAACAACACATACGCAGGCTTTGAGTTTACTAGCAATGCACCTTTTATCAGTCTGCCTTCCTGCGGAGATTCAGGTTCCACATCCTGAATGGCATTTAGTCTTCCTTGCTTTCCTCGGGAATTCTGATTCTTTGGTGCATTCTTGGGCATCGGACAATCCGAAATTCGATGTTGAGTACTACCGCAACGGAGACAAGCACCCAACCTACGCCAACAGTCCTCAGCCTTATGCCCACTAAGATGGCAATGCTGGCATACCCCCTTCTTTCCATTAGAAGTTTTTCCTGCCTTCTTATTTATTTGCTGAACTTTCGGGGTATTTCCCAACTCAAACTTTCTCTTATGATCAGAAGATCCTTCTCCAGATTTCCCTCTAATCTTTTCCACAGTGTCATTTGCAGCCTCTAATGCTAAGGCTCTCTTAACCATTTCTGAGTAGGTAGTGATCAGGTGAGGGGTTAACTGCATAATAAATTGGGGACGTAGCCCATTCATAAACCTCTTGGCTTTTAATTTCTCCGTAGCTATAAGATGCGGAGCATACTTTGACAATCGAGCAAATTGTGCCTCATATTCCGATACCGACATCCTTAATTGTTTCAAATTGGCAAACTCATTCGCCTTCCTTTCTTGAATTACTTCAGAAAAGTACTGGTCATTAAATAATTCTACGAATTCCTCCCAACTAACTTGTGTTGAATCTGCCAAGGTTGCCTCTACAGTTTCCCACCACGCTCGGGCATCCCGATCTAACTGAAATGTTGTCAAACAAACTTTTTCTTCTTCTGTACATTTCATTATCTTAAAAATTCGCTCAATATCCTTCAACCAGTTCTCAGCTTCATCCGGATCCGTACTTCCTGCAAATCTCGGAGGGTCCAGGCTTCGAAAATCCTTAAATAAACTTGTTCCAGTATGACTATTGTTCTTGGCTACTGTTTTCATTACTCGAGTCAAGTCATGCATTGAATTTTCCATCTTCTTCCAGTTAATGTCACTTCCATCCATAGATAACTTGGAAGAGTATCTGAGATATTCAATAAGGCATACATCAATTTCTATAATCAAACCATGTAAATTTCATCATGCACAGGCTTTAGATTCACAACACCCTAGTTCCATTAACCAGTCAGAAGATATATAACATTTTACATCACTACTTGTCCATAAGCTTCGTGAGATTTAAAACAATCTTGAAATTTTGATTCATCAATTATGTGAGTGTTAAACACATTTAAATTATTAAAGAGTCTTACTTGGTTTAGTAAGGAATGGATGTAGACAATGATTAAATAATCTATCTCAGTGGTATAATAATTTAAAATCCAAGAAAATTGGAAAGTTAACGGAAGAATAAATCACGAGGATAGTCATGAAATCTATATGATCGATTGAATCATTCATTTACTAATTCTTGTTTAGAGTTGGATATAATAACATATAAAAGTCATTGTGACGTAAATTAAGGGATGAACAGGTTTGACTTTTCCTTCAGTAGGAGAGGGCTCCCTTGGAGAAGTCATATGTGTGTTTATCATTTTTCACCGGACCTTGAATTTTTATCATTCTACTAGGTTTACTTGAATTATGAAATTTTTAGGTAGGCCAAATTGTGAGAAATTAGAAAGACGCTATTTTGATAGAATCGCAAAAATTACGTTTTTCTTCTTCGGTGGGAGAGTTGACTTTTTATTGGTAAGAGATATGATTTTTCTGATATTTTTATTGGATTCAAATGGGGGGTACTTCCTTATTTACATGTAATATCTTAAGTAAATGAAACATCAAATTATAACATTTACTTAAATGATATGGGAATGTAAATAAGGTATGAGTTTCAGTTCTACAGAGTGCCTGATGACTCTTCTGACTGACTGAAGAAGGACCAGTTCATCACAGACTGGTGTCTGTCGACAGCTTGGAAGTGGCTGTCGACAGATAGCAACAGACAGAGCAAGGTTTTTCTGGTTCTGAGGGTATCTGTCGACAGACCAGAGTCGGCTGTCGACAGGTGAAGGACATCTGTCGACAGATCAAGGCTATCTGTCGACAGTTACTGACAGTTTTGTATTTCTGGGTTCTGGAAGCATGTTACCTGTCGACAGGTAAATGCTGGCTGTCGACAGGTGTGATCTAAACTTCCAGGAATCTTGAAAAACTACCATAGGAAATTCTACCAAGTGTTCCTATGAATCTTTACATGATTGACAACATTTTCTTACTTCTAATAGGATGAGTTTCATAGTATGCTTGAGTCATAATATAAACTTTAACTAAAGCATGGTTACAAGAAATAGAACAACACATCTATGGTTGTTTCAAGTGTGTATACATGGTAAACACTTTAATTATGAAGTTCTTGTGTAGGAATAAGAAGCAAGAATAAAAGAAAGAAGGAATCCTCTAAATTTTCATTTCATACTCAATACAATCTATATCCAACTATACTTATCTAGCTTAACCTCAGGCTTTCTACCCATCCTCACAGGTTATCCCTAGGTTTATCGACCTAAGGCTCTGATACCAAATTATCTGTCACGTCCTAATAAAAGGCTATTTATTGGGAAATGACAGAAAACAGGCACAAAGTAATAACATTTATGTTTATTCATTATAACGCAGTCTGCGGAAGTCTTATTACATAAAGCTCCTCATTACACACTAAGTGAGGAGTAAGGATGAGTAGCTACTACTCATAACACTTTACAAGTACGCAACTAAAGCAGTAAATGGTTGGTTGACTCGTCATCGGTGTCCACTCTGCACACAGCCCATTTTACACTTCTCCCTCATCTTGATTACCTGAAAAGGGAAGGATGGGTGAGCTAACTAGCCCAGTAGAATTCAAATCCTTAAATCAAAGGATCAGGAACACATGATAATTTAGGTAAGAACATGAATGGTATCAAGAACAGGCAGATAACCAAGATAACATGTCAGTGAATGTATAACAGTAGTATGAAAACATAGGCATACTCAGAAATTCATATTAAGGCTCAGGTTCGGAGTCATATAAATATTCACACAGGACAGGTAGTAGGATGATCATAACCAGGAGATAGTGATGCAATGTCAAACATCTTGGTGTCCTTATCTCTCTAAGACAAGGATCGAACGGACATCAAAGAGGTAATACCAGATCTCAGAATAGTAGCTTGATACAGTGATAGTAAAACTCAGGTCATGCTCAAGTATATAGCTCAAGAATTGGTTCATATATCAGTTCACACAATACAGGAAGTATGATGACCATAATCAGGAAATAGTGATGCAATGCCAAACATCCCGGTATCCTTATCACTCCCGTACGGCCCGTAATGAATTCGGGTGCTCCTCCCAGGACTGGACCAGCCCTATTTGCACAGGCATATCAGTTAGGTGGGGTCCAAGGACCCAATAAATGTCATCATCATAAGTTTATCATATCTCACAAGGTGTTCAAGCCTTTGAACTCTCAAGTCATCAAGTAATATAAACTTAGTTGTCGAATACAGGAGAATGGACTCAACGGAGTACCATTTGGAGTTGACGGTTTCAAGGATAATTCAATAATGAGTAAGGTATCCAAAGTGGGTAATCTTTATGGTAGAATGACAGAAAATATCAAAGTAAATAAGAGGGTAATTTGGTAGGCTATTAGGATGAACTTTGAACAAGGATTTACACATGTAAGAGTGCTGAAATCCAAGGCAGGACAGTAGCTGTCGACAGGAAGGAAGGATCTGTCGACAAATGGCACAGACAGAGCTCAGGTTTGCTGGCTCTGTGGGTATCTGTCGACAGATGCAAGGGATCTGTCGACAGATCCACACAGTCCAGAAACCTGGAGTTCTGGAAACATGCGCCTGTCGACAGCTCTTGGGCTGGCTGTCGACAGGAAGCAGCAGAACTTCTGTAAATCTGTTTAAATCCATTCTAAGCACCCTAATTATAGATCTTATAATTCAAGGCATGATTGATATCAAATGGAAGAGTCTAAATAGAGTTTTCACAGTGGTTTATAAACTAAACAGTCGAGATGCAACAAGAGATTGATAATTCGAACTTGGTCGGCTATAAACTAATGTAGTGTAGTATTGGAAGCATGAGCTTGATAGCAATGGTTTATTGGAAAATTCCTATAAGATGGACACTAAAACTCAAGGTATTTCATGAATCCAAGTCAATGTTCGAATTATCAACCATCTAAACCAAAATCCTCACACTGTTCTAAGGATATGTTTACTTCTACCAGAACTCTATATCATGAACTTGAATCAAAGGTGGAAGAAGAAGAAGAGATGATCTGGAGGTAAAATAAGTATCTCTTCCTCCCTAACGTAATAATATTCATCAAAACTAGACGAAAACTAGTAAGATTACAGTTATATCAACTTGGCTACTCAACACGAGTTATTTATCATGTGTGGAGAACAAGATTAAGGAAAAGGAGATGAATCCTACACATGGATAGCTAGGAACCTACTACCACATGCTACTGGAGGAATATCCTTTCCAACCAGAGATTATGTGAACTCAAGGAGTAGCTTCTATAGAAATACAAAACACACATAAAGTGCTAGAGGGGTTCATGACACTAGAACAGAAACTGGAACATCCAAACAGTAGGTTCTAAAGTTTATTCAAGGACATGAGTTAGAAGAGGAGAGATGAGGATCGAATCCTACCTTACGAGACAGTGTAAGTTCCTTTAACTTGAAGATCCACAAAACAAGAGAAAGGACTGCAAACTTGCACGCAGGATAGCCTCAATCAACAGTTCTTCCCAGTGCAAAGGAGACACCAAGAATCAGCCGTTGAAGCTTCTCCAAGTAGAGATGGCAGCTCAGCTCAAAAGCACGGAAGTGAAGTGGTCTCAGTAGCAACACACACCTACAGGAGTGGGAAAGGTGGGTTTGAAGGCTGTGAAGTGGTTCTTATAGACCCAGCGGATTTCCCATGCATCGGCACATCAGCCCCTTGAGGTGTCGTGGTGAAAACCCAATTGGTTTTACCACAACACGTATCCCATGCAACACTCCACAGGTTTACACGTTAGTAACAAACGTGTTTACTGCACAAGTAATTGTGCTGGCCTCTCTGGTGCCCCACACGTAAGCATAGTAAGATTCCCACAAAAATCCATTACGTAAATCACCCGTAAATCAGGTGACCAATTGCTCCTTAGATAAACCTATCCAAACAATACCTGATTGCCATGAAATTTTAACCATAGACTAATATGATAATTTTACTAATTGTGGTGATTTTTAATTAATTTTTGGAATTTAGTTTACAGTAGGTGAAAAATCACCCGGAAAATGGTCGCGTCGACTTAATCTCAAAATCCGTACGTCGAAAAATTCAGATAATTGCATATTTAATTTCTCCACATTTTTCTGGAAATTATGATGTTCTCGGATTTTTATTTCGATGTCGTTTTCCGGTATCACCCTGTGGAGGCACGCACTTCGAGGTACGATACTGGAATAACGTTCATTACCACTATTTAAGTCTATCATCTAATTATCATAATTTATTAATAACCCTAAGGTATTTTAACCAAATTACTTCTATTTTCTTAATATTTTAAATTTCTGGGGCGTTACAACTCTCCCCCACTAAAAGAAATTTTCCTGAGAGTATGTTTACTCACCTGGAAATAATTCTGGGCACTGGTTCTTGATGGTATTTTCTAATCCCAGGTTGCTTCTTCTTGTCCTCGTTTATTCCATTGAATCTTTAACAATGGAACTTCCTTGCTCCATAGTGCTTTATTTTTCGATCCAGAATTTGCACGTCTTTCTACATATACCAAATTTTCTTGTATCTCCAAATCTTGATATTCAATGTTGTGATCGATGGGCTTCTCCTAAGATCCGCTTCTTAATCTCGGAATTATCCGGTACACATAATTTGTTCCGAAACTGAAGATTTCCATGAATGTCTTCATTAAATTCAAGTCTAAAAGCCAACTTTTCTCTAATTTCTCTCAACACAAGATCATTGTCCTATTGCTCTCCAATTTGTTTCAACATATCTGACTGAATTGTTAAGTTATCAACTACAATTCTTTCTTCTTGTAATTCAATCTTTAAACGTAATGCGGAAAATTCCTCCAATAATTTCCATTCCCTTACTTACAATTGGATTACCTTGACTATAGGATTTCTGCTAAGTGCATCCGCTATATATATATATATTTTTTCCTGGATGGTATTCAATTTTGAAATTATAATCCCACTTGTCTAGGCATATCAAATCACCGGGTAAATTTTGTCCTTTAACTGAAATCCGACTAGCAAGGTAATATTTCTTAAGTTTCTTATCCCTACTCAAAGGAATTGTTACCTCAAGTTGTGTAGACAATAGTTCTGATTTTACTTCTAAAGATTTAGCAAACTCATAACTAATAAAAGAATGCGTAGCTCCTGAATCAAACAACACATACGCAGGCTTTGAGTTTACTAGCAATGCACCTTTTATCAGTCTGCCTTCCTGCGGAGATTCAGGTTCCACATCCTGAATGGCATTTAGTCTTCCTTGCTTTCCTCGGGAATTCTGATTCTTTGGTGCATTCTTGGGCATCGGACAATCCGAAATTCGATGTTGAGTACTACCGCAACGGAGACAAGCACCCAACCTACGCCAACAGTCCTCAGCCTTATGCCCACTAAGATGGCAATGCTGGCATACCCCCTTCTTTCCATTAGAAGTTTTTCCTGCCTTCTTATTTATTTGCTGAACTTTCGGGGTATTTCCCAACTCAAACTTTCTCTTATGATCAGAAGATCCTTCTCCAGATTTCCCTCTAATCTTTTCCACAGTGTCATTTGCAGCCTCTAATGCTAAGGCTCTCTTAACCATTTCTGAGTAGGTAGTGATCAGGTGAGGGGTTAACTGCATAATAAATTGGGGACGTAGCCCATTCATAAACCTCTTGGCTTTTAATTTCTCCGTAGCTATAAGATGCGGAGCATACTTTGACAATCGAGCAAATTGTGCCTCATATTCCGATACCGACATCCTTAATTGTTTCAAATTGGCAAACTCATTCGCCTTCCTTTCTTGAATTACTTCAGAAAAGTACTGGTCATTAAATAATTCTACGAATTCCTCCCAACTAACTTGTGTTGAATCTGCCAAGGTTGCCTCTACAGTTTCCCACCACGCTCGGGCATCCCGATCTAACTGAAATGTTGTCAAACAAACTTTTTCTTCTTCTGTACATTTCATTATCTTAAAAATTCGCTCAATATCCTTCAACCAGTTCTCAGCTTCATCCGGATCCGTACTTCCTGCAAATCTCGGAGGGTCCAGGCTTCGAAAATCCTTAAATAAACTTGTTCCAGTATGACTATTGTTCTTGGCTACTGTTTTCATTACTCGAGTCAAGTCATGCATTGAATTTTCCATCTTCTTCCAGTTAATGTCACTTCCATCCATAGATAACTTGGAAGAGTATCTGAGATATTCAATAAGGCATACATCAATTTCTATAATCAAACCATGTAAATTTCATCATGCACAGGCTTTAGATTCACAACACCCTAGTTCCATTAACCAGTCAGAAGATATATAACATTTTACATCACTACTTGTCCATAAGCTTCGTGAGATTTAAAACAATCTTGAAATTTTGATTCATCAATTATGTGAGTGTTAAACACATTTAAATTATTAAAGAGTCTTACTTGGTTTAGTAAGGAATGGATGTAGACAATGATTAAATAATCTATCTCAGTGGTATAATAATTTAAAATCCAAGAAAATCGGAAAGTTAACGGAAGAATAAATCACGAGGATAGTCATGAAATCTATATGATCGATTGAATCATTCATTTACTAATTCTTGTTTAGAGTTGGATATAATAACATATAAAAGTCATTGTGACGTAAATTAAGGGATGAACAGGTTTGACTTTTCCTTCAGTAGGAGAGGGCTCCCTTGGAGAAGTCATATGTGTGTTTATCATTTTTCACCGGACCTTGAATTTTTATCATTCTACTAGGTTTACTTGAATTATGAAATTTTTAGGTAGGCCAAATTGTGAGAAATTAGAAAGACGCTATTTTGATAGAATCGCAAAAATTACGTTTTTCTTCTTCGGTGGGAGAGTTGACTTTTTATTGGTAAGAGATATGATTTTTCTGATATTTTTATTGGATTCAAATGGGGGGTACTTCCTTATTTACATGTAATATCTTAAGTAAATGAAACATCAAATTATAACATTTACTTAAATGATATGGAATGTAAATAAGGTATGAGTTTCAGTTCTACAGAGTGCCTGATGACTCTTCTGACTGACTGAAGAAGGACCAGTTCATCACAGACTGGTGTCTGTCGACAGCTTGGAAGTGGCTGTCGACAGATAGCAACAGACAGAGCAAGGTTTTTCTGGTTCTGAGGGTATCTGTCGACAGACCAGAGTCGGCTGTCGACAGGTGAAGGACATCTGTCGACAGATCAAGGCTATCTGTCGACAGTTACTGACAGTTTTGTATTTCTGGGTTCTGGAAGCATGTTACCTGTCGACAGGTAAATGCTGGCTGTCGACAGGTGTGATCTAAACTTCCAGGAATCTTGAAAAACTACCATAGGAAATTCTACCAAGTGTTCCTATGAATCTTTACATGATTGACAACATTTTCTTACTTCTAATAGGATGAGTTTCATAGTATGCTTGAGTCATAATATAAACTTTAACTAAAGCATGGTTACAAGAAATAGAACAACACATCTATGGTTGTTTCAAGTGTGTATACATGGTAAACACTTTAATTATGAAGTTCTTGTGTAGGAATAAGAAGCAAGAATAAAAGAAAGAAGGAATCCTCTAAATTTTCATTTCATACTCAATACAATCTATATCCAACTATACTTATCTAGCTTAACCTCAGGCTTTCTACCCATCCTCACAGGTTATCCCTAGGTTTATCGACCTAAGGCTCTGATACCAAATTATCTGTCACGTCCTAATAAAAGGCTATTTATTGGGAAATGACAGAAAACAGGCACAAAGTAATAACATTTATGTTTATTCATTATAACGCAGTCTGCGGAAGTCTTATTACATAAAGCTCCTCATTACACACTAAGTGAGGAGTAAGGATGAGTAGCTACTACTCATAACACTTTACAAGTACGCAACTAAAGCAGTAAATGGTTGGTTGACTCGTCATCGGTGTCCACTCTGCACACAGCCCATTTTACACTTCTCCCTCATCTTGATTACCTGAAAAGGGAAGGATGGGTGAGCTAACTAGCCCAGTAGAATTCAAATCCTTAAATCAAAGGATCAGGAACACATGATAATTTAGGTAAGAACATGAATGGTATCAAGAACAGGCAGATAACCAAGATAACATGTCAGTGAATGTATAACAGTAGTATGAAAACATAGGCATACTCAGAAATTCATATTAAGGCTCAGGTTCGGAGTCATATAAATATTCACACAGGACAGGTAATAGGATGATCATAACCAGGAGATAGTGATGCAATGTCAAACATCTTGGTGTCCTTATCTCTCTAAGACAAGGATCGAACGGACATCAAAGAGGTAATACCAGATCTCAGAATAGTAGCTTGATACAGTGATAGTAAAACTCAGGTCATGCTCAAGTATATAGCTCAAGAATTGGTTCATATATCAGTTCACACAATACAGGAAGTATGATGACCATAATCAGGAAATAGTGATGCAATGCCAAACATCCCGGTATCCTTATCACTCCCGTACGGCCCGTAATGAATTCGGGTGCTCCTCCCAGGACTGGACCAGCCCTATTTGCACAGGCATATCAGTTAGGTGG
This sequence comes from Colocasia esculenta, assembly GCA_014218235.1. Classification (NCBI taxonomy): domain Eukaryota; kingdom Viridiplantae; phylum Streptophyta; class Magnoliopsida; order Alismatales; family Araceae; genus Colocasia; species Colocasia esculenta. The sequence continues at coordinate 8,299,307 of CM024759.1, read as the reverse complement.
GGTCCAAGGACCCAATAAATGTCATCATCATAAGTTTATCATATCTCACAAGGTGTTCAAGCCTTTGAACTCTCAAGTCATCAAGTAATATAAACTTAGTTGTCGAATACAGGAGAATGGACTCAACGGAGTACCATTTGGAGTTGACGGTTTCAAGGATAATTCAATAATGAGTAAGGTATCCAAAGTGGGTAATCTTTATGGTAGAATGACAGAAAATATCAAAGTAAATAAGAGGGTAATTTGGTAGGCTATTAGGATGAACTTTGAACAAGGATTTACACATGTAAGAGTGCTGAAATCCAAGGCAGGACAGTAGCTGTCGACAGGAAGGAAGGATCTGTCGACAAATGGCACAGACAGAGCTCAGGTTTGCTGGCTCTGTGGGTATCTGTCGACAGATGCAAGGGATCTGTCGACAGATCCACACAGTCCAGAAACCTGGAGTTCTGGAAACATGCGCCTGTCGACAGCTCTTGGGCTGGCTGTCGACAGGAAGCAGCAGAACTTCTGTAAATCTGTTTAAATCCATTCTAAGCACCCTAATTATAGATATTATAATTCAAGGCATGATTGATATCAAATGGAAGAGTCTAAATAGAGTTTTCACAGTGGTTTATAAACTAAACAGTCGAGATGCAACAAGAGATTGATAATTCGAACTTGGTCGGCTATAAACTAATGTAGTGTAGTATTGGAAGCATGAGCTTGATAGCAATGGTTTATTGGAAAATTCCTATAAGATGGACACTAAAACTCAAGGTATTTCATGAATCCAAGTCAATGTTCGAATTATCAACCATCTAAACCAAAATCCTCACACTGTTCTAAGGATATGTTTACTTCTACCAGAACTCTATATCATGAACTTGAATCAAAGGTGGAAGAAGAAGAAGAGATGATCTGGAGGTAAAATAAGTATCTCTTCCTCCCTAACGTAATAATATTCATCAAAACTAGACGAAAACTAGTAAGATTACAGTTATATCAACTTGGCTACTCAACACGAGTTATTTATCATGTGTGGAGAACAAGATTAAGGAAAAGGATATGAATCCTACACATGGATAGCTAGGAACCTACTACCACATGCTACTGGAGGAATATCCTTTCCAACCAGAGATTATGTGAACTCAAGGAGTAGCTTCTATAGAAATACAAAACACACATAAAGTGCTAGAGGGGTTCATGACACTAGAACAGAAACTGGAACATCCAAACAGTAGGTTCTAAAGTTTATTCAAGGACATGAGTTAGAAGAGGAGAGATGAGGATCGAATCCTACCTTACGAGACAGTGTAAGTTCCTTTAACTTGAAGATCCACAAAACAAGAGAAAGGACTGCAAACTTGCACGCAGGATAGCCTCAATCAACAGTTCTTCCCAGTGCAAAGGAGACACCAAGAATCAGCCGTTGAAGCTTCTCCAAGTAGAGATGGCAGCTCAGCTCAAAAGCACGGAAGTGAAGTGGTCTCAGTAGCAACACACACACCTACAGGAGTGGGAAAGGTGGGTTTGAAGGCTGTGAAGTGGTTCTTATAGACCCAGCGGATTTCCCATGCATCGGCACATCAGCCCCTTGAGGTGTCGTGGTGAAAACCCAATTGGTTTTACCACAACACGTATCCCATGCAACACTCCACAGGTTTACACGTTAGTAACAAACGTGTTTACTGCACAAGTAATTGTGCTGGCCTCTCTGGTGCCCCACACGTAAGCATAGTAAGATTCCCACAAAAATCCATTACGTAAATCACCCGTAAATCAGGTGACCAATTGCTCCTTAGATAAACCTATCCAAACAATACCTGATTGCCATGAAATTTTGACCATAGACTAATATGATAATTTTACTAATTGTGGTGATTTTTAATTAATTTTTGGAATTTAGTTTACAGTAGGTGAAAAATCACCCGGAAAATGGTCGCGTCGACTTAATCTCAAAATCCGTACGTCGAAAAATTCAGATAATTGCATATTTAATTTCTCCACATTTTTCTGGAAATTATGATGTTCTCGGATTTTTATTTCGATGTCGTTTTCCGGTATCACCCTGTGGAGGCACGCACTTCGAGGTACGATACTGGAATAACGTTCATTACCACTATTTAAGTCTATCATCTAATTATCATAATTTATTAATAACCCTAAGGTATTTTAACCAAATTACTTCTATTTTCTTAATATTTTAAATTTCTGGGGCGTTACAAATTCAGTCTTGAATCATGGGCATGATATGAAAAACGGAAAAAGCCCTAACAGTGCGCGACTTTGGGAAAACACTTATAACTCAAAATATACTCATTAGAATTCAATGAAACCCGTGGGAAATGAAAGTTAACTTGATGCTCTACACATTGGTGTAGGATACATTAAAATTTGGCTCGAGAAAACCTACCTTCTGGGTTGAAGAAGTCTCATTTTTCCAGAAAACCCGTGTTAAGACCACTTGGAGGAGAACGCTTACCGCTTCGTGTATACTACATGGAGTTTGGGCATTCCACTTGGGTTAGAACGTAGACTTGACCCTCTTTCCCGGGGTATAAGCCTTGCAAGGTTTGGTTTAGGGTTGACCTACCTTTGGTCGACTTCAAGATGACTATCTGTGCAGGTCGCAGCAGACACAACGGGGAAAAAGAACGGCTTGGTGTGGATGATCTCCTGCTCCCCAGCCACCAAGAACTTCTCCATACAACCCCAGCAAGTTCTAAAACTCATTCCTAGGGTTTGGTGAAGAGTATTTAAGCAACCATGGTGTTTTAGGAGTCCTATTATGACTAGGAAAGCCAGGTTGCGGTTTTGACAGGTTAGTTTCCTATTTATGGAGGATTTCTTCCTCCCATTGAGTGTGTGAGGCTTTAGGCAACCTCCCACCATAGTTAGGCACGAATTTGGGTTGCTAAGAATGCATGATTGCATCCCAATTCAACTCAAATTGCCTCTTTCTAATTTCAGCCTATTTAGAGTTACAAATTTCCATGCATTTTCTAGCTTCCTTTGATTTTTTGGTCATGTGTGGTCCATTGGCCCAATTAAGATATTAGGTCATTAATATATAATGTTGGAAGTCTTTCCAACACTTTCCTTAAATTTTTTTTTTGGTTGCGTCGTATTTCCGTGTTAACGGTTTTCCTACTTATTTCCTAATTTGGATAATTGGTCACCATGTGATGTTCACTTGGTTAATCGGATTTTTCGTCACACGAATTTCTTCGTGGAACCCTTAAGAATAATGTTTGGGGTTGATTTCCCTTTTTTTTACGGATTTTTCCTATGTGTTTTGGCACATACGATATTGATACGTATGTTTTAAATTCTTTGATCTTATGGAAATTATTTATTTCTATTTATTCAAATTTTATATAGCTAAAATTTCCGGGGTGCTACAAGAAAACACAGGAACCGCCAGCCGGAAACCACACGACTGAACCCTCAACAGACCACACGGTTGGGACCAACCGGTCAGTAACTCACTATGTAACCAGCGAATAGACAAAGGTCCTAGTGACTGACGACAACCAAGGAAATCGCTAAGAGGTCATCCGCAAGACTCCGCTGAATGGCTCCGCACAACTAGCAACTGCTAGCACCTACGACAAGGACAAACGAGAGCCTCTTAGAGGTGACCCAAAACCAAGTGATAAGAGGCACGAGGAAAAAATCACGGCATGCGGAACAGTGTCCACCGACACCACTCGATCTTACCCAGATTGTCCTCGTGGTCCGACAAGGACACACACAACTGTGGAGCCAGAGAAAACGAAGCCCAACGCTCCACAGGCACATACGCAGAGACAAAACCAAGAAAGATGTCTGAGCTTGGCAAAGCCAAGCATCCCAAGACATCGGCAAACTTGCACGGGGAAACGAAACAACTCTAAAGGTCGAAATCAACACGTCGACCTCAAAGCGACCCAAACCGAAGCAAGGTACCCCAACCAAACACACTCGCTTCCCAAAGCGAGAGGGAAAAACCTAGACACAGGCCACGCCCAAGGCTCGACATACCACCAATAGGGCTACCTAGACAAGGCAAAGCAGCCACCCCACAGCGGTAACAGTACGACCACCCGGCATTGGCCAGCACAAAGTGTCCTAGAGGTTGAAAGCTCCACGCCTCCGACACCGAACAAACTCGCAAAATGACGCACAAAGCTCACGATCAGGGAAAACTGCACAACCCACGGTGCTAACACAAGCACCAGGAGCCACCCAAGGCACATCACAATGCATCAAGGCTCCAGATGGCACGAAACAACCACTCGAGCAGGAGCACAGGGTGCCACCAACAACACCAAAACTAGGCAAGATGCAACACGGTTGCACCACCGGCTGAAACAACATAGGCTAACAGGAAGGACTCTCCACAAAAGGCCTGCCAAAAGCCACCACAAGGAACCGTGTGACGGCCCTGGATATTTATGCCCAATAAGACTCCATATCCAGATCCGCCTCCCATGAACGGACCGAAGTCTCGCAAGGGATATCTCACACATGTGTCCAGTAAAAATATAAAAGACAACCACATAGTATAAGACACAAGAAAGTACATGTGCTCATACCTGCATATAATAATTTACAATTGTCCCAGTACATTATTACATGTCCAATTAAAAAGTACAACTATCTGGGGCATACCTCGAGGGAGCACAAGCTCACACAACACTACTTACTCGACCCAGCTACTGGTGGTACAAGTCCACAAGCCGAACCAACGGTAAGCCCTAAAAAGAACTGTAGGGGAGTGAGCCTCAACTAGTCACAGGCTCAGTAGGGGACCACCCAGAAACCGCACACAACATAGAAGGACCTCAACCCCAGAGGGTTTCACTGGCAATATCGATAGCCAAAACATGGCATGCTCACGTCATTTACAATAAATAATAATTAAACATAAACTTAATAATAAAAATAGAGTCCTCGAAAGAAACGTGGGACTACAGGACTAGTACAACACTACTAGTTTGCCCAACCACTGGGAATTCCTCAACCTCAAGCCCCACTGGCAGACCACTGCCCAGGCTCCAAGTCTCACAGGCAAACCATTGCCTCGGATGTAGGCCTCACAGGCAAATTACCCATGCAGGGTAACCGAACTGGCATCAACATGCCAGATTTAGCACATATTATAATCATAACCAGAAACCTACTCTAAACAGAGTAAACAGCACGCGTGGAAAGTCACACCTCACGACTTCCACAACATCACCGATTCATCGCAACACTTGAAAGGTTGGTACACAACGTACCACAACACAAAACCAACCCTCAAAGGGTACCGGTACCTACTATCACTAGGTACCAACACTGAAATCTCAAGCACAAGGGTAACAGGACTGCTAATTAGAAGCTAGTCCGCCATACCACGAAATATTAATTCAACGGAATGCTACCCTTACAAGGGTACAGTACAACAAGTGGAAGGTCTAACAACAGGATTTCCACGGAGCACAGCTCCACTTCAACACTTTAAAAGATAGGTACACAATGTACCATGAGAAACTGGTACCCTCAAAGGGTACAGGTACCTACTACCACGAGGTACCACCACAAAGCATAACCACATTACACATAGTGCCACACAAGGCACTCCACCACGGCAAAACCTCAACACATGTGCCAACGACGGGCACTCCACACAAAGTAAACCACAACCAGTGAGTCTCCGCTCACTACCCGCAATTACAACTGTGCTAACACCAGGGCACACCTCATTGAGGAAAACAAAGTAATAACACAAAAGCCACAACCAGTGGCAAAGCACGAGTCGGAAAGGAACGATGCCACCATGCAGGAACGGACTACTGGCTGATCAGGCTAGTATCCAACTTGGACAACACAACACAAGAACTACCTCTCAGTCTCGCAACCACGGACGAAAGGTCTAGCTGCCACTCCACGGGAAAAGTCAAACAACTGTGGAGACCAACCAACACCGCACCTGCATATTACACAACTGCAGGCCCATGCCTGGCACCTCTAGTGTCTCTGGCCGGAGCACGCTAAAGTGAGACACTGGAAAACAGGACTAGCTGGGGACCAGTGACGTCTACTGGTGTTCGTACCCCCAACTACGAGCGCGCTACAAGCGACTAAAAACAAGCTCTGGGAAGTCACTGTCCCACTGCTGTCTTTCCCTCAGCCGGACGTACAACTCAAACATAGGAGTGAGGGTGTCCAGGAAGACGACACAGACCTCGACGGTACAACAAAAGTACTGGGACAAACCCCAAGCACAATGAACACAACATGCCTTGCTCACAAAGAACCTGCGGTACCCGACTAGAGAGACATTCCGGAACAGGCGTCGAACCACCAAACTTGGCAAGCCCAAACCACGATATATACACAAACACTTTCTATTACCAATTCACAGTACATATGTTAAGAGTAGCTTGTTCCAGTCACCCTGTGACTTACAAGCTAACCTACACAATCACACACATAAACCATATTAATAATAACACCACGGCCTGTCATTGCTCACCTTGTGACCTCCACTGCCACACTAATCACAGTACATGATAATCACGTAATAATCATACTTATACTTTACTAATTATACATCTAGGAAAATCTATAAAAGATTCTAAAGGATCAAGGGTAGGTTCAAACGTGAACCTCACCGCCACAACACCACGGACTAACCACAATAATTAAGATACAATAAACACAATGACATACGATATGCCATGCACACACAAACCACATGCACGGCATCCAAACCACTTAGACACCACGTGTATAATACACTAGCCAGATGCACCACACGTTATTCACATAAACAACATGTCCAACACATGGACAGCATGCTCCAAGAGTGCTACGGGTGCCAACGCACCACATATACTACGTAAACACCAAGCCGATTACGTACATAACACATTAACCACGTAAAACATGCCCACCTCATGAGCTATATGCTCCATGAGCGTAATGAGTGTACTGGCTCCACCTGTCATTGCCATTCACAACAAATACCACTAACCGGATAATCAAAATACAGAAAGCATGCATAACTGGACCTCTCAGCTGAGGTCACGACGAGGGGCAAGGTCGCCTTCAGAACGCAACCCTTCGACATGTCGCTTTCACAACATGAACGCGACGGATCGGGCTGTTGCATTAATAACGCGATGTCCAGGGCCGTCGCCTTCACAAGCGCATACCCTAATATGGGAGGAACTCCACGGATCACCACTCCAGACCATTCAAACCACAATTAATTCACGTTTTCCATGCTTTAATGGATACCCTAGCATGGTATCTACTGTTTGCAAAGTGGTAAGCAAGCTATCATGTAATCCACAACATAAATCAAGGTAGAACACCCTACCTTCACGAAGAACGCAAAAACCGGAGATCCCTCGGCATTTCCCCCGCTCCACACGACATCCTCGCGGTGAGAACATGCCCCACGCATCTCTAGAACCTCGAATCGCTTGGAGAAACCGTGCAGCAGCTCCCTCTGGTCGAGCAGAGCTTGTGAGAGCTCTGTTCGGCCAGGGTTCCTTAAGAACGCATTGCAGTTGAGAACTCGACATTGATCTACATCGCGACCTAAACGCGACGTAGAAGGCCGTCACCTTCTCACACCTAACATCAGCAGGCCGCCCAACGCGCAACATGTGGCGCGCATGCAGACGTCGACCGCTCAACGATGGTAACAAGAACGCGACCACCAGGGCCGTCGCATTCAGAACGCGACGCGCACCTCTATCATGTTCACAGGCAGAAAACCTGTGAGCACTTTGGGCTCAATCTGACGGCCCACCAAGCCTCACAACGTGTGTAACACCTGAAACTCAAACTCATGGGCCACACATCGGCCACCAAACCTGCTAAACACGGATACACGAAGATCCGAAAAAAACATGCGACGTTACATTACTGTCACCTAAAAAGAATTGTCATCCTCGACAATCAACACAAACCACAATAAACCAGACTATCACCTAAAAAGAAACAAAACCATATACAGAACAAGAAGGATATTTTTTTCTCTACATTAGCCTTTCAATTTATTTCACACTGTCAGTCTCATTTTGTTTAATTCTGCATCTGTTCTACTTTTCCTTTCTCTTTCTTTCATTTCATAACTGTTTTATTCCACTGACTCCATCTATTAATCACTATCTTTCAGCCATAGGCAATTTCTACCTCAGTTGTGGCGCTTTTTCTCTTTGGACTCAACCTGCTTCCACATTTTCCTGGCTATGTTTGCAATATTTCTTTCCTAGCCACTTTTCTTGCTCAAAACCTTTTACTTTGTTCTACTACTTTTGGGTACTCCGCTATATTAAACCTTGCTTAAACTTCCGGATTACTCTGTGCCATTTCACTACCTGCTTACCACTGTTAGCCGTTACTCTGCTTTATTTATTCTCATATTCTCAACTGTCTGACCTATGGGTTGCGGTCCCACTACGCTTCTGCTGCGCCACTCTGATTATACTAAATATCTGACAAAATATTCCATAAATTCTGCTTCCATTATTATTTATAATTGCTACACACTTTCACTATTACTTTGATTCCGGCTAAATTCAATACTAATCATTTTTGCCTTTTAAATCACTTTACTTAATCGATCAATACTGGAAGACAATATCGAAATTTCTAAACTACTTTATCTAATACTTCAATTCTGATTATGCCATACCTTTTGAAATTCTGAATTCTGCCATACCATTACATTACTGACATACTTTATTTTTCATATTCCTTTTTGGCTTTAATTTACACCCTCTAGCTGACTAACCACATTATTTCCATCATTTCTCAAAACATCTGCTTTCATCTTTGTGACGCTGCATTCTTATTTCAAGAAAATTATGTTGCTTAACTGACTTTACACACATTAACATTATTTCAATCGGGTGCCATTTGACCTTAAGTCGTTCACTGTTTATCTAATTGCACTCTTTTCTTTCTATACCTGACGGTTTCAATTTCCATTCGGCCATGCTCAGATCTACACACTATTCTTTAACTGTCCTGCCTTTTATTCTTATATCAAATTTTAAAATACTGCCTCGAGAAAACACTTCTGCTTAAACTAACCTACTCTCTGTGTACTGCCATGCAAACTCTTACTGATCACTTTCTCAGTCTTTCAGCTATATTCGTTTTATAATCCATCACACTCTTTCTTTTCCATATCAATAATCTGTCATTAAACATAAAATCTTTATGCAAAGCATTCTTCATTGGCAGCTGCCAAAGCTACAATCTAAAGCCAATCTCTTCAAATTCTATAACCAACTCTGCCTGATCTCTCTATTTCACTTAGCCTGATATTGCTTAACTGCTTCTTAGCTAATCCATTTCTTTTCCTTTTGACCCGCATAACTATATCTTACTCTGAACATTCTTAATCTTAGCTTCAATCTTGTTTAGACACAAGCTTTACCTTTTCTTTGCTCAAGTTATACTCAATTGCTAATCAACAGTAACCTTATATGTAACACTGTATTCCTTAACGAACCAATCTATGCAATTCTCATAAACTGTTACTTGTCAAACTAATCTTTCTCATGGAGTTGTCAGAAAAGTTCACTATGCACTGATCTTCTTTTACCCTTTCTTTGCTTAACTGGCCACCTCTGCTCAAACCTCTAATTATCAAAATACCCTTATCTTCATCAGACGATCATAATTCTTTGTTCTTCTATTTACCCACACTTCATTTGAAACCAACCTATCTCACTTAATCATTCTCAACTTGCCAAAGCATTAATCACATTATTACTCAAGCTACTTCCCAATTCTTACTAACACAAATCTCAAACAATACCTCTGCCAAGACCCTCATCTGCCACTTATCACACACACACCATTCCTTGCTAGTAACATTCTGCTGATCTATCACAGTAACACCCTATACCTGTCTCTGTTAACTCTGTACTTTACTAGCATATACCAGGCATATCTCTCTCAGGGCACTACTTTACCTTTCTCCTCTAATCTCTGCAACTGAAAACCTTTAAATACTATACTTTAACTGCACCCTGGCACACTAGTGCAACCACACAACTTATGCCACTATCCACGTTGTGGCTCAACAACTACTTACAATTGCCAATTTAACAAACAGAAACACACGATTTACCAGCCAAAAGCTCACATAAAAATCACTTCATATCACACAAAACTGCAGACTTGCTACCAGTAGTGGACATTAATCCATGTATAGGGACATAGTAACTTTAATGTTTTTTCATATTTTAACTGGACCATGCTCTGATACCAACTGTGACGGCCCTGGATATTTATGCTCAATAAGGCTCCATATCTAGATCCGCCTCCCACGAACGGACTTAAGTCTCGCAAGGGATATCTCACACAAGTGTCCAGTCAAAATATAAAAGACAACCACATAGTATAAGACACAAGAAAGTACATGTGCTCATACCTGCGTATAATAATTTACAACTGTCCCAGTACATTATTACATGTCCAATTAAAAAGTACAACTACCTGGGGCATACCCCGAGGGAGCACAAGCTCGCATAACACTACTTACTCGATCCAGCTACTGGTGGTACAAGTCTGACACAAAGTCTCCACAAACTGAACCAACGGTAAGCCCTGAAAAGAAGTGTAAGGGAGTGAGCCTCAACTAGTCACAGGCTTAGTAGGGGACCACCCAAAAACCATACACAACACAAAAGGACCTCAACCACAGAGGGTTTCACTGGCAATATCGATAGCCAAACCATGGCATGCTCACGTCATTTACAATAAATAACAATTAAACATAAACTTAACAATAAAAAGAGAGTCCTCGGAAGAAACATGGGACTACAGGACTAGTACAACACTGCTAGTCTACCCAACCACTCGGAATTCCTCATCCTCAAGCCTCACTAGCAGACCACTGCCCAGGCTCCAAGTCTCACAGGCAAACCATTGCCTCGGCTGTAGGCCTCACAGGCAAATTACCCATGCATGGTAACCGAACTGGCATCAACATGCCAGATTTAGCACATATTAGAATCATAACCGGAAACATACTCTAAACAGAGTAAACAACACGTGTGGAAAGTCATACCTCACGACTTCCACAACAACACCGATTCATCGCAACACTTGAAAGGTTGGTACACAACGTACCACAACACAAAACCAACCCCCAAGGGGTACCGGTAACTACTATCACTAGGTACCAACACTGAAATCTCAAGCACAAGGGTAACAGGACTGCTAATTAGAAGCTAGTCTTCCATACCCAGAAATCTAAATACAACAGAATGCTACCCTTACAAGGGTACAGTACAACAAGTGAAAGGTCCAACAACACAATTTCCATAAAGCACAACTCCACGTCAACACCTGAAAAGACTGGTACACAATGTACCACGAGAAACTGGTACACTCAAAGGGTATAGGTACCTACCACCACAAGGTACCACCATAAAGCATAACCACACTACACTTAGTGCCACACAAGGCACTCCACCACGGCAAAACCTCAATACATGTGCCAACGATGGGCACTCCACACAATGTAAACCACAACCAGTGAGTCTCCGCTCACTAACCACAACTACAACTGTGCCACCACCAAGGCACACCACACTGAGGAAAACCAAGTAACAACACAAAAGCCACAACCGGTGGCAAAGCACGAGTCGGAAAGGAACGACGCCACCATACGAGAATAGACTACTGGCTGATCAGGCCAGTATCCAAGCCGGACAACACAACACAAGAACTACCTCTCAGTCTCGCAGCCATAGACGAAAGGTCCAGCTGCCGCTCCACCGAAAAAGTCAAACAACTATGGAGACCAACCAACACCACACTTGCAAACTACACAACTGTAGGTCCATGCCTGGCACCTCTAGGGTCTCTGTCCAGAGCACCCTAAAGTGAGGCACTGGAAAATAGGACTAGCTGGGGACCAGTGACGTCTACTGGTGTCCATACCCCCAACTACGAGCGCGCTACAAGAGACTAAAAACAAGCTCTGGGAAGTCGCTATCCCACTGCCGTCTTTCCCTCAGCCAGACATACAACTCAAACACAGGAGTGAGAGTGTCCAGGAAGCTGACACAGACCTCGACGGTACAACACAAGTACTGGGACAAACCCCGAGCACAACGAACACAACATACCTTGCTCACAAAGAACCTGCGGTACCCGACTAGAGAGGCATTCCGGAACAGGCGTCGAACCACCAAACTCGGCAAGCCCAAACCACGATATATACACAAACACTTTCTATTACCAATTCACAGTACATATGTTAAGAGTAGCTTGTTCCAGTCACCCTGTGACTTACAAGCTAACCTACACAATCACACACATAAACCATATTAATAATAACACGACGGCCTGTTATTGGTCACCTTGTGACCTCCACTGCCACACTAATCACAGTACACGATAATCATGTAATAATCATACTTATACTTTACTAATTATCCATCTAGGAAAATCTATAAAAGATCCTAAAGGATCAAGGCTAGGTTCAAACGTGAACCCCACCGCCACAACACCACGGACTAACCACAATAATTAAGATATTATAAACACAATGACGTACGATATGACATGCACACACAAACCACATGCACGACATCCAAACCACGTAGAAACCACGTGTATAATACACCAGCTAGATGCGCCACACGTTATTCACGTAAAAAACATGTCCAACACATGGATAGCATGCTCCAAGAGTGCTACGGGTGCCAACGCACCACATATACTACATAAACACCAAGCCGATTACGTACAAAACACATTAACCACGTAAAACATGCCCACCTCGTGAGCTATACGATCCATGAGCGTAACGCGTGCACTGGCTCCACCTGTCACTGCCATGCACAACAAATGCCACTAACCGGATAAACAAAATACATAAAGCATGCATAACTGGACCTCTCAGCTGAGGTCGCGACGAGGGGCAAGGTCGCCTTCAGAACGCGGCCCTTCGACATGTCACTTTCACAACATGAACGCGACGGATCGGGCTGTTGCATTAACAACGCGACCCCTAGGGCCGTCGCCTTCACAGGCGCATACCCTAATCCGGGAGGAACTCCACGAATCACCACTCCAGACCATTCAAACCACGATTAATTCACGTTTTCCATGCTTTAATGGATACCCTAGCATGGTATCTACTGTTTGCAAAGCGGTAAACAAGATAACATGCAATCCACAACATAAATCAAGGTAGAACACCCTACCTTCACGAAGAATGCGAAAATGGGAGATCCCTCAGCGTTTCCCCCGCTCCACACGACGTTCTCGTTGTGAGAACACGCCCCACGCATCTCCAGAACCTCGAATCACCCGGAGAAACCCTGCAGTAGCTCCCCCTGGTCGAGTAGAGCTTGTGAGAGCTCTGTTCGGCCAGGGTTCCTTAAGAACACATTGCAGTTGAGAACGCGACGTTGATCTACATCGCGACCTAAACGCGACGTAGAAGGCCGTCGCCTTCTTAGACCCGACGTCAGCAGGCCGCCCAACGTGTGACACGTGGCGCGCATGCGGACGTCGGCCGCTCAATGACGGTAACAAGAACACGATCACCAGGGCCGTCGCATTCAGAACGCGACGCGTACCCCTGTTGCATTCATAGGCAGAAAACCTGTGAGCGCTTTGGGTGCAATCTGACGGCCCACCAAGCCTCACAACTCACGTAACACCTAAAACTCAAACTCATGGGCCACACATCGGCCACCAAACCTGCTAAACACGGATTCATGAAGATCCGAAAAAAATGCGCGACGTTACAAACCGCAAGCCAAAAAGGGCAGGATGGGCCACACCGGCCCTGAGACACAAGGATGCGGAACATCGAAAAGGAACCACGCTCGAGGTGTAGCACAAAACCACACCAACGGCCTGAAACAACTCTGGGCCAGGCAAAGGGCCAGAGACCCACAAGGGGAACGCGCGGAAAACCAACAGCTTCAAGAGTGCAACAACCACGTTGGCTCTTAGAAGCACACAAACACAAGGCACCGCTCCCACCATGCAAGCAGAGAGGGCCACACACCAAACAGTGACAAGTGCCTCCCAAGCATAGCCGAGGCACAAGCAAAACACGCACTGAACAAAGCCTGCACCAGCAAGACAAACAAAAGAAAACCCGGTGCCGCCTCACACTGAACATAGGGTACGCTGCCCTACATCGTCCAGTCAGGCGACAAGGAACTAGCACAGTGCGGAACGGCACAATAGGTACATCACAACCTATCGTACCACAAGGAAACAACGCACACGAGGGGAGCGACCAGCTCAACCTCAAGATAGCACAAGGGAAGGGACCTTCGCTACAAAGGTCGCCACAGTGCGCGACACAACACCAAATGCCATGTGAAAGCACCACCACCCTGAGCAACCCACAGAAAGCAGAGGAAAAAGGCACGCAACCGGCCTCTCCCTCACACAAAAGAGAAAACATCACACTAGGCTGGCTCTCACCCAAGAGGCACAGCCAGCCAAACACCCACTACACTCACCAGACCACCAATTGGGAGAGCACGTCGGGCACGAGAAGTGAAGCAAACCACCCGACCACAGGGACACACGAAGTCCCATCAGCGCAGCCGAGAAACTTGAAAACGAACAAGAAGACAATCTGGCCAGCACAATGGCCAGACACACGGCCAAAGGCACCACACCTTGGCCGACAACGCCCAGGCAGACTGAACGCGGACAGTCCAATAGGCAACAATGACAGCTCATCTCCACAAAGAGAGAGCAGCAACAGCTAAAACAACACAAGGCAGCTTTGTGGAGAACCTCCACCAAAAGCGCCAAGAGCCGTTCTGGAAAAAGATCACCAGAATGCAGCTCAACCAAACAGCACACTTCAAACCACACGGGCAACACAACGGTAGCCCAAGATGGACACAAACCACTCCGTAGTAAGTAGAACTGCAAAAACAACGCGAGCTAGTCCTGGGAGAACTTACGCCAAGATGCGGCTCAAGCAAACGACCAAAACACATGGCCAACCGAGAGAAAACACAGTAGCCAGTGGAAGCAACACAAACCGATTCTGGGAGAACCTCCACCAGAACCACCGAGACACCATTCTGGGAAACCCACCAGAACACACCGACCAACACAACAACAACATACCTCAACCCTGAGGTAACACAACAACTGGCAGAAACAAGCCCAGAACAATCCTGAGAGCAAGCCTCACCAGGACAACAGCTAACGGTTCTGGGAAACCGCACCAGAACCCAAACAGCCAATTGATGCACATCAACCCAGAGGGCAACGCAACAACAACCAACCAGACAACAAAGACCTCACCAAAGAGGTAACACAACGGAAGACTTCAACGAGCACAGAAACAGTCCCAGAGAGAGAGAGAGAGACCGTCACTAGGACAACAACAAAAACAGTTCTGGAAACCATCACCAGAACACAAGCAGCCAAGCGATGCACCTCAACCCAGAGGGCAATGCCACAACAACCAGAAACGATCACAACATAGTTATGAGGAAACTTCACTTCCACCAGAACCAACAGAGAAGAACTCCGGGAGAACCTCACCAGAGTTCACAACCAGTCAGTGCAAGGCTGACAACAACCACAACTAGTGGTGCAACACAGCACAGAAAGCATCTGCTTAGCTCGAGCAACGACGTCGACTGAGCAGAGCACAGCGCACAATGGTGCACCGGCACGTGAGGCCAAACACACAACTACACAGCACACACCCCAACAACAAGGGGATATCCAACAAGGACTCACCCCAACAACAAGGGGACATCCAACAAGGACTCACCCTAACAACAAGGGGATAGCCAACAAGCCAAGGACACCTTCCACTGGCTCTGCAGACAACACCGCCCCGCACCAGTGAAGGTCACACCACACGTAGGCTCTCTAAGCCTTCACGACACACCCGCACGGACGCGCAGGCCGCAGACGAACCCAACCGCAGCACGAGCGAACCAGCAACCACGCTCGCAGCATGTGGACCCAGCAACAGCAGCAACACTCTCCTGCAGCTCACACTCGGACCCTGCTGGAAAGCTATCCACCTGCAACAAAGAGCCCAATGCTCATCTAACAACAACTCTACACGAACGGGCCAGCAGTGTACTAGTGCCTTTCTTTGGGACATCCATAGTTATTAACTCATTACAAATCTCATTGAACCCCTGAGCTCTGATACCACTGTAATGACCTGACGTCCCGGACCCCTGCCAGGGGTTGTGCCACCACCCACGGATCCGAAGACCCAGAAGGGTTAGAATTTAGTCTAGTGAGATAAGCAATGAATTCAAATAACTATAACAAGAAAGTTCGTACATTAATAAAGAAATTATGTACAATATGTCCCAAATAAAAGTACAGATACAGAAATAAAAGTGCAGTCCTTAAGGGGCATACCCCGAGGACTTGCGAAAAGGCCACTCTCAAGTCACGGTACAAGCACTCACGCTCAAAACTCACACTGCTGGCAAAGCACGGCACAACAAACCGCCACCACAACCGTCTGACAACGAACTCCTGTGACAGCGAGTCCCTACCTGAAGAGAGCAGGGGGGTAAGCCTCGCGAACATGGCTCAGTAGGGATAACCAGTCCCTTACCAGCCAGAGCAGCAGGAACTCAAACAAAAGAGGAAGCAAACTACTCTACAAAGCAGTAAAGCGAGAAACACCTATTGCAGAGTACTACAAAGCAGCAGAACAGAGCAAGGCTACGACCCACAACCAGGGTCGGGCCAAACATGACTCCCGCAGAACCAGCAGAGTCAAACACAATGCAGAAGCAAACCTTCGGCACGATCCCTCCGAGACAAAGAAGCTCATGGAACGCCGGAGCAAACACGTGAGACTAGAGTCTTACGACAGGCACGGGCACCTCAGACCTCCACGAGGTCGAGGGCCCACAAGCAGAACCACCCTTCACCTCGGACACGACACGAGGTCAGGGAACACCACCTGCTGGTGCCACCGCGAACGGCACCAAGGAGTGGTTACAGAAACAGCAGTCGGGTGTCAGCACTCGACACCCTGAGAGAACCCACTGAATGGAAACCACTAAGCACGACCCACAAGGCTAAACCAACCAATCCCACGGCACTAGACATGACTAGGCTACAACCCCCGTGCAAGCTAGGGCAACGAGAAACACATTCTCGAAAACAGCATGGGAAACACTATCACGCAAGAGCACACAAGCCATCGCCACAGGCAGCTAAGAGGCGGACACACAGTCCACTCCTCCAGCTTTCCAGCCGTCGACTCCTGCCTACAACCTCCCTGGAAGAGTGAGACTAGCGAGTCACAGCAAAGAACAACACAACCACCGCAGCCCGACCGACATGCGGCCCCACGCTTGACCTCCCTACGCGGCTCCGGAACCAATGCAGAGCGAGGCAGTGAGAAGGACTAGCTGGTCCACACCGGAAGAGCGCCTCAACCACCTCAGAGACCCATACCAGCTAAGAGAGCTCTACAAATGACTCTACGCCACTGTCCCTACCATTTTCCCCTTCTGCTCCAAGTCCATGACTTGAGCACGCCCGCCGCCCGGAGAACTCCCTCTAACAGACGCGCGAGGCTGGGGGTCCTAGGTAATGGTAACAACCTGTCTTGTGGATAAGCCCTCAAGTGCCGAGCACCGGGCGAAAGAGAACGGGCAGGGCAACCACCACAAGCAAGCGACACAACTGGTTGTAACCGTGACAAACCAGCAGGCATAGGCTCGCACGGCACACCTCCCGGAAACCACCGGGAGGGCCGTCGGCCAACCAAGGCACAAACCACAGCTAGAAACACCAGCAACCAGAACGCGACCACAGGTGCGTCGCCTTCTGAACAAGAAGGCGACAAAAAACATGTCGCCACCAGGTTGCGACGACCCGGGTGTCGCCTACTGATATGAACGCGACGTATCGACCCATCGCGTTCAGCATCAGAAGGCCGAACCCCAAAGCAAGTCAGCAGACCCGCATCCAACAAACACCAAGCCAGAAGGTGACAAGAACACCGTCACTACCCAAAGGCAGAACACGACATGGATCGTGTCGCAACCAGAAAGCGACACACAGGGTGTCGCCTTCAAATTCAGAACGCAACGTATCGAATCGTCGCTTTTCTCATCTGGAGGCAGGGCCCTAGGGGCAGACCACCGCAAGGCCCACACCACAAAGGGCCAATGGCCAAAGCCTTAAACAGGAGGATTGGCCTTGTGCCAAGTTGGTGAGACCACCCTCTAACCAACTTGGACACGAGCCATCCTCCGCCACGATCGGAACTAGAAACAGAGGGCAGAGGGGAACGCAACGACTAACCTGTCACTACCAGAATGCGACAGATGACTCGTCACCTTCTGTCTAGTGTCGCGACAGTCAACTTGTCGTGACCTCAGACAGAAGCCCGAACCAAGCAATGGGGCCATCCCATGGTCCCCCAAGCTACAATATCACCTCCAAACAAGAGAGGGAGGGAAGCACACCACGAAAGCAACTAAAAGAGGGATCGAGGGGCACCAATGCCACCTCTCCTCACCCACACATAACATGCACAAAGCTTAAACACATGGAACGAGCACCACCAGCAAGCATCTGCCCGTGCAAACCACAAGAGCACTACGAGCACGGGGCGGATCGCTCCAAAAAAAGCTCCATCCACACCAACAAGTAAGAGAGTAAGGAAATCCCTACCTGAAATGAAGAACCAAACCCAAATGGGCCTTCACGAAGCCTCGACCGCCTCCTCCTCGCTCCACGTCGCTCCGCCGCACTGCCACGAGCTCGCCGGCGACTACACCATGCCCAAGCCACCGGAGGAAGAGGGGGAAGCCTCCCCACCTCGGAGAGGAGGAGGGAAGAAGAAGGGAAAAGAAAAGAGAAGAAAGAGGCGCCTGCCAGGTTTAAGGCCTCGAAACTGAGGTTACGACAGGATGCCTGTCGTGTCCTCAACCAGAACGTGACGCCTACCTCGTCGCCTTCTCAAAAGTTCCGACAGGTCTCCTGCCAGGCTGACAGCCTACAGACCACGTGTCACACATGCAGGCGACTCAGGTGAACGCGACAACTGGCACGTTACCTTCACACCTACGCTATGGACACGTGGCACACAAGCTAATAGGCAACGGGAACGCGACACAAGGGCCGTCTCCTTCCTAACTAGAAGGCGACACAGAGCACGTTGCATTCAGAATGTGACAGCCCTAATCGTCGCGATCCCATGAACAACACCAAGGAAGCCAAAACCTGGGATGTTACAATTATGAATCAAACAGGATATGTAACGGAAGTAAACGTCAACTGCTAACCTAGAAGCGCACACGCGGAAACAGAAAGAAGAGCGAGACCACTATGTACCGCTCTAAGTATAGTCCCAACACACGCACACTAGTACAAGTAAAGGCAAGAGATAACATATCCCTTAGAGGCATACCCTGAGGGTGACGTACACTGAGAGGGGGGAACCACTGCTAGCTACGGGGACCACGACTACCGCCCCGACTCCTCCACCCGGCGCGCGCCCTACCGTTGCTGAGAAGTCTCACCAAGGAAAAGGAGGGATGAGCTTCACAACAGAAGCTCAGTAGGGACTACTAATCTCCTACTGGCTCTAACAAGTAGAAGAATATATACAACAATTAAATAACAACAGTTATATCTTCTACCTATAAACAGAAGTGCGGAAGCAAAGCTACTCTAGTGCGGTACGGAAACACAACACGGGTAGAAACTCCGTATGACTGCTCGTCGTGACCACCACACGGCTAGCAAACACAGACAGGGGGAAACCCCGCCTAGACAAGGAACACTAGCTACGAAAAGCACTACCACTAGTCAATCGGTCATGTGCTTCCACTGATGTCTTATCCTCGACCCAGGTCCAAACCTCCAAGTCTCATCAGAGTGAGGCAGGACACAAAGCACACAACAGTAATCTCCATAGTCTAGCCAGACTACGGTCCCACGCATGACCTCTCCAAGTGGTTCCAGGGCCACAACGAGCGAGGCAGTGAGAAGAAGGACTGACTGGCCTGCGCCGGGAAGGACTCTAAACGACTTTGACATCCCAGACCAACCACGAGAGCTCTACAAATGACTCAACGCCGCTGTCCTAACCACCATTTTCCCCTCTTCTCCAGAGTCCGCCTACTCGGCTGCCAACTCGAGCATGCTCGTAGCCTGAAGTACTCCCTCAACAGGCTCCCGAGGATGGGAGTCCCAAGTAATGGTAACAACCTCTCTACGGGACAAGCCCTCAAGTGCCGAGCACCGGGCGAACGACTAGTGTAGGACCGTACTAGGGAACTAGCACAGGTGTCACGAGTACAGCAAGAAGAGAAAATGGCAAAGACTTTACAAAACACAGTACTTCACAAGATTACAACATGTCTCTCGTCTGTAGTCATGACACATCGGGCCGTCGCGACCTTGTCGTGATGCCCTACCCTATCGCGACAGTGTCACGGCAGCCCAGGCCGACGCGACCAGGTCACGACACCCAAGAGTGTCGCGATCATGTCACGCCTGGCCGGGCTGTCACGACAAGATCGCGACCTCTATAGAAATCGCATCTTCAGTCGAGGGGGGTTCTGGAGCAACCCTCTCAGAGACCACCCCAAAAACACGATATACACATTCCATAGGGGGAGGGGAGCATGTGCAACATATATGAAAGCTGTAAATCACCCAAAGCACCCTTAAACCCTACAAACATGGATTCATGAGAATATACGCTCGATGGAAACCTCACTCAAGCACGAGCATGATCCTCACACTCCCACAACCCTAAACCACGAGGAAACACCGTCTCTAGGGGGAGGGGAGCATGCTTAGGGCGAGAAGATCAAGGGTCCCTACCTCCACAAGAAGAGCCGACCTGTTGGGGCCTTCACATCGAAATGGCCACCTCCTCCTCGCTCCAAGCACCATGAACACGTCCCCTGCACGAACAGGCCGACACCACCTCAGCACGAGCACCCCGAACCGACGGAGAAACACAAGGAAGCTCGAGAGGGGGGGGGGGGGGGAGAGAAGGGAAAGAGAGGAAGAGAGAGGGTGAGCGGGGGAGAAATGGGGCGCACCCTCGGTTTTAAACCGACGGCCCCCAAAACGCGATGGGGCGACCCGGCGCGACAACAACCAAGTCACGACTCACATCGCCCCATCGTGACAACAACCAAGTCGCGACGCCCATGGGCGTCGTGACCATGTCTCGGCCACCACCCCCGGTGCGACTCCAAAGAGCAGTCAAACCTCGAAGACTGGGAAAAGCAAACGCGACGGTCTAACAGGTCGCGTCAACACTGTATGCACCAGCTATGCGACATGACCGTTCTGACAGATGGGACAGCAGTCGCGTCTATCAGAAAAGCAGTCACGACGCCGTTAGATGCTGCGACAAGGACGCGACGGCCACCCTCGTCACAACAAGAACGCGATGGTCGGGTGCGACGTGTGACCAAGCCTGTCGCGACAGGCTACTCTGGCGCGACCACATCATGACCAGGGCACCTGTCGCAACCTAAAGGACGGGGCCAAAGGGCCCAAGGGCCGGGTCTTACATCCCACCCACCTTAAGACATTTCATCCTCGAAATGAAAATAACTGGGTCTCAACTCGGAAAGCCATATAAGGAAAGATGACATACCATTACCAATCAATCAAACTAATATGGGAACTGCTCCCTCATCTCATCCTTGCGCTCTCAGGTGGCCTCGCCACCAACGCGGTTCTCCCAGACAACCTTTACCAGCGGAATCTGCTTCCGGCGCAACTGCTGCACTCTGCGGTAGACAACACTGACCGGGTACTCTGGCACTGACAGATCTGGCGCTACCTCAAGCTGCGAGTAGTCCAACACGTGTGACTAATCTGCGACGTACCTCCTGAGCTGCGAAACATGAAAAACACTGTGCACACATGCTAGCTCTGCCGAAAGACTCAACCTATAAGCCACCTCGCCGATCCTCTCAAAGATAGGGAAAGGCCCAATGTACCTTGGACTGAGCTTTCCCTTCCTGCCAAATCTCATAACTCCCTTGGTCAGTGAGTCTCGTAAAAATACCAAGTCACCAACGCTGAACTGTAACGGCCTCCTGCGGACGTCTGCATAGCTCTTCTGTCTGCTCTGCACTGTTTGAAGCCTCTGCCTGACAAGTCTGACTGTGTCTGCACACTGCTACACCATCTCTGGTCCCAAAATCTACCTCTCTCCAACCTCGAACTAGTGAAGCGGTGTCCTGCACGGGCGACCATACAAAGCCTCGTATGGTGCCATTCTGATGCTCGAGTGATAATTGTTATTATACACGAACTCTACCATCGGAAGGTGCGACTCCCAGGTGCCACTCCAGTCCAAACAGCACGCCCTCAGCATATCCTCCAAGGTCTGAATGGTCCGCTCTGACTGCCCATCTGTCAGTGGATGATATGTTGTGCTCAACCTTAACTCTGTGCCTAGAGCCCTCTGCAAATTATGCCAGAACCCAGAAGTGAACCTCGGATCTCTGTCGGAGACGATCGAAACTGGGGTTTTGTGTAACAGAACAACTCTGTCCACGTACAGCCTGGCTAATCTGTCCACTGACCATGACATTCTGACTGTAAGAAAATGTGCTGCCTTGGTCAAAAAATCCATAATCACCTAGATGCCATCATGGCGCTGCGGAGTACGGGGCAATCCAACCACAAAGTCCATGCTGATGTCGTCCCACTTCCACTCAAGAATGGGCAACGACTGCAGCTCACCACCAGGACACTGATTCTCAGCCTTCACCTGCTGACAGGTAAGGCACCTAGCAACAAACTCCACCACGTCCCTCTTCATCCCTGGCCACCAGAAGAACCTCTTCAAGTTGTGATACATCTTGGTGGAACCAAGATGGACAACATACCTCGATCTGTGAGCCTTTGACAAAAGTGCCTGGCGCGCATCCTCAGGAACATATAGCCTACCTCTGAATCTGACCTCATTGTCCTCGTCTAGCTCATCATCTAGCATCTACAAAATATCTGTTATCTCTGAGTCTGCCTGTTGTGCCTGCAACACCTACCGGTATACTGACGGACGAACTGACAAGTTGATCATCACTGCTCGGTCTCTGCACCTCGATGGGTAGAACACTCCCTGGGATAGCTCCTCGAACAGCCTCCATTCTCTGACCATCATCGAACTCAAGTGAACATGCCTACTCAAAGCATCAGCCACGACGTTAGCCGTTCCTGGGTGATAGGAGAGGGTAAGATCGTAGTCCTTCAAATACTCAATCCACTTGTGCTGCCTCGAGTTCAGATCCCTCTGAGTGAAAATGTACTACAAACTTTGATGGTCGGTGAAGATCTCGAATGCCTCTCCATACAAATAGTGCCTCCACAACTTTAGAGTGAACACTACTGCTGCCAACTCTAAGTCGTGGGTGGGGTAGTTCTCCTCATGCTTCTTGAGCTACCGAGAAGCATAGGCAACGACCCCACCATGCTGCATCAGCACGACACCCAAACCTAATCTTGATGTGTCGGTGTAGACCACGAAACCTCCACTGCCCAACGACAAGACCAACACTGGCATTGAAGTCAACCTTATCTTCAGCTCCTCAAAACTCCGCTCGCAATCCTCTAACCAAACAAACCTGACGTCCAGCCTTGTCAACCTAGTCAATGGCTCTGCAATCCTGGTAAAATCCTGGATGAACCTCCGGTAGTAACCTGCCAGACCCAAAAAGCTACGAACCTCTGACACTGATGTGGGCTGCTCCCACGACAACACTGCCTCCACCTTGGCAGGGTCCACTGCCACACCAGAACCTGAGATCAAGTGCCCGAGAAAGTGCACCTCCCTCAGCCAAAACTCGCACTTTTGAACTTGGCATATAGTTGGTAACTCCGTAGGGTCTCTAGCATGATCCTCAGATGCTCCTCGTGCTCCTCCATAGAAACCGAGTAGACCAAGATATCATCCACAAATATGACCATGAACCGATCTAAGTACTCACTAAACACCCTGCGCATCAAATCCATGAATGTTGCAGGTGCATTCGTCAGCCCAAACGACATCACGACGAACTCAAAGTGACCGTACCTAGAACGGAAAGCTATCAAGCCAATATCAGACTCCCTGATCCTCAACTGATAGTAACCGGATCTCAAGTCAATCTTCGAGAACACTCTGGCTTACTGCAACTGGTCGAACAAATCATCGATCCTCGGCAATGGGTACTTATTCTTCACTGTTACCTAGTTCAACTGTCGATAATCGATGCACAAATGCAGACTACCATCCTTCTTCCTCACGAACAACACAGGCGCTCCCCACTGCGAACGACACGGACGAATGAAGCCCAGCTCAAGCAACTCCTGTAACTGGCGCTTCAACTCGCGCAACTCCGCCGGAGCCATCTGGTAAGGTGCCTTGGACAAAAGCATCATACCAAGCAAAAGCTCGATGGAGAACTCTACCTCCTGCTTAGGTGGCAACCCAAGTAGATCCTCCGGGAAAACATCAGAGAAGTCATAAACAACAGGCACATCATGAACTGACGACCCGCTAGGCTCCAAGGAACAAATAGAAGCAAGTTATGCTACATAGCCATCACGGATCAAACTACGAGCTCTACAAAAAGAGATAAAAGGTCAAGGGGTGGACCGGATACCTCAGAAGTAGAGAACGGGCGCTCCAGGTATCTCAAACCGAACGGTCTTCTGTTGACAATCAACCACAGCTGAGTGAGCCTCCAACCAGTCCATTCTCAGGATGACGTCAAAGTCACGAAGCTGCAACGCATACAACCTAGCCGGCAACTAGTGTCCCTGGACCTCAACTGTGACGCCCTCTAGGTAACTGAAAGAACGCATATAAACACTGGATGGGAGATCGACCATCACATCACACTGCCTCTCAGGTGAGTGACGAACTAGAGACTCGTAAAACTCCTCGGAAGTAAAACAAAGAGAAGCACTGGGGTCAACCAAAACACGAGCAGCTCTACCAAGGATAGGCAGGGTACCTATAACCAGGTTCGACGCCTCGGTCTGCTCCCTGGTGAGTGCCATCACACGACCACGACCACGCCCACGCTGCAGTGCCTGCTGGGCTGCTGCTGCGGCGGCGGCTACTGGTGCTGGGGAAACTGCTGTTGCTGCGGGTACGACTGGAACTACTAAGGCTACTGATGCTGCTGAAACTGCTGAGGCTGTAAATGGTACTGCCCCTGCTTCTGCTGACGAGGTGCCTGTTGCTAGGGAAGGTACTGGTACTACGGTGGCTGCTGCGCATACTGCACTGGCTGTTGTGGCTGCTGGACTTGCCCCATCGGGCAATCCCTCCTGAAGTGGCCCGGCAAACCACAAGTGTAGCAAATGCCTCCTGTCTGCCCTGATCAGCTCTTTGCTGGACTGACTGCTCCGTAAACCTTGACTGACGCCTCTACTGCTGACTCTGTCCACCCCCGTGAGTAGACAACTGCCTAAACTTCGAGCGAATCCTGGAGCTGTCGAAACTGTCCGAGCCCGAAGAAGAAGAATGCGCTACCGCGACTACCTACGGGACGCTGGTACGGTGAGGACCTGGAAGAGGATCCTCCCTGTTGCTGCTACTACTGCTGGGGCTGCCAGGTCTCCCTCTCCAAGGCAGTGGCCTTAGACATGGCCTCCCCTAAGGCAGTATACATGTGAGCTGTCACGCCCCACCTCAAGTATGGCCTCAGTCCTGCGATGAATCTCTCTGCACAAGCTAGCTCGCTGCCTACAACGTGCGAAACATGCCTCAACAACCGGACGAACCTCTGGTGGTACTGAGAAACTGTGAGATCGCCCTGCACCAACTCATAGAACATGTCCCGTCTCTCACGTCAAGCGTAGTTGGGGAAGTACTCGCCGTGAAAGGCCTCCAAGAACCACTGCCAAGTGATCTGATCCAAACGTTGCCCCTGGAAGTGAGTCTGCCGCTGAACTCTCCACCATTCATGGGCTGTTGCCTTGAGCTGATATACTGCCAGTCTAATCTGGTCCTCCTCGGCGAACTCCATGGTCTCGAACGTGCGCTCCATCTCATGTGTCCAACTCTCTGCCTTGTCTGGATCATACTCACCAAAGAACATCGGCGGTCGGAGGCGCAGGAACTTCTCAAGGAGAGCGGTCTTGTCCTTAGTGACGACCATCTTCCTCCGGTTGGCCCGGCTACTCCTGGTACCTGACGCCTGCCGAACTACTGGCTGCTCCTCCTCTGGACCTGTCTGCTGCTCCGGTATGACTGGGGGAGGTACTGGGGGCTGGCCACCTACTGCCGCCTGCCCAGGCTGCCACCCTCCCTGGTACAAGTTCCTAAAGAACTGCTCTGCCAAGGGAAACCAGTATGCATATTGTTGTGGCTGAGGCTGGTACTCCTGCTGTAGCTGCCCACCAACTGTTGCTGCTACTGCTACACCCTGAGGCTGTGCCACTGACTCCTCTGCTGACACATCCTCTTGGACCTACCCTGGCGCGGGCATATCAGACTTATCCTACTGCTCAATCAGCTCTTTGGCCTACCTACACCTTCGTGGAGCCATATCATGCACGGCACACAACCAACAAGGTTAACAATACCAACTCGAGCGGCTAGCAGTATACTTGTACCACCGTTGGGACTTCATGTTGCAGTTTAAATCCACTACAAGTCCTGTCAGACTCTCGCTCTGATACCAACTGTAACGACCTCGAGAGCCCGACCCTCGGCCCATGCCGAGGACCCGATTTTCATGGTTGCCGCCAACAGATCCAGAGACCCGGAAGGGCTATATTATGAATCTAACAGGATATGTAACGGAAGTAAACGTCAACTGCTAAGCTAGAAGCGTACACACGGAAACAGAAAGAAGAGCGAGACCACTGTGTACCGCACTAAGTACAGTCCCAACACATGCACACTAGTACAAGTAAAGGCAGGAGATAAAAAATCCCATAGGGGCATACCCCGAGGGTGACGTACACTGAGAGGGGGGAACCACTGCTAGCTTCGGGGACCACGACTACTGCCCCGTCTCCTCTGCACGACGTGCGCCCTGCCGCTGCTGAGAAGTCTCACCTGGGAAAAGGAGGGATGAGCTTCACAACAGAAGCTCAGTAGGGACTACCAATCTCCTACTGGCTCTAACAAGCAAAGAATATATACAATAATTAAATAACAACAGTTATATTTTCTACCTACAAACGGAAGTGCGGAAGCAAAGCTACTCTATCGCAGTACGGAAGCACAACACGGTCGGAAACTCCGTACGACTGCTCATCGTGACCACCACACGGCTAGCAAACACAGATAGGGGGAAACCCCGCCTGGACAAGGAACACTAGCTACGGAAAGCACTACCACTAATCAACTGGTCAGGTGCGTCCACTGACGTCTTATCCTCGACCCCAAACCACCACGTCTCGTCAGAGTGAGGCAGGACACAAAGTACACAATAGTAACTATTGTAGTCTAGCCGAACTACGGACCCACGCCTGGCCTCTCCAAGTGGTTCCGGGGCTACAAGGAGTAAGGCAGTGAGAAGAAGGACTGACTGGCCTATGCCGGGAAGGACTCCGAACGACCTCAGCATCCCAGACCAACCATGAGAGCTCTGCAAACGACTCAACGCCGCTGTCCTAACCACTGTTTTCCCCTCTGCTCAAGAGTCTGCCTACTCGGCTGCCAACTCGAGCATGCTCGTAGTCTGAAGTACTCCCTCAATAGGCTCCTGAGGATGGGGGTCCCAGGCAATGGTAACAACCTCTCTACGGGACAAGCCCTCAAGTGCCGAGCACCAGGCGAATGACTAGTGTAGGACTGTACTGGGGAACTAGCACAGGTGTCACGGGTACAACAAGAAGCGGAAATGGTGAAGACTTAACAAAACACGGTACTTCACAAGATTACAACCTATCTCTCGTATGTAGTCGTGACACATCGGGCTGTCGCGACCTTGTCGCGATGCCCTACCCTGTCGCGACACTATCGCGGCAGCCCAGGCCGGCGCGACCAGGTCACGACACCCAAGAGTGTCGCGATCATATCACGCCTGGTCGGGCCTTCGCGACAAGATCGCAACCTCTATAGCAATCGCATCTTCAGCCGAGGGGGGTTCCGGAGCAACCCTCTCGGAGACCACCCCAAAAACACGATATACACATTCCACAGAGGGAGGGGAGCATGTGCAACATATATGAAAGCTGTAAATCACCCAAAGCACCCTTAAACCCTACAAACATGGATTCATAAGAATCTACGCTCGATGGAAACCTCACGCAAGCACGAGCATGATCCTTACACTCCTACAACCCCAAACCACGAGGAAACATCGTCTCAAGGGGGAGGGGAGCATGCTTAGGGCGAGAGGATCAAGGGTCCCTACCTCCACAAGAAGAGCCGACCCGTTGGGGCCTTCACATCGGAATGGCTACCTCCTCCTCGCTTCGAGCACCACGACCACGTCCCCTGTACGAACAGGACGACACCACCTCAGCATCAGCACCCTGAACCGACGGAGAAACACAACGGAGCTTGAGAGAAGGGGGGGGGGGGGGTGGGGGGGGAGAAGGGAAAGAGAGGAAGAGAGAGGGCGAGCGGGGGAGAAATGGGGGACGCCCTCGGTTTTAAACCGACGGCCGCCAAAACCATGGTTCATCGTACTATGGCGTACCGCTGACGTACGGTCGAACAGCACCGTTCCTGGGAACGGGTGGCGCCCAGGCACGGTCAGGTCGTCCAACCTGGCAACCCAGCGGCATGCGGGTCGGTCTGATCCGTTTCAGACCGGTCCGAGATGGTATTGCGCGGTCCACCGGACCGCGCCGGTTTTGTTTTTTTTACTTTCTCTCTCACACCCGGTGTATTTAAGGGGTCTTAATGGTGTCTAATTGAGATGAAATTTTAAACATAAGTTAATTAAGAGATGATAAAAATTATAGTAATTTTAGTTTAATTTTTTAAATCAATTTTTTGTCATGTAAAAATTGTCCAAAAAATCATTAGATCGACTTAATTTCAACATCTAAGGGATCTAAATGATGTCTAATTGAGATGAAATTTCAAACAAAAGCTAATTAATAGATGATACAAATTATAATAATTTTAGTTTAATTTTTTTAAATTAATTTTTTGTCAAGTAAAAATTGTCCCAAAAATTATTAAGTCGATTTAATCTCAACATCTATGCATCAATAACTCATGATATTTATATTTTTAGAATCAGTACATTTTTCTAGTAATTATGATGACTTCATATTTGACTTCATTTTCGGAACCAAATGTCGTCCAGTTAAAGTGCACAGAGGATTCGTCGTCTAAATAGTGTCTAATTGAGATTAAATTTTGCACATAAGCTAATTAAGAGATGATACAAATTATAGTAATTTTATTTTATTTTTTAAAATTAATTTTCGTTAAATAAAAATTGTCTCAAAAATTATTAGGTCGACTTAATCTCAACATCTATGCATCAATAATTCCTGATATTTTATATTTTTAGAATCAGTATATTTTTTTATTAATTATGATGACTTCGGATTTGACTTTATTTTTAGAACCAAATGTCGTCTTGTTGAAGTGCACAGAGGGTTCGCCACACCGCGGCAAACCTTGTATGCACTTAAGGGGTCTAAATGGTGTCTAATTGAGATGAAATTTTACACATAAACTAATTAAGAGATGATACAAATTATAGTAATTGTAATTTAAATGTTTTAATTAATTTTTTCTCAAGTAAATATTGTCCCAAAATTTATTAGATCGACTTAATCTCTACGTTTAAGGATCTAAATAGTGTCTAATTGACATAAAATTTCAAACATAAGTTGATTAAAAGATGATACAAATTATAGTAATTTTAGTTTAATTTTTAAATTATTTTTTTTGTCAAGTAAAAATTGTCCCAAAAATTATTAGGTCCGCTTAATCTCAACATTTATGCATCAATAACTCATGATATTTATATTTTTAGAATCAGTATATTTGTCTAGTAATTATGATGACTTCGGATTTGACTTTATTTTTAGAACCAAATGTTGTCCCGTTGAACTGCACAAAGAGTTCGCCTTACCGGGGCAAACCCTGTGTGCACTTAAGGAGTCAAAATGGTGTCTAATTGAGATGAAATTTTAAACATAAACTAATTAAGATATGATACAAATTATAATAATTATAGTTTAATTTTTTAAATAATTTTTTATTAAATAAAAATTGTCCCAAAAATTAGTAGGTCAACTTAATCTCAACATCTATGCATCAATAATTCTTGATATTTTATATTTTAAAATTAATATATTTTTTATGAAAGTTATATCCTCTACTATGAGGGTTTTGTGGACATATATGCTCAGCATGATGAGGAAGATTAAGTAAGAACTTGTTAAATGTTCGTAGTTACATGTTAAAGAAAATGATATTAATTTGTAATTTTTCATGCATGTGGCCAAGGGAATAGTTAGAAAAGAAGGCTGAACCTTTCAAAAAAAATGATGAATGTGAGGACGACATTTTGAGTATTGTATTTGGCTTGTAAGAGTTAATGATTATATCCTTAATATTAGATGAACACTAAATGATTGTGTCATGATTTTGGTATGATTGTATGTATGTTAGATGAATATTAAATGGTTGTGGTGGGTTGACTTAAATGACTAAATAAAATTATTTATATTTTTCAACCTCTTTATGTGATGTTCTTATATTTTACTCATTTTCTTTTGAGGTTTGCTCATTTTAAATATTAACCAAGTCATAAAACTAAAAAAAAAAAATCAAACAAGCCATTTTTCCATCGTACCTCAGCGGTACGGTACGGTACGGTACGTACCTTCCCACGGAGAATGTGGTACGGTCGATCTAGACGGTATGGAAAACCTTGGCCAAAACACCACGGGGCGACCTGGCGCGATGACAACCAAGTCACGGCGCTCATGGGCATTACGACCATGTCGTGGCCGCCACCCCCGGCGGGACTCCAAAAAGTAGTCAAACCTCGAAGACCCGGAAAAGTAAACACGATGGTCTGACAGGTCGCGTCAACGCTGTATGCACCTGCCATTTGACATGACCGTTCTGACAGATGGGACAGTGGTCACGTCTGTCAGAAAAGCAGTCGCGACGCCATCAAATGCCACGACAAGGATGCGACGGCCACCCCCGTCGTGACAAGAACGCGACGGCCAGGTGTGGCACGTCATGAAGCCCGTCGCGGCAGGCTACTCTGGCGTGACCACGTCACGACCAAGGTGCCTGTCGCGACCCCAAGGACGAGGCCAAAGGGCCCAAGGGGGCGGGTCTTACAGGTATCAACAGTAAAGGGTAATTATATTTCTAACATGGTATGAGCATGATATTAATAGGTTCTTCACGATGAACCAAAAACCAAACATAGTGGTGAAGAATGATTTAATTCGAACAAGGTACTTGATAGAAATTAGAAAAAAGTATGTTATTAGATTCCTAACATCATGTAGCATGTATAGTAAAAGTTTCAGAGCACGAGTTCAAGCATAGAAACGGATTCAAGTTGAACATGTTGGGTCGGGTACATGTTCTTAACAGAACTTTGGGTATGAAACACTCCTAAATGGCGCCATAACAAAAATTGGGGACAACATCGGGCTTTCGTAGCTAGGATCAAGAACTATATAGGGTCGAGTTTAATTTACTTTTACTTGAGAGATTGCCAACTTTTAAGCGCTTTAGTTCCTAGGGTATGAACACGAAGATGCTTCTTCCAAGCCTTCTTCTTCCTTGATTTTCTTGTCCAAAAACCTCTCCTCCTCATCCTCCAAGCTCTAGGGGTTCAATAGGGTCGGCTAGGGATGCGTTTGAAGTGTGTTTGTATGTTTAGGGTTAGAAGATCTCCTAAAACTCTTTCTCTTCCTCCAACTCTAAATTTCCCATAATTATCTACCCTTTTTCCTTGTATTTATCCATCCATTGGCATGGGGTGGGCTCTAAATCCGTGGCCAACTAGTTAGGATAGTGTTTGGACTCTTTTTAAGATAGTAATGAGTCATAATAGTGATTATCTTGTCCCTTTTAAATTTATTAATAATTTAATCACGAATTTTGGCTTATTTATCTCAAACCCATCAATTGGACTCCTGCTTTTGGCCCATTAACTCATGTATGAACCATTAATGTAAGTCCATCACTTGTTTTTACTTAATGAATTTTAATTTATACACATTTCTTTTTAATTTAATTTATTTATCTCAAATTTAGAAATTGAGAGTTGCTACATCCTCCGCCTCTTAAAAAGAATTTGGTCCCCAAATTCATATGATTATATGAGGAAGAATGTCTTACCGAATAGATCCGGATAGTTCCGCCTCATGGTTGATTCTGGTTCCCACGTGGCTTCTTCGACTCCATGGTTGCTCTAGAGTACCTTCACCATAGATATAGGTTGATTTCGAAGTTGTTGTATCTTTTTGTCCAGTATTCTAATGAGCTTCTCTTCATAGGTCATATCGCAACACTATATCGTCATAGCGTATCACATGAGAAGGGTCATACACATACTTCCTCAGCACAGACATATGGAAGACATTGTGTACGGTAGAGTATTATGGAGGTAATGCTAGACGACATGCCACTTCACCGACTCTCTCATGTACTTCAAAAGGACTGATGAATTTTGGCCTCAACTTGCCTTTGATTCGAAATCTTTGGAATCCTCTCGTTCGGGATACCTTGAGTAGTACATGATCTCCAATCTGAAACCCCAAGTCTCTTCTTCTTTTATCTGCATAGCTCTTTTGCCTGGATTGGGCTATTTTGATTCTATCTCTGATGAGTTGAATATTTCTGCTAGTACTTTGCACTAAGTCAAGTTCCAACCATTGTTGTTCACCAATCTCATTCCAGCATACTGGTGATCTACAGCTTCTGCCATAGAGTGCTTCGAATGGTGCCATCTTGATACTTGCTTGGTAACTATTGTTGTATGCAAACTTCATCAGTGATAATTGCTCATTCTAGTATCCTTCAAAGTCTATGGTACAAGCTCCCAGCATGTCTTCTACAATCTAGTTTGTCCTCTCGATCTGCCCATCAGTCTGTGAGTGGAAAGCAGTACTAAAGTTGAGTTTAGTATTGAGTGCAGCTTGAAGTCCTTTCCAAAAGCGAGAGGTAAACCTTGGGTCACGATCAGAGACTATGGATACAGGAACTCCATACAGTCTCACAATCTCCTTTACATATAATACGGCTAACATGACCACACTCTAAGTACTCTTGATTGCTAAAAAGTGTGCAGACTTAGTTAGTCGATCTACTATGACCCAAACAACATTGAGTCCACCATGAGTTTGGGGTAAACCCATGATGAAGTCCATGCCAATACTCTCTCACTTCCATTCTGGTATGTCCATAGGTCTAAGTACACCCACAAGACGTCGGTGCTCTGCCTTGACTTGCTGACATGTGAGGTAGTGTGCGGCATGCTCAGCTACCTCACGCTTCATGTTAGGCTACCAGAATGTTCTTTTCATGTCTTAGTACATCTTGGTTGCACCAAGGTGAATAGTGTACTTGGTCTTGTGAGCTTCATCCACCAGCTTCCTTTTCAGTTCTTGATTGTCAGGCACACAGGTCCTACCATGAAATAGTAACCTTCCATCTTCAGTGATGGAGAAATCTAGTCTATCTACTATGGTCTCCTTGACACGGATTAGAAATGGGTCGTTTATTTGTTGATCTATCATCTCCACAAAAATGTCAGGTTGTACCGTGAGGTTAGCAACCAGTACCCAGTCGCTCCTTTGCTCAATATTTAAGCCTAGTTTGGCGAATTGTTCCAGCAATTGCATCTCGCCCATAACTAAACAAGATAAGGATGCCATAGGCTTCCAACTAAGTGCATCAGCTACGGCATTACCCTTACCAGGGTGATATTGAATGTTGAAATCGAAGTCCTAAAGATACTCCAACCATGTTCTCTATCTCATGTTCAGCTCCTTTTGAGAGAATAGATACTTCAGGCTTTTGTGATTTGAATAAACAATGAATTGCTATCTGTATAGATAATGTCTCCAGATCTTGAGTGCAAAGACAACTGTATCCAGTTCTAGGTCATGAACAGGGTAGTTGACCTCACGAGGCTTCAATTGTCTTGATGAATGTGCTATCACGTTTTCCTCCTGAATCAAAACACAGCCTAGACCGATTCCAGATGCATCAATATAGACTGAGAATCCTACACCTTACACTGGTAAAGCGAGGACAGGTGCAAATGTCAAACATTTCTTTAGTGTCTGAAAGCTCTTCTCACATTCCTTGTTCTAGACGTAAGGGTTCTCTTTCCTGGTGAGGCAAGTGAGAGGTACAACAGTCTTCGAGAAGTCTTTAATGAACTGTCTGTAGTAACCAGCCAGTCAAAAAAAACTTCTAACTTCAGTCACATTTGTTGGTTGTCCCCAATTGAGTACAGCTTCGACTTTGGAAGGATCAACAACTATACCATCTTTGGATATGACATGGCCTAGAAATGAAACTTCTTTGAGCCAGAACTCACATTTGCTCAAATTTACATAGAGCTTGTTATCGTGCAACATCTACAGAGTGATCCTCAGGTTGCTCTTCATGATCTTCTTTGGTATTGGAATGTATAAGGATATCATCAATAAATACGATGATGAATTTGTCGAGGTATGGCGATAGACATTGTTCATCAATTGCATGATAGCTGCAGGAGCATTCGTTAGACCAAAAGGCATAACTACAAATTCATAGTGTCCATACCTTCTCCTGAAAGCCATCTTATAAATATCTTCATCCTTGATTCTCATCTAATTATATCCAAACCTAAGGTCAATCTTGAAAAAGTACTTAGCTCCAGATATTTGATCAAATAATTCATCGAAACTATGTAGATGGTACTTGTTCTTGATAGTTAGTTGCTTCAACTGCCTGTAATCGATGCATAGTCTCATGGATCCGTCCTTCTTCTTGACAAATAAAACAGGTGCTCCCCAAGGAGAAGTACTCGGTCTGATGAAACCTTTCTCCAGCAACTCCACCAATTGGTCTTTCAATTCCTTCAAGGGTTATGTGACATCGGTGCAGCTCCAGGGATCAAGTCGATAGAGAAATTTACATCTCATTCATGCGGAATTCTTGGCAGCTCCTCGGGGAAAATGTCAGAGTAGTTCTGCACTATGTGCATGTCTGCTACCTTGGATGCTTCCTTTTTAACTACTACCATAGTAAAGAATGCCACACATCCTTTCCTGATCATGCCTTGTGCACGAATGGCAGAGATTAGAGACAAGCGTCTCTTGTGTCTATGTCCTGTGAAGGACAACATAGGGAATTCACTAAATGTAATCTTCCCTCTCCTACAATTGATGCTATCCCCATAAGTAGATAGCCAATCGGCTTCTAATATAACATCATAGCCTTCCATGGCCATACACACAAGGTCAGCTCTTAGATTGAGTTTTTCGATCATTACATCAGCTAATGGGAAATATTTGTTCAATTTGGCTTTCTATCCCAGAGGTGTTGTGACAGGAAATTCAAAACCCATGGATACGGGGTTAATGTTTAGAGTATCAGCAAAGTTCTAAGATATGAACGAATGTGTAGTGCCAATATCAACCAAAACAAATGCTGATTGAGAAAAGACTTGTAGTGCACCTTCAACCACTCCACCTTCCTTAGTGGTTTCTATTTTTTGGATGGCTTGGAGTCTGCCTAGCTGCATATGCCCACTTGGATGCTTATCATTCTCCTTCAGCAGAGGGCAGTCAGGAATGCGATGCTCATGACCTTCGCAGCATAGGCATGCGCCAACTTTCCTCTATCATTCTTCGGAAGTGTGGCCAGACTTGTCACAATGCTTGAAATTAGTCTTGTTTGAGGTGGAGGTAGAGATCTTGGGCTTCCTTTCTTGGCTCAGCCCATCAGTGATGCTCAATGACCACTTCTTGCCATTGGTTGGTCTGCTTGAAGAACTCGGTGCTTGTTCTTTCTTGACAATTCTACCCTTGATGCAATATGTGAAATCAGTCGCATCCTCCAGCAGCTGAGCCTTCTTAACCATATCGGCATATGTCTGGATGTCGAGTGTTGCAAGTTGAGTGATATATGAAGGCTTGAGTCCATTGAGGAACCACTTAACCTTCATCCTATCGGTGCTGATAAGGTGATTGGCATATCGTGCCAACCGAGAAAATTGAGCTTCATATTCTGCCATCGTGAGGTTCCTTTGCTTCAGTGCAGGGAACTCGACAGCCTTTCTTTCCTGAACTCATTCAAAGAAATATTTAGAATTGAATTCCTCCTTGAACTCGTTCCAGGTGAATTGCCCATCCACCTTGGTGGCTTCTATGGACTCGCACCATGCACGGACGTCTCTTTCTAATTGGAAAGTAGCAAGTAGAAATTTCTCATCATCCATGCATTGCATGACACAGAAGATGCGTTCAGTCTCCTTTAGCCAATGCTCGGCCTCATCAGAATCAGTTGTTCTACTGAAATGTGGTGGATTCATGCTCCAAAAATTTCTGTGCAGGTCCCCTGCTTCTCGATTATCGCCGCCTTGGGTAGCTTGTAGCAACACTCAGACCAGATCCTGGATTGTCTGTTGCATGTCACGCAGTTGTGTATGCTCCGCTGCCATTGTTATAGTTCAATTCCCTTCAAAAAGGTAATGACAGATAATAGGTTGTAATTTCCTTAGTTTGTGTGTGTGTGTATTTATTTTAAACTAATTACCCATGGTTCTACCCATAACTCACAAAGGTGGGATAATTGACTTTAGTCGAGGTAGGTCATCCTAGATCATCCTATACATAAGAACAACCTAGGCTCTGATTACACCCTAGACCTTTATTTTGGTGAAGAGTGATCCCGTATCCACCAACCATGTAACGCCCCGACGTGGAATATCAGAGCAGAATACAGTTAAATATATAGTATAGAGCGTAAAATAGACATCAAACCATTGCACAAATTGGAATAATGCCAAATGAACCAACTTTATTGATAATTCCACTAATCTCTATTACATTTGCTAATTCAGAGCCAAAACATTGGGTCGAGAGTACTTTATTCAAAAGAACAACGGGTCACTTCAGTGTCTGCTCGTCCCCATCCTCATGTGTGTGGTGTTCCTCATCAGACTCACCAGAAACACATATAACAAATAACACAAGATGAGTGATAACGCCCAGTAGGACTTAATATTTCGAAAATAGGCATGTTTAAAGTGATTAATATCTTGGATAACAAGATAACTAGAGAGAACGATCGAGAGAGTAATAGCACTTGATATCAAGAGAACAATAGCACTTTTTAAAAGAATATAGCACATCTAGCATGTTAAAGGAATGGCCATATCACGAGATAGCACATCACGATAGCACAATAGCACACAAGTCAAGATAGATTATCGAGATAACTAGCACTTTAGATTATCGAGATAACTAGCACTTGAGTGTAATCCCGAACACTCTGATCATTAAACTCCCATGGGCACTAGCACTTTCGGGCACACCTCCTAGGACCAGATTAGGCCCTTTATAATGTTGCCTGACATTGATCATGTTTTTATCTTTAGACAATCAGTCACATGGCCAATATAGAGTACTAAGAATAGATGAGAGAAATTGAAGAATGGACAAGATTGTAGAGAGATTGTGAATAGATGAGAGAATAAGAATTAGATGAGAACTATAGGTCAATTGACGTAAAACAACGTTAAACATGCGATAGTAATAGTTGCACAACACTCATAGTTGTGTGCTGGCAGTCTGGTAGAATTTACTAACCGCCCACTGGCCATGCTATGAACACTGTGCAAAGGTCCGATGTGTTCTCGAGGTAAGAGAGAAATCTAAGGCCGTTGGATCATGCTGAACCTTAGGGGTAAACAGGTGTTGATGGTACAACCTGCTCGTCGGCAATAGACGTCCACCAAAGCCAAGGAGTCTTACGGAGGCCTTGAACAAGGAGTTTCTGGTCCAGTCAAGAGTATTCCCAATGGAGAGGTCGTCCAAGTCAAAGAAAAGTGTGTATAGAAAGCATTTGCCCATCTTTCCTTGAGTGCTCGAAGGTAGAGGGATGTGATAACGATATTAAATCGAGCGAATAAAATGAAGACAAGTCCATTTAAATTAATATGAAATATGTGCATTTAATTATCAGATACATTATTGGGGTTTCTTATTGTCATTGCAAGTCATGTTGGATGGTTTCTAGGGTGTGCATTTGTTAGAGAAATCATAGATATGAGAAGATCAAGTGTACGGCTTTAAATAGCAAGATTTCATTACCATAATTAGATGAACTATTTACTGCGTTTTCTGCATTAACATGATGTACAAACACTATAACAAGACAAGATCAAGAGAAAATCTAGGGTTTATCCACATAACTCAAGAAGGTGGCATACCCTTTAAAGGAACGTGATAGGGTCAATCATGTCAGGATAGGGCCTTTAAAGGAACACGACGGGACCCCTGAGACAGAGAGAATGAACGCAACGCAAGACCCTATCACATTAAGAATGCGACGGGTGGCCTTGTCGCAACCCTGTTGAGAACGTGACCTATCAAGTCATTACATTCTCAGGGTTCCTGCCCGAGCCCAAAAGGGAAATCAGGTCTCCTTGCATTGCGGTCCAATCCTCCAAGGGCTTGACACAATTACCTTTATAAACTAATATCAAATCGCATACTAGATATAAAATCATGAAATTAGTGTTAAACGAAACTAGATAGGCAAATGTATCAACAATAAAGAGTAACTAGATTTCTAACATGGTATGAGCATTTTATTAACAGGTTTTTCACCATGTACCAAAAATCTAACATAGTGGTGAAGAACGATTTAATTCGAACAAGGTACTTGATAAAAATTGGGGAAAATTATGTCATTAGATTCCTGACATCATGTATCATGTATAGTAAAAGTTTCAGAGCACGAGATCAAGCATAGAAAGGGATTCAAGTTGAACATGTTGGGTCGAGTATATTTTCTGAACAGAACTTTGGGCATGAAATACTCCTAAACGACATGATAAAATTTGGGGAAAACATGGGGCTTTCGTAGCTAGGATCAATAACTATCTAGGATCGAGTTTAATTTACTTTTACCTGAGAGCTTGCCTACCTTTGAGTGCTTTAGTTCCTAGGGTATGAACACGAAGATGCTCCTTCCAAGCCTTCTTCTTCCTTGATTTCCTCGTCCAAAAGCCTCTTCTCCTCGTCCTCCAAGCTCCAGGAGTTCAATAGGGTCGTCTAGGGACGAGTTTGAAGTGTCTAGGGGTTTCAATAGCCTCTCCTCTCTCTTCCTCCAACTCCAAATTTCTCATAATTATCTATCATTTTTCCTTGCATTTATCCCTCCATTGACTTGGGGTGGGCTCTAAATTCGTGTCCAACTAGTTAGAATAGTGTTAAGACTCTTTTTAGGATATTTATGAGTCATAATAGTGATTATCTTGTCCCTTATAAATTTATTAATAATTTAGTCACGAATTTAGGCTTATTTATCTCAAACCCATCAATTGGAATCTTGTTTTTGGCCCATTAACTCATGTATGAACTATTAATATAATCCCATCACTTGTTTTTACTTAATGAATTTTAATTTATACCTATTTCTTTTTAATTTATTTTATTTATCTCAAATTTAGAAATTGAGAGTTGGTACAAACCACCTCTCGTCTCTCTTGCTTATTGCTCCAAGCACCACCTTGACTTAAGCTTCATAGGATTTTTCCTAGGACTCCCATCTAAGGACCCCTGGTCTTCTGTCTCCTCTTGCAGATCCCATATGAGATTCTAGGTGTTACCCCATTGTTAGATTCCCTCACCTCCATCTGACAGTTTGCGAATAGGAAATGAGATCGAGCCTCTTCATTTGGCACTATCTGTTGGAAACTCTAAATGAAAAGCTATCAGTGTGCGCAAGAGAAACAATGATAAAAGAAGGGTTAATGATGACAAGGGGATAGCTTCTGTCACGTCCTAATAAAAGTCTATTTATTGGGAGTGACAGAAATCAGGCACAAAAGATAATAATAATATTTATCCATTCATAACTCCATAAGCGGAAGACTTATTACAAAATACTCCTCACTACAAACTAAGTGAGGAGCTGGAAAGAGTAAACTTTATTCATTACATTTTGTATTCACACTATTAAAAATAGTAAAGGGTTGGATTGCTCGACAACAGACAGTCCACTCAGCACACATGCCCCTTTAGATTTCACCCCCATCTTGGTCACCTGAAAAGGGTAGGTTATGTGAGCTAACTAGCCCAGTAGAATTCAATCCTCAAATCAAAAGATTGGATACATGATAATCAAGGTAAAGGACATGATTGATACAAAAAAAAATTAATTAAACATCTCAACATGGCAGTGCATTTGAGACAATAGTACTTGAAACATAGGCCATGCTTAGGAATTCACAATGAAGCTCCAATTCTGGTTCATATAAACATTCACACAGTACAGGTAATATGATGACCATAATCAAACAGTATTGATGCAATGTCAAACATCCAATTGTCCTTTATCATCCCGCGCGGCCAATAAACAAATTCGGGTGCTCCTCCCAGGACTGGACCAGCCCTATTTGCACATGCATAAAAATCAAGTGGGGTCCAAGGACCCAAATAACTGTCATCATTACTTATTCATATCCAACAGGGATACTCCAATATCCAAACTCTCATGACATCAGGTTTATGAACTCAAGTTACTGATCATAGGGAGTTTTAACCAACTAGATGGTACTTGTATTTGGAAAACTAAAGAGTAATTCAAAGAAGGGTAAAGGACACAATGTGAATGATCTATGTAGTGATATAACAGTAAATTACCAAGGGAAAGAAGATGGTAACTTACTAGGTTAATATCATGAAGTTTCAACAAGAGTTTGTACATAAAAGGGTGCTGGAACACTGGCCAGAACAGTGGTTGTCGATAGCCAGAAGGTGGATGTCGACAAGTGATGGCATCCAGAAGTAGATTTTTGGTTCTGGGACAGTGCCTGTCGACAGGCATGGTCTATCTGTCGACAGAAAAGGTCCATCTGTCGACAGCTACTACTGTTTCCAGCAACCTAGAGTTCTGGAAGCATGGGCATGTCGACAGGTACCTCCTGTCTGTCGACAGCCGCCAGTTCCACTTCCAGAAATGACTCTATCAACATTCTAAAAACCTTAACAATGAAACCTATGGATCAAACATGATTGTCAACAACTAGAAGAACTTGTCTTTAGCTCTTAAGGCTAGCTTACATGAGGAACAAGATAAAGGATGAGGAATACAATCTATACGTGGATAGCTTATGAAATTGACACAACAAGGTGCTGGGTGAGTATCCTTTCCAAACAGTGACTACCTGAACTCAAGGAACATACTTCTACCACCACACATGAGGTACACACGATTCTAGAGATACTTGAGGAATCAAAACAAGAAATTGAGGACTGAACACCTAAACAGGAGATGAACATACTATTCCAAAGCTAGTTTAGTAGTTCAAAACAACATGTACGTAATGGTGAATTTTCTAGCAAGAATAGAAGACAAAGATAGGAGGAGAAGATAGAATCCTACCTAACTAGAAGGATAAAACCTTTTCTTTGAAGGTTCACAGCTAACAGAAGAATGGGATGCAGTCGTTGCAGTCCACGGGCAGCTACAACTTGTAGCTTCTCTAGCACAGGCAGTGGAAGCAGTAGCACCTTCCTCTAAGCAACGGCAATAGCAACACACCCCAAAGTGAGAGACGCCAAGTGCAGCAGAGGTGGAAGAGAGAAAGGTTTGGACAACTGCCACTGGGGAGTTTTTATAGGCTTCAAAGTGACCCATGCACAACGGCACATCAACCGTCAATGTGTCATGGTAAAAACCGCTTGGTTTTTACCATTGACATGATTACCATGCACCACCCCCATCTTACACATATGGAGTTAACATGTAAGATTCATACTTAAGTGAGGTGGCTTCCCCATCTCCTCACACGTAGGCCAAGATAGTTCCCAGAAAATCATCTCCGTAAATAGCCCAAAATTCAGCTGGCCCAAAGATCTTCATGTAAACGTATTCAAATGATCTCCATTTGTGTTGAAATTTCAGCCATAGACTAATGTAATGGTTCTACAAATTATGGTGATTTGAGTTTCATTTTTAGAATTTATTTTTTACTAGATGGAAAATCACCCGAAAAATAGTTGCGTCGGCTTAATCTCGAAATATGTACGTCAACAAATCTGGATATTTATATTTTTGATATCACAATATTTTTCTAGAACTTATGGTGCTTTTAGATTTTATTTTCGTTACAGTTTTTCAGTGTCGCCCTGTCGGAGCGTGCACCTCTGTGTACGACACTGGGGTAACGTTTATTAACGCTAATTAATCTAAGATATTAATTATTTCAATCTCATAATAATAATCAGGTGTAATGATCATATTATTCATATTTTTCTAACAAATAAAATTTCTCGGGGTGTTATAGCTTCTATGGTCAACACTCAAGCAAATGAGGCTTCGTCGTCCTCAGACTCTCACCAGTGCCGCTCGAGACACCGGAGTTGTCCAAAACATAGGAGGAGGCACTCCTCTATTTAAAGTGGTCTAGGACTTATAGCCTACCTTGAGAGCACAGTTGCCGATGGTGAATAGTGACACCCTTATCAACGCAAAATTGGACACACTCATCACTATGATGACAGCCCATTATGTTAGGAGGGAGCGCTCCTATCAATCTCAGTCAATTCACCATTGAGGGAAGCCATCCAGAAGAACGAAAAATGGCCATGTCATCATAGAAGATGGCCGCATCCACTGCAATGAAGAGGGTTAGTTATCCCGTCCCCCTCCTCCCACTGTGGATCAAGAAGTCTCCTCCAATCTGCAAGGAAGGAGGAACAACGTTTGATGTCAAACATCGCCTCTATCTGCTGCCAATAGACCACTAGGGGAAGAGGGAGTGTCGTGGACTTCCCCCATAAGGGAAACAATTTACCCCTCTAGAGCTAACTCTCTAGCTTTGGGAGAGCGGTGCTTTATTGAGCAAAAGTGCAAGTTGCATGCCCTTTAGAGGGAAAGACAACACTCTACGACTGTTGTTGATGAGGAATAATCTTTGTTCTTCTAAGAATTTTTGGAGAATGAAATATCAACTAGGCTTTAGCTTCTAACATCGAAACCTTTCAGTGGGATGGGTGATCTTGCCAATCAGTTTGATAGCTATGACACCCTCATGGCCCTGTAGGGAGTTCCAGATTCCATCAAGTGTCA
The DNA here is from genome assembly GCA_014218235.1 of Colocasia esculenta. Taxonomy (NCBI): domain Eukaryota; kingdom Viridiplantae; phylum Streptophyta; class Magnoliopsida; order Alismatales; family Araceae; genus Colocasia; species Colocasia esculenta. The sequence continues at coordinate 8,256,085 of CM024759.1, read as the reverse complement.
AGCCTTTGCCACCACTTTGGTGCAGGGCGCCCTAACATTGTTTTGATCCCTCATTCTGAGAAATATCTCCAACTTCCGACAATTCGAGCATCTTTCAAGGAGAGGTTTGTCAAACATGACCCACCAAGGTCAAATGTAGGGCTAATGACTCTCAAACAAATCCCCAGAGAGAAACTTCGAGCTTACGTCAATTGCTTCAAAGCAGAAGCTCTTCAAATTCCCCGTCAGGACGTTGTGTCAATGATCACCACCCTAATTAGGGGAACTCAAAATGAAGAGCTACTACATGAGCTAGTCCTTCTCCTCTAGCAACCCTTGCAGGATTTGTTAAGTTGGCTTTGCATCATGAAGAGTGCGAAGAGGTCCTGAACGCCTACTGGGATGGCCTTGGATAGGGAAAGGAGGAGCATAAGAAGTGCTAGTCAGATTAATCGAGTCAGTTGGAGCAGAAGAAAAGTTGGAACGGCAACATAAAAGAACTACCCAAAAGGTTCAATCAATAGACCCCTTTATCTACTCTTGTTTATGAGATCTACTAGGAGATTAGAGATTCGAGCCTTCTCCATTGACATGAGACTATGAAGTCCAACCCTCGACATTATAATAATCAAAAGCACTGAGACTTCCATGGAGATCTTCGGCACACTACCAGTGACTGCCAATAGCTCAAGGATGAGATTGAAGCCCTCATCAGGCAAGGACACCTAGGCAAGCAACTAACAGATAGGCTTGACACCCCCCATGATTCCCTCGAAGAATTGACGACCATCCTTGTAGCATACACATTAATGGCATTATCAGAGGATCTGCCTCTGGTGGAGACACCCACTAGGGGAGAAAGCATCACGCCCAGTGGGCCAACTAGGAGCAAGAGCATAAGAAAGTCCACTATCTCTCCACTTGAGCAGTAGACCATCTCCGAGAAAGATCTAGAAGGGGTGAAAACCCCGTATGATGACAATCTTGTGATATCAACAAACATAAATCCCTACGATATAAGAGAGTCCTCATAGATATTGCAAGTGCTCTAGATGTCTTAACTTAAAATTGTTTCTTAAAGATAAGTGAGACCCCATTGAAGTTGTGTCCTACTGAGACCTTACTTTCTGGATTTAATGGTCAATCTATCTTGAAGAGGCAATCATCCTACATGCCACTCTAGGAACTCCCCCTCAAGACATCACCTTGTGGCAAACTTCATCATGGTAAACGGTATTGTAGACACCCATTTTCAACCTATAAGTTGAGCATATTTCTTGTTCATATCATTGATGCCCCAAATTGATCTTCCATTTGGAGTCTTTTTTTGGTCCATCATGAGCTCATTTATCCCTAATTTCAAGTCCAATCTCAAACCCATGGTCAAGATCCACTTGAAATATCAAAATTGTGTAGTCTGCCATGTCCTCTAAACATCCCTTCAATTTCAAAGCTCATAACATTCTTGTTTCTTATCCAAATCTAGCATATAATAGCACTATTTTATAGCCCTTTTGTCTAGAATCCATCGCAACAAACAACTTGTCAATATGATATTTATAGAGGGAGATATGGCTAAATTAGTAGACCCTATGCGTGCTTGCCCATTAACGAGTCCGAGTTTATGGACCCGACAACCTTCTTAACATGGTAGAGCTTGTTGACATGTTAGGAAAGCATCATCGTGACATGAAGCCTTAAAACCCATACACGTAAACACATTTTTACGAGTCGTTCAAACTCTCCTTCCATCCTAGAGCCTATCCAAAGCCTATTTGAGTTGGATTATGATCCAAATCTCTCATACTTATCCTTGTGGAGTCCACAAGCCTATCCAAACTCTAGATCAACTCTCCAACTCTCCCGCAGCATGAACGTTATCTCTGACTCGAACTTGGACTCTCTCTCCTATAAAACATACCCTAGGGCTCTCTAGAAAGGGAGAAATGCTACCACTATGTCAAGAGATCCCTGGAGGCTCTGCTTACCAAGTTCCATCACCCTAAACCCTGAGGAGTGATGGCCCTCGGAAACACAGCAGAAGGGGGGGTTGAATGAGCACTACAAAAATTAACACTTAAAATGAAAACTTTGATGCGAAAGTGTTAGTTAGAAAATAGACGTAGTGGAAAGTTAGCATCAATCAAACAAAAGACAATCACACAAAGGAGACACAAAAATTTATCCTGGTTCGGCACCTCCCAAATCGAAGCCATATGACCAGTCCCTAAGCAAACTCTTGAGATTTCACTAAATAGGGTACAATCCCCCCAAGGATATACAACCCCCAACATAGTTGGTCCTCTTCTCTTTCTGAGGAAGGAGGAAACCCACTTCTTTTACAGGCTCAGAAGGAAATCTACTGGTACAAACCCAAGCACGGCTCTTCCCACACAAGGGGGACGTAGAGAACAATCCCTCTATAGGACAAACGACCTAGCACCCTGTTGGTATTGCCTTCACACCAGAAGAGGCACAACCCTGTAATCTTGGAATGCTTGAAGAGATTTCTGCTTGGGTGCTTCTTAGCTTCCTACCTCAGAGCCTCCATCTTCTTATACACCCTTCTGAAGAGAGCCATTAAGGAGATCTGATGAGGCTCCTTCTAACTGTTGCCCTTCTTCTTCTTCTTCTTCTTCTTCTTCTTCTTCTTCTTCTTCTTCTTCTTCTTCTTCTGCTTTCTCTCTTGTATCTAACGTCTTCTTCATTGTGCCTACCGGTTACTTGGAACAAAAGAGTATCTTCTTTTGCATCTTTCGAAGGTCTCTAGTAGTAGGTACAACGTTGTGTCTATGTGAGAGACCATAAGCTTGCAGACTTTTAATGCTAGAAGAGGATAATTAGAGGAAAAGATCATGTGTCAGTTAGCCCATACCTCTTCTACCTACCATTCTCATTTTCTATTGACTACATGCTATACTAGGCAACGACTTTCTGTCTGGCAGGAAAGAAAGAAGTTAGAAGAAGTTGTGCCTACATTTCTATTTTCAAGATATGAGAAATAGTAAGGTAAAGATATGAAGGATATTTGAAATTTCATTGCGAGCGAAAGACATATTGTTCAAAAGTAATTGAAAGATATATTCAACAATCGCCGAACCCTTAGTTCACTAATCGATGTGTTCGAAGCCAGATAAACACTAATCGAAATGAGAACTGAACATTTGTTTAGTAATGAGAACACTAATCAATATGTTACTGAACATTTGTTCAGTAATCAGAATAGTTTAAACACCAATCGATATGAGACGGAACGCCTCGTCCAAGTCTGTTAAACCGGTAATGTACTTGATCCGAGTCCGTCTCCCGCGAACGAGCCAAAGCCTCGCAAGGGATATCACACCACAGTCCGTGTAAACACAAAGGAACACACCATTTCATATATATATTTCACAAGTTTACATAGCCATATTTCCACAAAACTGAAAGAAAGTACAAGAGCCTGGGGCATACCCCGAGGTACAACTAGAAGAAGTAAACAACTAGGTACACTACACTGCTGGGGGTGCTGACCCTACACCACTACGGCGTGGCTCCGAACTGGACGACGGCCGAGAAACGTCTTCCTCGTTCTCACCTGTGGGGGTAGGGGTGAGCCTCGCTAGTCATTGGCTCAATAGGGAACTCCCCAAAAACCGAGCAAACCAAAACAAACACAGGTACAAAAGTAGTAAACTGCGCTAACAATTTATAGAACAACTAAATAGAATATTAAAGCTGTAAATGTACTCACCATTTACCGACTACATACAGAAACTATAATAAATAAACGGAAAACCCAAACAGGTGTACGAGCTACAGTAGAGACCACCACACACGAGCCACGTGAACTGGTTCGCGACATCAGAGACTGACTCGGACAAGCTAACACAGGTCTACCTCTCAGTCTTGCAGCCACGGACGAAGGGTCTAGCTGCCGCTCCACGTGAAAAGGTCAAGAAACTGTGGAGACAAACTAAACACCACCACCTGCGGACCACACGGTCGCAGGCCCATGCCTGACACCTCTGGAGACCCTGGCCTGGGCCTTCTAGAGTGAGGCACTGGAAAAGGACTAGTCGGAGACCAGTGTCGACTACTGGTGTCCGTACCCCCAACTACGAGCGTGCTACAAGTGACTAGAAACAAACACTAGAGTCACTGTCCCACTGTCGTCTTTCTCTCAGCCAGACGTACAACTCAAGCAAAGGAGTGAGGGTGTCCAGGTCAGACGACACAGACCTCGACGGTACAACACAAGTACCGGGACAAAGCCCCGAGCTAACAGCCTGGCTCACAGAGAACCTGAGGCACCCAACTGGAGAGGTAACCACGGTAGGCATCGTACTACTCGCCACGTACATAAAACCACGTGCACGTCACACAAACCACGTGAAGACTCACGTAAACCGCGTGCACTAGTAGTCCACTACACGTGAACACCACGTAGACACGTAAAGAACCAGCTAACTGCGTACCTAGTATGCTAGTCTCAGAAACCACATGCACTATATGCACCACAATATCATTACACCGCTCGATAATATTAAATACTCGATATAACAATATTTAGATAAAAGCACGATGGCGGCAGCATCGACTGCCGTCGATGAGATATAAACGACAAGGTATCTGGCTGTCAATCTCCTAGATGAAGAACCTGGCGTCAATCGATGTTGGCGCCAAGATCTTCAGCTATCAACTTCACAGAAACCCTGAGCTAATACCTCAGATATTCCCAGCCTTAAAACCAATGTAAAAATGCGAGGAAACACCTCCTCTAACATGCATGAATCCTAATCAACTCGAAACAACATGTTTCCATTGTTAAATTGTTCAAACCACCCATTAACCCCACATGGAGTACCTTTACCCAAAAACATGATTAACATGTAGATTCATGCGTTCCAGATGTATTATCACAACCTAAAGAAACTAAGGGGATCATTCCCTACCTCAATACGTGCTTAAACCTCCTAAATTCTCCCGATTCACACCAAACCCTCCGCGAGATTCTACGGAGATTACACCTCACTCCGGCGTTCCTTGGCCGATTCGTCACCACCTCACGTTCCACGATCCTCCAACTGACCTTTTACAACTGTTGGAAGTAGTGGGGAAGCAAGGGGTGTGAAAATAGGGCGAGGGAGAGGGAGAATGGAGTAAGGGAACTGTCCTCGGGTAGACCTATATTCTACAGGTCGCACAGGTTGGCGTCAACCCTAATGCCGTTTAGGGAACCGTCACCATAAACGTCCACAAAGCCTGACGTTAAGTTCATAAGGTTGGCGTCACCTTTGATGGACGTCAAACCAGTCAACGACCACACCTGGCCGTCAACCCCTAATCAGCTACAGCATGTCTTATCTTATTTCAGGACCAAACCTGCACCAAACCTGCGCACACCATGCAACCAAACCACATTGGCCTCACAGTGGCCACCACAACCATTACACACATGATCCATAAGGATCCAAAAAGCACGCGACGTTACATTACTATCATCTAAAAAGAAAATTTCTACCTCGAAATTCATAACACAACTCAAACATAAACAACTTAAACATACACATTTTTTTTACAAGTACTATCATCTAAAAGAAACACAAAATCTTATTCAAACAGATAGGGATACCCCTTAGCCATCTCCTCGGCTAATTCCCAGGTATCCTCACCACCCAACCTATTTTCCCATCTCACTCTAACTAGCTCAATTTCTTTATTCCGCAGCTTCTTTATCTTTCGATCCGTGATTTGTACCGAATACTCTGGCATAGTCATATCCGGCCTCAGGTCATCACCTTGGTAACTGACTATTTTAGCTGGATCTTCAATACACTTTCTTAACATAGAAACATGAAATATATCATGGACATCCGCAAAATCGGCTGGCAAATCAAGTCTATAAGCCGTTTCCCCAATTCTCTGAATCACTTAGAAAGGTCCCACATACCTTGGACTCAACTTTCCAGTCTTTCCAAATCTCATAATACCTTTACTCGGGGAAACTCTCAAGAAAACAAAATCTCCCACTTCAAATTGAAGTGGTCTTCTCCGGTTATCTGCATAACTCTTTTGCCTGCTTTGAGCTGCTTGCAATTTTTCCTTAATGAGCTTTACTACTTCTGTGGTTTACTGAATCAATTCAGGACCCACTAATTGCCTTTCTCCCACTTCATGCCAGTTCAATGAGGTTCTACATGGCCTTCCATATAAAGCTTCATACGGTGCCATCACAAGACTGGTATGATAACTATTATTATAGGCAAACTCAACCATTCCCAAATGATGTTCCCAGTTACCTCCCCAAACTAAACAACAAGCACGCAACATATCTTCAATCGTCTGAATAGTCCTCTCTGTCTGACCATCTGTCTGGGGATGATAAGCGGAGCTATATCTCAATTCAGTGCAAATTACATTTTGCAAACTTCTCCAGAAACCAGAAGTAAATCTTGGATCTCTATCAGACACAATAGTCTTCGGAATACCATGCAGTGGAACAATTCTTTCAACATAAACTTTTGCTAATTTGTCCACTGTCCAAGACATACGTACTATCACTAATCTGCACACCTTGGTCAATCTGTCAACAAACACCCAAATTCCATTATGTCCTGAAGCTGTTCTTGGCAAGCCTGCCACAAAGTCCATAGCAATATCATCCTATTTCCATTGTGGAATAGGTAGCAGTTGCAATAGACCTCCAGGCTTCTAATGTTCTGCTTTAATCTGTTGACAGATAGCACACCTTGCAACAAATTCTGCTATTTCCTATTTCATATGAGGCCACCAGAAATGCTTCCTCAAATTGTGGTACATTTTAGTACTACCCGGATGAATAGTGTACCTGGATTTATGGGTCTCCTCCAACACTCGCTGCTTTATCTCTTTTTCAGCTGGAACAAACAACCTGCCTCTGAGCTACTCCTTCCATTTTCACAATTTCAGTTAAACTTACATCTGCTTTCTGAGCCTTTACAATCTGCCAATACAAGGACGGCTCTACAGCACTAGCAGCTAGTATTGCCCGTCGCTGACTACTTGGCACATACAAGGAATTCTCTACTATTTCTTCATACAACTTCCATTCTTTAATCATCATCAGATTTATATATGCATTTCTGCTCAAGGCATCCGCTACAACATTGGCCTTATCTAGATGGTAAGCCAAACTGAAATCATAATCTTTCAAATATTCAATCCATCTGCGCTGGCGAAGATTTAAATCTTTCTGCGAGAAGATATACTTCAAGCTTTTATGATCTGTAAAGATTTCAAATCTCTCACCATACAGATAATGCCTCCACATTTTTAAAGCAAACACAACTGCTACCAATTCCAAATCATGAGTGGGGAAATTTTCTTTTGCCGGCTTCAATTGCCTAGTCGCATAAGCTATCACTTTACCATGCTGCGTAAGTACTGCGCCAAGTCCTCTTCTTGAGGCATCTGCATATACCACAAAACCACCACTTCCTGCCAGTAATGTCAATATGGGTTTTGTTGTAAGTCGTTTCTTCAATTTCATAAAACATTTCTGACATTCACCGGACCACACAAAAGGCACACCTTTTCTAGTCAACTTGGTCATAGGTGCCGCAATCTTGGAAAAATCTTGTATGAAGCGCCTATAATAACCTGCCAATCTTAAAAAACTTCTAATCTTAGTAATTATCTTAGGCACTTCCCATTTCATCACTGCTTCCACTTTACTTAGGTCCACTGCTACTCCTTTAGCTGAGATGACATGACCCAGAAATTGAATTTCTTTCAACCAAAATTCACACTTACTGAATTTGGCAAACAACTGATTATCCCTTAACAACTACAGGGTAAACCTCAAATGAGCTGTATGCTCCTCTTCAGATGTTGAATAAATCAGAATGTCATCAATAAAGACCACAATGAATTGGTCCAAATACGGATGAAAAATTCTATTCATCAGATCCATAAAACCTGCAGGAGCATTGGTCAGCCCAAATGGCATAACCACAAATTCATAGTGACCATATCTTGTTCTGAAAGCTGTTTTATATATATCCTCCTCCTTAATCCTCAACTGATGGTACCCAGACCTCAAATCAATTTTAGAAAATACTTTTGCCGATTGCAACTGATCAAACAGATTATCTATCCTCGGCAATGGGTATTTATTCTTAATGGTCACATCATTCAACTTCCTATAATCAATACACATACAAAAACTTCCATCTTTCTTTTTCACAAACAACACTGGTGCTCCCCACGGGGAATGACTCGGTCTAATGAACCCTTTCTACAACAGCTTTTCTAATTGCTTTTTCAATTCTTTAAGTTCTGCTGGTGCCATCCGATATGGAGCTTTAGAAATCGGCATGGTACCTGGTAGCAACTCAATAGTAAAGTCCACCTCTCTATGTGGAGCTAAACCAGGCTAATCTTCAGGAAAAACATCAGTAAATTCCCTAACCATGGGAACTACTTCAATTGACTGACTAGCTTCTACCAGACTCACCGAGGCTAAATAAGCCACACATCCAGCATTTATCAACTTTCTAGCTCTAATTGAAGAAATTAGAAACTTAGAGGTATAAAAAGGCATACCTTGATATTCAAATACTGCACCATTAGGATGATAAAACCTGATCCTCTTCTTTCTGCAATTTAGCATTGCTCCAAAAGTCTCAAGCCAATCCATACCCAAAATAATATCATAATCTGTCAACTGCAGGGCATACAACCAACCCGGCATCCGGTTCCCTTCAATCATAACAGGAGCTTCATCTATATAGCTCGAAGTGAGCATAAACTCACCCGAGGGAACCTCCACTACCAACTCACAAGATTTTTCCTCTAAAGGATGAGTCATGCAATCCAGAAACTCTTCGGAAATAAAAGAATGAGAGGCACCCAAATCAAATAGAACTCTTGTTGAATAATCATAAAGAGGTAAAGTACCTTCTATCATGTTTGATGCCTCCACCTGGGCTCGGGTGATAGCCATAACCCGGCCTCTTCCCCGCTGCTGCGGTGCTCCTCTGCCACGACCTGCCTGTGGCTGCTGAAACTGCTGCTGCTGCTGCTGCACACCTCTTCCATATCCATATTCTCTCGGATAGGGGCAATTGCGGATCAAATGCCCCGGCTGATTGCAATTATAACATCTATACCCTGGTGGAATAACAGGCTATCTGGCAGAACTCTGCTGCGACTCCTCCACCTCTGGCCTACCACGACCTTGCTGAAATTGTTGTCGACCTCCCCATCCTCTTCCTTTACCTTTAAATACTTGTTTCAATTTCTGGCCCCACTTACCAAAACCTGATGAAGAAGGTCATGCTGGTGCTTTACCCTTACTCGCACCCACTGATTGCTGCGGTAGCCGAAAACTACCTGAGCCTGACTCGCCCACCTGACGAGTCCGAATAGACCTCTCCAACGTAGCTGCCCTCTGAGCTGCTTCTTCCACAGTTTTACACATGAGGGGTACTATTGCATCCTGCAATTCTACTCTCAAACCTCTAATGAAACACTCAACCATCATATTATTATCCGATACTACATAAGGCGCATATCGGCTGAGTGCCATAAATCGCATCTGGTACTCTAAAACTGATGAGTTACCTTGCTGGAGTGTCCAAAACTGCTCTCTCTTTACTTGCTGCACTTGAATCGGAAAGAATGTATCGTTAAATACATCAAGAAACTCCGACCAAGTGATAGCCTCTTCTGTCCTGCCTGCGAAGGTGGTCTGCATCTTCAATCGCCATCATTCCAGTGCAAAACCCCTCAACTGATAGGCAGCTAGCATAACTTTATCTATTGCCGCACACCTCATGATCGCAAAGACCCTTTCAATCTCATGGACCCAGTGTTCCGCTGTATCTGGATTCGGCCCTCCTGAGTAAGTAGGCGGCTGTAATCTCAGAACTCAACTTGCATCACTGGTTCCTCTGCTAATAACACCGGTGGTGGTGGTGGCAAGGGTGCTACAAAAGGCACCTCTACTCCTGGCGGTGGCGGAACTGGAACTATAGGTACAGTCTCTCCATCCCCAGGTGGCAAGGCAACCGGTGGTACCGGCGCTTGCTGATCCATCCTTCTCTGGATATCAGTGAGGCTCTCCCAGATCCTCTCTATCATACGCTGAGTGCTCTCCTCTGGATCATCTCCTCCACCACCCCAATCTCTTCTATCTACCATTTCAAACTTCTATATAAACAAAACACCAAACAAAAACAAAACATCAAATTATCAGAAACCAAAGCCCCTACCAGCAGTGTACAAAGACCGAAATAAGGGTATGTATCTTTCTAGTTCCCTTATATTAACACGGACCTTGCTCTAATACCAATTGAGATGGAATGCCTCGTCCAAGTCTGTTAAACTGGTAATGTACTTGATCCGAGTCCATCTCCTGCGAACGGGCCAAAGCCTCGCAAGGGATATCACACCACAGTCCGTGTAAACACAAAGGAACACACCCTTTCATATATATATTTCACAAGTTTACATAGCCATATTTCCACAAAACTGAAAGAAAGTACAAGAGCCTGGGGCATACCCCGAGGTACAACTAGAAGAAGTAAACAACTAGCTACACTACACTGCTGGGGGTGTTGACCCTGCACCACTACGGCGCGGCTCCGAACTAGACGACGGCCGATAAACGTCCTCCTCGTTCTCACCTGTGGGGGTAGGGGTGAGCCTCTCTAGTCACTGGCTCAGTAGGGAACTCCCCCAAAACCAAGCAAACAAAAAAAAACACAGGTACAAAAGTAGTAAACTGCGCTAACAATTTATAGAACAACTAAACAGAATATTAAAGTTGTAAATGTACTCACCATTTGGTAACTACATACAGCAACTATAATAAATAAACGGCAAACCCAAACAGGTGTACGAGCTATAGTAGAGACCGCCACACACGAGCCACGTGAACTGGTTCGCGACACCAGAGACTGACTCGGACAAGCTAACATAGGTCTACCTCTCAGTCTCGCAGCCACGGACGAAGGGTCCAGCTGCCGCTCCATGTGAAAAGGTCAAGCAACTGTGGAGACCAACTAAACACAACCACCTGCGGACCACACAGTCGCAGGCCCATGCCTGACACCTCTTGAGACCCTGGCTTGGGCCCTCTAGAGTGAGGCACTGGAAAAGGACTAGTCGGGGACTAGTGTCGACTACTGGTGTCCGTACCCCCAACTACGAGCTCGCTACAAGTGACTAGAAACAAACACTAGAGTCACTGTCCCACTGTCATCTTTCCCTCAACCAGACGTACAACTCAAGTAAATGAGTGAGGGTGTCCAAGTCAGACGACACAGACCTCGATGGTACAACACAAGTACCGGGACAAAGCCCCGAGCTAACAGCCTGGCTCACAGAGAACCTGGGGCACCCAACTACAGAGGTAACCACGATAGGCGTCGTACTACTCGCCACGTACACAAAACCACGTGCACGTCACACAAACCACGTGAAGACTCACGTAAACCGCGTGCACTAGTAGTCCACTACACGTGAACACCACGTAGACACGTAAAGAACTAGCTAACTGCGTACCTAGTACGCTAGTCTCAGAAACCACATGCACTACATGCACCACAATATCATTACACCGCTCGATAATATTAAATACTCGATATAACAATATTTAGATAAAAGCATGCTGGCGGCAACATCGACTGTCGTCGATGAGATATAAACGACAAGGTATCTGGCCATCAATTTCCTAGCTGAAGAACCTGGCGTCAATCGATGTTGACGCCAAGATCTTCGGCTATCAACTTCACAGAAACCCTGAGCTAATACCTCAGATATTCCCAGCCTTAAAACCAATGTAAAAATGCTAGGAAACACCTCCTCTAACATGCATGAATCCTAATCAACTCGAAACAACATGTTTCCATTGTTAAATTGTTCAAAAACACCCATTAACCCCACATGGAGTACCTTCACCCAAAAACATGATTAACATGCAGATTCATGCGTTCCAGATGTATTATCACAACCTAAAGAAACTAAGGGGATCATTCCCTACCTCAATACCCGCTTAAACCTCCTAAATTCTCTCGATTCACACCAAACCCTTTGCGAGCTCCTACGGAGATTACACCTCGCTCCGGCGTTTCCTTGGCCGATTCGTCACCACCTCACGTTCCACGATCCTCCAACTAACCTTTTACAACTGTTGGAAGTAGTGGGGAGGCAAGGGGCGTGAAAATAGGGCGAGGGAGAATGGAGTAAGGGAACTGTCCTCGGGTAGACCTATATTCTGCAGGTCGCACAGGTTGGCGTCAACCCTAATGCCGTTTAGGAAACCGTCACCATAAACGTCCATAAAGCCTGACGTTAAGTTCATAAGGTTGGTGTCACCTTCGATGGACGCCAAACCAGTCAACAACCACACCTGGCCGTCAACCCCTAATCAGCTACAGCAGGTCCTATCTTATTTCAGGACCAAACTTGCACCAAACCTGCGCACACCACGCAACCAAACCACACTGGCCTCACAGTGGCGACCACAACCATTGCACACATGATCCATAAGGATCCGAAAAGCACGCGACGTTACACGATATGTTACTGAACTTTTGTTTAGTAATCAAAACAATCGTTACACCAATCAATATAGACTTTGTTCACTAATTAGAACAACATAAACATCAATCGGAAGAACACTTGTTTGCCAATTGTGTGACACCTCAAATTAATATTAAGTTTGAAGCTAAAGTTTAGCATATCTGCACTAGGAAATTATTCAAAGATTTATATATAATGAATATTATTCCATGTCAGTACCACTTCTGGACATGTGTACACCGACAGGGTGCCACTGGACTTTTGTAATGAAATTTAAGTTTGAAAATTACCATAATTATCAGAAAAAATATGTTGATTCTAAAAAATGTGAATATTGATACTTTTATGCACGGTTAAGGAGGTAAATTTGACTTATCTATTTTTAGGACAATTTGTACCTAATAAATGTTTATTTTAGAAAATCAAATAAAAGTTATTATAAAACTTACCACGTTGTAACAGACTATGGTTGAAATTTCATTTTGATCGAATGTCATTTAAATATTAAATTAAGGTCCCAAAGAGACGTAAATGAATAATAGTCTATTTACGTAATTTGATTATTCCTTCGTCTAGAAGTAACTTGTATCCAAGTGTGAACAGAACATGTGTATGTGAGGGTATGCAGATGTAAGAATGTACATATGCGTTATTGTAAACAAATGTGTGTGTGTGTGTCAAAAGAAATGATAAAATAATAATAAAGAAAGGGATAAGCATAATTCTGCATGTATATATATACATGTAAGTGTGTGCATGTTAGTGTAACATGCATGAGTGAGTGAGGTGTTAAGAGAAAGTGGGTGTAAAGATGGGAAGGTTACGTGTGGTGTGTGGAAGTGTTTAGCATGCACGCGCAAGCCTGTATATATAGATAGAAAAGGGTTGGCGGTGGAAGCATTGGAAGGAGAAGAAACGCAAAGGAAGAAGAATGGCATTTCGCAGAAGGAATAAAGGCCAACTAGGTTCTATTGGGAAGAAAGAAAAGAAGGAAGTAAAGTGCAAGGTAGGTATCTTCACATTACCTATAAGATATTAACGTTTTCCTTGAACCTTAATTAAGTTTATAAATCAATAATTTTAATTAATATAGATCAGAAACAAATATTTTATCTGAAGTTTCACTTTAAAAGCTCATCATGTGAATTCTGAAAGATGTGCGGAATTATCTATTATGGTAATCTAGAAGGGGGGGGGGTGAATAGATTACTTCCAATTATAAGACTATGACCTTCTTTTAGATGGAAACACAAATTTATCGAAATCTCAAACAGAGTTGATTTAAATTCGAACCAAAATGTGTGTGCTGACTGTGAGTAGAGAGAACGACAACTTATCTAACGTGTGAGAAATCAACGTGCCTACCAAACATCTACCGTAAAAGCATTCAAACCATAGACACGATGATTTAAGGTGGTTCGGAGTACACAACTTGTGTATCCTACGTCCACCATCCACACACATATGCAGAAACAACTACTTATCAGCAAGTTCCACTCTACAACTCACACACACACGTTGTCTGATGCACACACACGATCAGAACAACAAAAACCACGTGAATCAAGCTCAAGGGACACTTGAATCACAACCATACACACAGATGTATGAGAGATATGAATAGACAGGAGTTCTGAGGTGAAAGAACAAATCCCGATAAAGAACTCTTGTCGTTGGTCATCCATAAGAACTCCAAACTTCTCTTTGATGATCCTCAGTTGACGTAGAAGCTTGAACCATGGACGAACCGTCTTCAACTCTGCTCAGAAGATGAATCTTCTTCACTCTGGATGGAGGGTTGAAGCAGAGCAGTAGGGAGAAGCTTTCTCTCTTGGGTTTGCTTAGGGTTTTGGTATGGTGGCTTCTTACTGCGAAAATAACTCCATATGTTCTATATATATGGGTGTCCAAGTTTGGAGAAACGTAATAAAAGGAAACACCCAAATACATAACATATCCAAATCTCGTAATGGAGTTTTCCCTTTGTCTGTTGACAGCCAGAAATGTGTCTGTTGACAGGTGCTGACAGATTTCCAATGTCCTAAACATTGGTCTTCCGGGAAAAGACTTTCATGTGTGTGGCTGTCGACAGGCAACATGTTGCTGTCGACAGGCACAGTTTTCCTAAAAGTTGTCTGTCTTCACTGTGCTTAGCTGTTGACAGGTGCCTTCAGGGTTGTCGACAGGTGCTTGCTTGATGTCTTTTTCTTAAGTCTTTGCTCTTGTATTTTGATACATGTCTTACCTACACTCACACCTACATTGAAGAACATTCTAAGTAAGATATAATGAATATAAAGATGATCAATAAAAGCATGTTCTTGACAATTATCACTTGTTTGACTTTGTCACTGTCATCATGTTTCAATCATTCACAGAACATCAATTAATATTGTTCATCATCAAAAACATGTAAGCACAAACATCACACATGAGAACCCAACATTCTCCCCCTTTTTGATGATGACAAACTTTCAATTTATGTAAATTGATGTTTCCCCCCCTTTTGGCAACATCCAAAAAGACAAACCATGCACGCATGAATAGGAATCAAGCAAATAACTGTCAATTTTGTTCCTTGATCATTCAGTACACACAGTTATAAAAGATTTACATGACATGACTTAAAGAAATGCAAAAGAAGGGAAATGATAGGACTGGCATAGGAAACTAAGACAAAAGTGACAAGACCCGGACCAAAGGAAAGGAAACACTAGATAGCTGACTCCTAGACTCTCTAGACATTGTCATTCCTAGGAGCAGGGGGATGACAGAACTCATGAAACTTAGTAGAGAGCCTCGTAAGTCTGTGCTGAATGTGCACATGAGTGTCAGCCAATGCATCCATCCTTGTATCAACATGATCAAATCAAGCATTGAGCTGTGCAAATCCAGTGGTCATCTGTTGTTGTATTTGGGCCATCTGAGCAGATATGAAATCTCTAAGAGATTGCTCTTGTGGCACTTGGTCTTTAGCATCATCATCCTCATCTCCTTGAGTATCCATTGGCTTTGCTTGGGAGGCTTCTGTACCTGATTCCTCATCCTCAAAGTCATCTTCGTCAACAGCCTGCTCCTTGCCCTTGAGAGCCCGTGAGACTTTCCCATCAACAAGCTTGTAGCCCATCCGATGGGCTGCAGTAAGATCAAAAGAACTGCGGGATTTGAGATCAACCATCTCCCCTTTTGGAATTTGGACGCCAATGAACAAAAGGAGAGAGGTAATGGGGCAAGCATAGGGCATTGACCGTTTGGAGTTACGGAAACACTATCGGATAAGGTCGATCATGATAATAGGCAGATTAACTTGCTCACCATTAAGGAAAGAGTAGAAAAGGCATTTGTGAACTTCGGTCACAAGTTCCCAGCTGCCATCCTTTGGCACAATAATGGTGGTGAAAATGTGATGAATGAGACGATGAAGAGGAGGGAAAGAATTAGCATTCAACTTCATACGATCATTGGTAGAATCGTATGGCTGCAAAGTGATGAGAGTGTAGTAATCTGATGCAGAAGGATGATTAAGGAGAACATCAATGCCAGAATTGGGGATTTGAAAGGCACGAGTGAGAAGATTAGGGGTGATTTGGAAGGGAGTGCCTTTCACTATGGTGTAGAGATTACCAAAATCTGTGATCCCCAGATTGTTGTAGAACTCCATCACAGCGGTGGGAGAGTACCACTTGTGGGAGTAGCAGAAAGGAGTCCAGCCCTGGATGTCAAAGAGGGGCTGCAGACCGAGGAACATGTCTTCCAAAGAGACGAAATCCACATAACGGGGTTGAACAAACTTGGTGAAGGTGCCAGAAACTTTGATGAGTTGAAAATTCAGAGGGATGATGAGTTCTGGCAGACGGTTGTCCCGATGGTTGCTACGGCGCTCGATAGGAGCCTCGGAGCCCTCGCCGGCTTTTGGAGAGAGGTGATGGTGACGGAAAGCAGGATGTTTCCCCTTGGGTTCCATGAGGATGAAGAGGTCGGATGTAAGGCCCTCGAATTTCCGCTGCATTATTTGTGATTATGTGTATATTTTGTGTTTGTGTATGTATGTACATATTTACGTACGTATTAATTAGTACGAGTACGTGTGCATGTGTTTATATTAAATATAAATAATGTACGTATTGCATGGTGATAGTATGGATATAATACCGTATACGTATTGCATGTATATATACTCGGTATGCATGGTTTTCTGCATATTTTAGAATTCTGGCCGAAGGCCCCATGGCGTCAACCCCTGGCCGCTGAGGTGGTGTCAGCGTCCAGACCTGGACGCCGATACTAATCCGGGCGTCCAGAGATATGGACGCCAATCTCTCTGGCCTGCATGCGCAGCAGAGCTACAAGCTTCTGAAACAAGGCAAGCCAACCATTGGGAGTTGTCCCCAACGGCTCTGAAGGCTGTCAAATCGGCCTGGTGAGTGGGAGAGAGACTCTCTTTAGGTCTGAACCCGAAATGGCTCTCCCCACTTCTCCCTTCACCTTGCAAGAGGAGAGAAAGTGAGAAAGAAAACCCTAGAGAAAGTCTGTGAGAAAAACCCCTCTTGGCACCCACAGATCCGACCCCCTGGAGCTTGATCCGGCGTTCCACTGCTTCAAGAAGGTAGCTGGATCAAAGGAGGAGGCTTCCCCGACATCCCCTTGGCGTGGAGATCATCCAGGAGCCCAGAGGAGAGATCTTTTGGAGGGACTTCTGCACTTCTTGGGACAGCCCAAGGAGAGCTTCACCGAGCCCTAAATCCTTTGGAAGAATTTTTGAAAGGCAAGTGACCTATCCATGGTATTCCCGTATGTGTCTAGGTCGTTTCTATCATTTTTATGGATTTTTCCATGAGTCCTAGACCATCCCATTCACCCAAGTTTGAGAGCTCGGGTCTGTGTTTCTGCACAGACCTGGCTTGACGGCAAGGTCCCTGGACGCCCAGATCATGCTTGGCGTCCATCGGCCCTGTCGCTGACTCTGAGTCAGCGGCCAGAGACCGCCGCCAAGTTCTTCTGGACAGAACAGTGAGCTGTTCTGCCCTTCTTATACATTAATTTCAGTATGTTTTCCGTGATGAGGATATATGGTAATTCTATACTCTATGTATTTTATCAATTGTGGTGTGCGAATGAGTGTGATGCGTGATGGTAAATGTAGGATAATTGTACCCCTTTAACTTGTGAGCATGACTTGTAGATAATCTTGCAAATCCTTGTTCATGATTAAGATTAGTATGAATGTCATGGTTTTGGTTTGATCATGAAGATTAGTGGGTCATATATGTGTTTGCAATTTTGGTAAATTATCCATGCTTGTGTAAATTGCTAATGAATCCGGCTCGGTAAAATAAAAGCATGCAAGAATGGTTGTGGTGAAATCCATAGATGTATGATTTAGGGTAATTTTGTATTCTCAAATCATGCATATATTAGTAGCCTCTGTTTAAAACAGTAAGTGGCAATTTGCAGGATATGTTAAACCCATGCTAACTTAAGTTGTGAATAGTATGCTAATAGGTGTTTATTTTCTGTAAATTCTATTTAGCTCAGAAAAAATCTGAAAATTTGAGTGTATGATCTTGACCCGAAAACAGCATGTGGTTAAAATTTCAGGTCATTTGGATCAGTAAATAAAAGTTATGTATTTTCATGTGAAATGTGATAATCTACGTATATTGTCGTAATGTGATTAGTTATTGTCTAAAACCAACTTAACTAGTGAAAATTTATGTGTGTTAAACTCCTGAAATTATGTAGTACCATGTTAGAAAAAAAAACAGAGATATTCATGTGAGTAAGAAAGTGAATGTGATAAAAAGTGTGAAGTGTCAAACCATATGTAAAACGGTAAATGTATAAATGTGTAACTGTGCCAATGTGACACTGCTTCCGTAGAGGGCAGTGGAGCTGTATCAAGGAAAAGTCCCCCTGAGAAAGTTCAATGTGTAAGTGACCCTAAGGGCATTAGGGGGAAATCCTGGAGGTGGACAAGTACCACTGGTTAGGGTGGAGACTTGTTCTCCCGGTCTGCGCAGTCCAAGAGTCGCCATTGGAATGCCTAGATGGCGTCTATGTGTAATGTGATGTGTATAGTCCTTCTTTGGTGGTTTGGACTATGTGTCACGGCACCTAAAATGTGTAATGTGAAATGTGTAATATCTAGTGTCCATGTGTAATGTGTAAGTGATAATGTGATTGTGCATGTGTAAAGTGTAACCATGTGAAAGAGGAAACTTGTGTAAAGAGAATGTGAAGTTAAAAATGTGGAATATGTTATTGAAAACCATGTGAGACAAATCTGAATCATGCAAAATCCCATGAATTTATGTTATTATCATCATGTTATTATGTGCAAAGATGTTTAGAATCCATATTAGGGATAATTGGTGAAAACGGGCAAAAGATAACATGATAGTTTGAACACATGATATGTTTTATGTCACATTGTAGCTTTCATGTATAGGTTTACAGCTGTTAAGCCATGTGAAATCAGCAACTTAAAGCATGTGAAAAGGTTATGTATGTACTTAAGGATATGTGAAATCCATGCTAGTGGTGTTCCCCTTCATGTGTGTGTGTATATGTTCATGTTGATAACTCTCATGTTTTAGCTCTTTAAGATTAAGGTGTCATGACAAATTGAATAGAGAGCATGTGATAGGTGAATTTTATGTTAGAAATCTGAAAGCATGATTCATGTATAAATTTGTAAACTTTCATGATAGGTTGAAACTTGAATTGACTAGCATGCTATGTGTTGCAAATTGTAATGTGCATGTTGAAACCACTAGGACTTGTACGTGTATATCATGAGTAGCGTTGCTTATTGAGTCCTTGGACTCACTCCTTGTTTCGGCGTACAGTGTATTTGGTGACGTGGCCTCTTGGAGGAGCAGCAGAGACGGACTCCGAGCGCGGAGATTAGCTAGCTTTAGAGTTTTTTGAGATTGTGTGTTTTTCATAAGTATGTAATTGAACAAAGGATGTAAAAAAGGTGACATTATGTATTTTCCATTTCAGCAATTTAATTTATGTGAACTTTAGTTCTTTTATGTTAATTGCGAATTGCATGTATGTTTAATGTGGATGATGAATGAATGGAGACTGTTGTCTTTTACTTCCGCTACTCTGTTGTATATTCGCGTGTATCTCAGCTGTACGTATCGTTGGGTAAATGTCCCACTGTGAGGACTCTCGCTATACCGACGTGGGTTGGTATAACCGTACCGGTGTAATGAGGGCCGTCACAGAGATTGGTATCAGAGCGACGGTTGAGATTACACATGAATATACCTAAGTCATCATCCCCATTACATGCTAAGTATGTCCACATGTGTAGAAAACACTAATAAGGAGTGAAAGATAGATAAGAAAATGGTTAGAGACCTAGAAACCTAGCTCTAATAGTGGCTGAAATTTTATTACAGCCATGGCTTCCCGTGGACGACGTGGAGGTGTGCCAGCTCGCGACGACGAGCAGAGGTGAGGAGCGGGCGGAGCAGTAGGCCCCGGCCCCACAAGGGTCCTGTGCTTCCCCCACCACCGCCAGTGGACTATGGAGTATTCATGCAAGGTCTGGTGCATGCCATGCAGACGCAGGCCCACACCCAGGCAGCACTCCAGGCCCAGTTGGAGGCCCAGGTAGAATAATGAACCAACTAGTAGTTTGCTATTTAAATTGTGTGATATTGTGTTTATTGTATTGTTATTGTTTAATGTAGCAGGCTCAGGCCCAGCTCAGAACCATGGTGGACCCTCCATCATGGAGCGATTCAGAGGATGACCCACCCTCTTTTAAGGGGGAGAGTGATCCGCTAATGGCAGAAAGCTGGATGAGGGAGACGGAGAAATCTTCCGAGCTATCAGGTGTCCTGATGAGGACACGGTGACATTAGCCACCTACATGCTACAGGTATGCTTTAGTTAAGCTTGTATGTTGTTTGTCAAGTTAGAATTTGTTAGTTAGTGCTTATGAAGGTGCATTGCAGGAGAGAGCTGATGTAGGGTGGTCCTCCTACTCGTACACGCTTTGAGGACGGAGCAGTAGACGTGGCGTGGGACGCGTTCGTGAGGCTCTTCCGAGCCAAGTTCGTCCAGAGCATATCCAGGACAAGATGGAGCAAGAATTCCTTTCCCTGACGCAAGGATCAATGACCGTCCTAGAATACGAGGCAAGGTTTTCTGAACTTTCTAAATATGCACCGCATATCGTAGAGGATGAGCGCAAGAAGACCAAGAAGTTCGTGATGGGTCTTAAACCAACACTGAGGACGAGACTCGTGGTGTTTGACTACCGCATGCTAGACGAGGCCCTCAGCGCTGCCTGCAGACAGGAGGGAGAAATGGAGCAATATCTGGAGGAGAAGAAGGCTTCGCAGAAGAGGCCGGCAGCGACATTCCAGCGGCAGGATAAGAAGAAAACGGTGTACCAGACACCGCAGAAATCAGTGGTAGTCAGCAACTCTCAGGTACCTTCTGTACGTTCCCCCGGTGCGAAGAAAGAGTGTCCCCATTGTGGGAAGACCCATGGAGGTTCCGAGTGCTGGTTAGTAGCGGGTAGATGCTTAAAGTGTGGGAGCAGCGACCACAAGATCAAGTTACCCAAGACTTCAGCAGGAGCTCAGCGTGGAGCGCCAGCACCAGCAGTAGCGGCAGCCGCGCCAGCTACAGGAAGACCAGGAAGGCCTCGAGCCCCAGCTCGAGTGTTTGCTTTAGCTCGCGAGGACGCCGAGCAGGCGAAGCATGTCACCGAAGGTACGGTTTTGCTTTTCGGTGTGCACGCTCGGGTTTTGTTTGATACGGGTGCTACTCACTCGTTCATTTCCGAGCGGTTCGCTAGGCAGTTAGCCCTAGAGTCAGGCATAGAGTCTGAGGATTGGAGATGTCCCTTTGTCTGTGCACACCCCTGCGGGTACGGTATCGACTAGGAAGTGTATTCCGTCGTTACCTGTGTGCATTGAGGATAGATTCCTAGATGGGTGTTCTTCTTGCTAAAGATGAAGGACTATGATTGTATTCTGGTCTGATTGGCTAGAGGAGCACTATGCGTTAGTGGATTGTCGTAGGAGAAGATTGTTTTCCGCATTCCTGGTGAGGACGAGTTCTCTCATCCCTTGCCAAAAACATAGCGGGAAAGTTAGTTATCTCTGCATGAAGGCGATGCGCATGGTGAAAGGGTTGTGACGCATTTCTTGCCAGCGTTATGCTAGTACCCGATGCTGGTTCGTCACTGACTCTTGCAGAGATCGATGTGGTGCAGGATTTTCCAGATGTCTTTCCCGATGACTTGTCTGGATTGCCACCGGATAGGGAGATAGAGTTCACTATAGAGTTGCTTCCAGGCACCTCTCCTATCTCGAAGGCCCCATATCGGATGGCCCTGCAGAGTTAGCCGAGTTGAGGAAGCAATTGCAAGAATTGCTCGATAAGGGATTTATTCGCCCTAGTGTTTCCCTTGGGGCGCACCTGTATTATCGTCAAGAAGAGAGACGGGTCACTTCGGTTGTGCATTGATTATAGGAAGTTGAACCAAGTGACTGTGAAGAACAGGTATCCCTTACCTCGGATTGATGATCTGTTGACCAGTTGCGAGAAGCATCAGTCTTTTCCAAGATTGACTTGCGATCTGGTTATCATCAGTTGAGATTCGGAGTGAGGATGTGTCCAAGACGGCATTTAGAACCCGTTATGGACATTATGAGTTTTGGTTCTTCCTTTCGGATTGACCAACGCCCCTGCAGCGTTCATGGATCTCATGAACCGGGTGTTTAGTCCGTATTTAGATAGCTTTGTTGTTGTTTTATTGACGACGTGTTGGTCTATTCTCCGGATGAGGCCACACATCGTCAGCATTTGAGGTTAGTCTTAGAGGTTCTCCGTGAGCACAAGCTGTATGCGAAGTTCAGCAAGTGCGAGTTCTGGTTGCGCGAGGTCACTTCTCTTCTCGGGCATGTTATCTCCGGCGCTGGTGTAGCTGTTGATCCAGCAAAAGTCCAGGCAGTTATGGATTGGGAGATTCCCAGGACCCCTTCGGAGATTCGTAGTTTCCTTAGGTTAGCTGGTTACTATCGGCGATTCATTGAAGGTTTCTCATCCATCGCCGCCCCTTTGACAAAGCTGACCAGAAAGGGTGAGAAGTTCGTATGGTCTGAGGCATGTGAGCGTAGCTTTCAGCTATTGAAGGCTAAGCTTACTTCTGCTCCAGTATTGGTATTGCCTAGTGGTCTAGAAGGCTTTGCCATTATACGGATGCATCTCAGATTGGTTTAGGCTGTGTGCTTATGCAGCAAGAAGGGTAGTGGCTTATGCTTCTCGTCAGTTGAAGGAGCATGAGAGGAACTATCCGACTCATGATTTGGAGCTCGCAGCAGTGGTTCATGCACTAAAGATCTGGAGGCACTATCTTTATGGTGTCAGATTTGAGGTGTTTACCGACCACAAGAGCTTGAAGTATATTTTCTCCCAAGGAATTAAACCTGAGGTAGAGGAGATGGATTGAGTTCTTGAAGGACTATGACTTCGACCTTCAGTATCATCCTGGAAAGGCGAACGTCGTAGCAGATGCTCTTAGTAGAAAGAGGTCTTCGCTCCAGCAGGATTGGAAGATGTTGGAGGATGCAGCGTGCTCTATGACCGAGTTAGAGCCGTCGTTGTGTCAGGCTTTTGTAGCTCAGCTATCCCTTAGATCCTCAATCTTGGATGATGTGATTGAGCAGCAGAAAGCCGACCCTAGATTGTTAGAGTTAGTGGGTAAGGCGGGCATTGCCGTGATGAGGACGGTGTGATTAGATTTCAGCACCGTGTTTTGTGTCCCCGATGTAGTAGATGTTCGTGAGCATGTGTTAGCGGAGGCTCATAGATCGCGATTCTCTATTCATCCGGGTAACACTAAGATGTATCAAGAACCTGAAGAGAGATCATTTTGGTGTCCGGCATGCAGAAGATGGATATCCCAGTGTGGAAGTGGGAAGCTGTCACTATGGACTTCGTTTTGGGTTTGCCTCAATCTAGAAGGGGCAATGACTCGATTTGGGTAGTTGTAGATAGATTCTCGAAGACTGCTCATTTCTTGCCTATGAAGAAGAAGCAGTCAGTGGAGAGTTTAGCTAGACTGTATGTTAGCGGTATCGTTAGATTGCATGGTGTGCCGAAGTCGATCATTTCAGATCGAGATCCGAGATTCACTTCGAGATTGTGGAAGGGTCTTCAGGATGCGTTAGGTTTGAAGCTTAAGCTCAGTTCGGCGTTTCATCCCCAGACCGATGGACAGTCCGAAAGGACTATCCAGACGCTCGAGGATATGTTGAGAGCGTGTGTTCTGGATTGGAAGGACGATTGGGAGCGCATTTACCTCTTGGGAGTTCGCATACAACAACAGCTTTCATGCTAGTATTGGTATGGCTCCATTCGGCGTTGTATGGTAGGCCCTGCAGATCTCCTTTATGTTGGGAGGAGACTGGTGATAGGCAGTTGATCGACCGGAGTTAGTTCAGGAAACTTCGGATAAGATTCAGCTTATCAGGAAAAGGCTTATTGCGGCACAGGATAGGCAGAAGAGTTATGCCGACAACAGAAGAAAGGATTTGGAGTTCGAGGTTGGCGATCATGTCTTCTTGAAGATATCGCCTACTCGTGGAGTTGTCAGATTTGGCAGGCATAGCAAGCTAGCCCTAGATTCATTGGCCCATATGAGATTCTCAACTTTGGGCAGCGTGGCGTACGAGCTAGCTTTACCCCCAGCTTTGGCTACGTTCACCCCGGTATTCCACCTTCCACTATCTCTCAGGAAGTATGTCCGAGATCCGTCTCATGTGATTAGTCATGAGCCCGTGGAGATCCAGCCAGATCTTTCGTATGTCGAGCAACCCGTAGCCATTCTTGACCGGAAGGTTCAGCACCTCCAGAACAAGAGTATTGCGTCGTGAAAGTTCTATGGCGGAACTTCTCACGTGAGGAGGCTACGTGGGAGCTTGAGGATGCGATGAAGAAGAAGTATCCCCTTTTGTTTGAGTAGTATCGTTCTAACTTCGAGGACGAAGTTTCTTTAAGGGGGAGAGGGTGTAAGGCCCTCGAATTTCCGCCGCATTATTTGTGATTATGTGTGTATATTTGTGTTTGTGTATGTATGTACATATTTACGTACGTATTAATTAGTACGAGTACGTGTGCATGTGTTTATATAAATATAAATAATGTACGTATTGCATGGTGATAGTATGGATATAATACCGTATACGTATTGCATGTATATATGCTCGTATGCATGGTTTTTTGCACATTTTAGAATTCTGGCCGAAGGCCCCTTGGCGTCAACCCTGGCCACTAGGTGGTGTCAGCGTCCAGACCTGGACGCCGATACTAATCCGGCGTCCAGCGATATGGACGCCATCTCTCTGGCCTGCATGCGCAGCAGAGCTGCAAGCTTCTGAAACAAGCAAGCCAACCATTGGGGGTTGTCCCCAACGGCTCTGAAGGCTGTCAATCGGCCTGGTGAGTGGAGAGAGACTCTCTTTAGTCTGAACCCGAAATGGCTCTCCCCACTTCTCCCTTCACCTTGCAAGAGGAGAGAAAGTGAGAAAGAAAACCCTAGAGAAAGTCTGTGAGAAAACCCCTCTTGGCACCCACAGATCCGACCCCCTGGAGATTGATCCGGCGTTCCACTGCTTCAAGAAGGTAGCTGGATCAAAGGAGGAGGCTTCCCCGACTCCCCTTGGCGTGGAGATCATCCAGGAGCCCGGAGGAGAGATCTTTTGGAGGACTTCTGCACTTCTTGGGACAGCCCAAGGAGAGCTTCACCGAGCCCTAAATCCTTTAGAGAATTTTGAAGGCAAGTGACCTATCCATGGTATCCCGTATGTGTCTAGGTCGTTTCTATCATTTTTATGGATTTTTTCTCGAGTCCTAGACCCTCCCATTCATCCAAGTTTTGAGAGCTCAGTCAGGTCAGTGTTTCTGCACAGACCTGGCTTGACGGCAAGGTCCCTGGACCCCAGATCATGCTTGGCGTCCATCGGCCCTGTCGCTGACTCTGAGTCAGCGGCCAGAGACCGCCGCCAAGTTTCTCTAGACAGAACAGTGAGCTGTTCTGCCCTTCTTATACATTAATTTCGGTATGTTTTCCGTGATGAGGAATATGGTAATTCTATACTCTATGTATTTTATCAATTGTGGTGTGCGAATTGTGTGATGTGTGATGGTAAATGTAGTATAATTGTACCCCTTTAAACTTGTGAGCATGACTTGTAGATAATCTTGCAAATCCTTGTTCTGATTAGGATTAGTATGAATGTCTTGGTTTTGGTTTGATCATGAAGATTAGTGGGTCATATATGTGTTTGCAATTTGGTAAATTATCCATGCTTGTGTAAATTGCTAATGAATCCGGCTCGTAAAATAAACATGCAAAAATATGAAATGATAGGGTATGTATCCGATATATAGATTTTAGGGTATTGGTATCTCAATCATGCATATATTAGTAGCCTCTGTTTAAAACAGTAAGTGGCAATTTGCAGGATATTTAAACCTCATGCTAACTTAAGTTGTGAATAATATGCTAAATAGGTGTTTTATTTTCTGTAAATTCTATTTAGCTCAGAAAAAATCTGAAAATTTGAGTGTATGATCTTGAACCCGAAAACAGCATGTGGTTAAAATTTCAGGTCATTGGATCAGTAAATAAAAGTTATGTATTTTCATGTGAAATGTGATAATCTACGTATATGTCGTAATGTGATTAGTTTATTGTCTAAACCCACTTAACTAGTGAAAATTTCTGTGTTTAAACTCCTGAAATTATGTAGTACCATGTTAGAAAAAAAAACAGAGATATTCATGTGAGTAAGAAAGTGAATGTGATAAAAAGTGTGAAGTGTCAAACCATATGTAAAACGGTAAATGTATAAATGTGTAACTGTGCAATGTGACACTGCTTCCGTAGAGGGCAGTGGAGCTGTATCAAGGAAAGTCCCCCTGAGAAAGTTCAATGTGTAAGTGACCCTAAGGCATTAGGGGAAAATCCTGGAGGTGGACAAGTACCACTGGTTAGGGTGGGACTTGTTCTCCCGTCTGCGCAGTCCAAGAGTCGCCATTGGAATGCCTAGATGGCGTCTATGTGTAATGTGATGTGTATATGTCCTTCTTTGGTGGTTTGGACTATGTGTCACGGCACCTAAATGTGTAATGTGAAATGTGTAATGTGTATGTGTCCATGTGTAAATGTGTAAGTGATAATGTGACTGTACATGTGTAAAGTGTAACCATGTGAAAGAGGAAACTTGTGTAAAGAGAATGTGAAGTTAAAAATGTGAGAATATGTTATTGAAAACATGTGAGCAAATCTGAAATCATGCGAAATTCGTGAATTTATGTTATTAACATCATGTTATTATGTGCAAAGATGTTTAGAATCCATATTAGGGATAATTGGTGAAAAACGGGCAAAGATAACATGATAGTTTGAACACATGATATGTTTTATGTCACATTATAGCTTTCATGTATAGGTTTACAGCCAAGCCATGTGAATCAGCAACTTAAAGCATGTGAAAAGGTTATGTATGTACTTAAGGATATGTGAAATCCATGCTAGTGGTGTTCCCCTTTCATGTGTGTATGATGTTCATGTTGATAACTCTCATGTTTTACCTCTTTAAAGATTAAGGTGTCATGAGCAAATTGAATAGAGAGCATGTGATAGGTGAATTTTATGTTAGAAATCTGAAAGCATGATTCATGTATAAGATTGTAAAACTTTCATGATAGGTTGAAACTTGAATTGACTAGCATGCTATGTGTTGCAAATTGTAAATGTGCATGTAGAAACCACTAGGACTTGAACGTGTATATCATGCTTGCTGAGTCCTTGGACTCACTCCTTGCTTCGGCGTACAGGTGTAGTTGGTGACGTGGCACCTTTGGAGGAGGCAGCAGAGACGGACTCCGAGCGCGGAGATTAGATAGCTTTGGAGTTTTCTTGAGATTGTGTGTTTCATAAGTATGTAAATTGAACAAAGGATGTAAAATGTGGACATTATGTATTTTCCATTTCAGCAATTTAATTTATGTGAACTTTAGTTCCTTTTATGTTAATTGCGAATTGCATGTATGTTTAATGTGGATGATGAATGAATGGAGACTGTTGTCTTTTACTTCCGCTACTCTGTTGTATATTCGCGTGTATCTCAGCTGTACGTATCGTTGGGTAAATGTCCCACTGTGAGGACTCTCACTATACCGACGTGGGTTGGTATAACCGTACCGGTGTAATGAGGGCCGTCACATTGGAGTGGAGAAGAGCTCAGAAAATAGAAAGAAATGGGAAGACAAGAAGAGCCAGGAAAGACCGAAATCTAGGTCTAGCACCCTGGAGAGGGAAGGTTGGGGCGGTGAGAGGAAGGATAGAGTATTTTGGAAGTGGGGAGAAGAAAAAGGTGTGGGATCCCTTTTAAAGAGTTTTGAAAAGAGTTTGAAAGGGAAGGGACCCACAAAATCCGGCCCAATAAGGTGTGTCGGTTGGGCTTCTAAACTGCCCTGTCCGCCGTCTGTCGACAAGTGACTATTCATCTGTCGACAGGCACAGACAGAATTTGCCAGATATGAGTTTTTGAAAGAATTTGCATGGAAATGAGCGTCCAAATGGTATTTAAAGTGGAAAATAGGTATACACACATTATAAAATGTCATACCCACTAGTATTAAGACACTTCAAAAATCGACAATGGTTGTGAAATAATACCCTAGAAGTCTCAAGTTAGAGCATTAAGAACACATCGTACAAAAGCAGATGGAAAGAAGATAACCCCTTTGAATAAACGATTGTAGAAAACATATTTCCTAGTGGGTGATGATCACTCTATTTCTACTTTGCATTATTTCTTATAGCAAGTCAATGGGAAAGTGGTAACTAGGATCACTATCACCTTTTGACGTGAGGATAGACATGAGGAATGCACGTATCCCCAGTTACTCAGTGGGATTGACCATCATACCATTATACAAAGATAATGAATAAGCTTTTTGATGTGAAGACAGACACTTTTGATGCCCATGTCTCCGGTTACTCAGTAATACTCATCATTGCTCTGCCTTTGCCCCGTTACATTTTTTTTTGTTGATACACTATTGAGTGGTAGAAATAGGTAGCTTTTCTCCCCTATTTTTGGTTTTTGTTTTTTTTTTAAATCAAGGGCCAATAGTATGTAAGGTTAAAGGCCAATGCAAGACATAAAGTTCAATGACCTTCGGACTTATCAAGTCACTTGGGAAATATGATTATCCACAAGAGAGTCATTCAAGTGAGTTAGGTTAACCCATTAGATTTGTGCAATGTACTCTGAATGATACAACCTAGATGCATACAAGAATAGTATGTCACAATCATTATGATTCAGACAATATCTTTGGTATTGTGTGGATATGAAAGATTATAACACAGGTAAGAACCCAATTTTAACCTTACATTAAGTGTATGAACATGCTCATGAAAGATGTTGAGAAAAGATGAATAACTCAGCGAAATGTGTAACTTGAGCCTGTCGACAGATGTAGACAGTTGTGAAACTCTGGGTCAGGCAGATGATGGTTGTCGACAGCTGGGTTGTTGGCTGTCGATAGATGCACACAAACTAAAAATATGGAGTTCGGGGAGGACATAAACTGTGTCTGGCTGTCGACAGCAGAGGATGGGTTGTCGACAGAAGCTAGACAAATCAGACTTAAGACTGAGAATAGAGAGAGATTGAATGTTCATGCTTGGGAAATTAGGACTAATGAAGAATGGAAATTTTCGCTCATGAATTTTAGTCACCAAACCTGAAAATTACTCCCCCATAGTGTGTGCATGTGATGACTCAACATTCAAGCAATTCAAACAGGATATTTATATGCATGGCAAGCATTTGCACACCAAAAAGTATTCATAAGCACATGAGCATAGATATTCATTTATTGTCAAAAGTAAATGGGCAAAATGAAAACAAACTATATAACTCATTTGAAGTGAATGACGTTTATATGCAACTTGACTATGGATACGTGGCGGAGAATATTTTCTCATGCATAATGATAGTTTCCGAACAAGCATGACTTGTTCTTCCACATGTCACCATTTGATATACCCCATAGTCATTACACACAAAGAGCATATACTCCAAAATTGGGTATGAGTTTCATTGCATTTTACACATGCCCAATTCTCTCCTTAATGTAGTGAACCTATCTTCAGACAAGGGTTTTGTGAAGATATCAGCCAGTTGCTTCTCAGTGGGTATGAAGCTAAGTTCCAATGATTTGTTGGCTACCTCATCTCTGAAGAAGTGATGTCTAATTTCAATATGTTTGGTTCTGGAGTGTTGAATTCGGTTTTTAGAAAGGTTGATAGAACTAGTGTTGTCACATAAGATGGGTGTGCATCCAATGTCAATGTTGTAATCACACAACTGACTTTTGATCCACAACACTTGAGCCGCACAACTCCCTGCAGTAACATATTCTACCTCGACAGTGGAGAGTGCAACCGAGTGTTGCTTCTTGGATGCCCACGAAACCATGCAACCACCAAGGAATTGACAATATCCACTAGTACTTTTTCTATCAATTTTACATCCAGCATAGTCAGCATCAGAATATGAAATCAATTCGAAATTACTACCTACTGAATACCATAAACCCAAATCCTGTGTACCTGAGAGATATCGGAAAATCCTTTTGACTACAACCAAATGGCTTTCCTTTGGGCTAGATTGATATCTAGCACAAAGACAAATGCTGAACTGTATATCTGGCCTACTTGCAGTGAGATACAAGAGAGAGCCAACCATACCTCGAAATTGCTTTGTATATACTGGTTTACCTTTCTCATCATTTTCCAGTTTGATGCTTGTGCTCATTAGGGTTGAGGCAGGCTTGGCTTGTTCAAAATGAAATCTTTTGAGAAGCTCCTTAACATATTTTTCTTGATTAATGAAGAAGCCATCTTCGTGTTGCTTTACCTGCAAGCCAAGAAAGAATTGAAGCTCCCCCATAAGACTCATCTCAACTGTGCATGTGTCTAGAAAACTCTTCACACAGTGATGGATTAGTGGAGCCAAAGATGATGTCGTCCACATAAACTTGAACAACAATGATATGGTTGCAAACATGTTTAGTGAAGAGAGTTTGGTCCACTTTACCTCTTGAGTAGTTTTTACTCACCAAGAAGTTGCTTAACCTGTCATACCAAGCTCGAGGTGCCTGCTTCAAACCATAAAGAGCTTTGTGCAAGTTATAGACATGATTAGGTGCAACGACCCACTTCCACCCGGTACGGTTATACCAACCCACGTCAGATTAGAGCAAGCCGCTACAGGGGAGAATACCCCAACAAGTAACAAATGAGCTGAGATATACACAAATAGAAATAAATAAATGCAACGGAATTTAAATAAATCTCATTCCATCAACTTTTAAATCCACATACCACAGTCTGTATAGTTCAACAAGAGATAACATAAATACAAAATGTTCCAAATACATAGTCGATTCCAAGTACATTTGAACAAAACTCAAATTTCAATTGTAGCTTTACATACTATGAAAGATAAATTACAAGTCTTCAATCACTTAGTCCAACTCTACTTCAAGCCTTGCTAGCTTCTCCGCTACAAATTTCCTGAAATGTTTAGCAAGAATGAGTCTACACAATAGACTCAGCAAGTAACTCAAGATTCAATACATACATGTTTTCCAACAATTTAACTCAATAGAATTTCAGCAATTAAATCATACATGATTATGCCATAGCAAGTAATTTCACATGAAATTTTATTAAACAACTGTTCTAACACATGTAAAACTATAATCTAAACAAGATTTCTAATAACATGGCGTCATTATCATAGGTACAAATACACATTCACATACCTTCACACTTTACTCACATCATTGTAAAACTTCATAACTAGGTCATGGAAAAACATATACAAGATAGGTTTCATTGCTAGCATGATTTCTAACTCACTTTGCATGCAACCATAACAATTTACTTATATTTAGCTTGCTGATTTTCTACAAATCTTTTGACATTCATTTTACCCTTACATAGGGATCACTTTTAACTATACAACATGATACTAAACACATGCGCATCCAACCATTCAAATTCCATGAATATGAAAGCATAAACTTACATTTTGGTACTAGTGGTAACATCACTCTTAGCAATTTAACAAGTTACACATAAGCACATACACACACACATTTGTACACATCAATGAACAATTTATCAATTAACACTATTGTCATTTACACTTATACTATTTTCTCATTTCACACAACCATATGATGAACCTTGGCTTTCACATACACTTACTTTTGGTTTTATCACACAACACTTACACACATTTCCCATTGTTTCCTCTTTCACATTCACACACTTCTTATCATTTCACTTTTGCACATCACATGTGCCACATTTACACATATTTTGCACATTCCTTGTGCTATGAACACATATCACTTTTCCCGTCACACTTATACTTATTTTCACTTAATGCCAAGACACAGCCCAAACCACCATTAGACGGTCACATACACACACATTCACTTTCACTTACTTAATCACCGGCACAGTGATAAGTCTTGGTTCCTGCAGAAAACGAGGAAAGCCCTTCCCACCATTACTAGTGGAACTTGTCCACCTCCAGGATTTTACAAGACCCTTTGCCAGGGTGTACACTTTATCAAGACCCTTTCCTAGGGTATCACATAACGCATTGAGCTTTTCGTAGGGGCATCACTATGGTACAGCTCCAAGCATCTAAGGTGGCAGTGTCTTATGGGCATATTTGGTTATCTTTGTCACATTAACCATTTTACACACTTATACCACTTGTTTTCTCATGTCTCATGCACACACACTCATAAATAATTCACACACACATAAGTCATCATTCACTGATTTTAACATCACTGTTTCAACTTCCAAATAATCATAATATAGATTTAATCATATTGAAATTCACTGAATCACATCAAATCACAATTAACATGCTCACATAGTCATTTTTCTCATTAAAATCCATAACGATACTTACTGTTATAAAAAAAACCTGAGATTTTAACCACAGACACATTTCAGGTTTATAATCACACACGCAAATTTTCATATTTTTCTGAACCATATTACATTTACAGAAATTAAAACATGCAATCTCATGCCGTTCATAATTTGATTTAACATGGAACATAACATGAACATCGGGTTTAATAGTTCACAATCCTGATCCTAACATATTTGTCATCACAAAAATTTTCCTCGGATTTATTGCACAATACACAAATTACTGTAGATTTTACAATTCCTATGCATGTCTCCTATTTCCAAAACAGAAATTTTCAGTAAATTCCACAGTCATGGAAAAATTCTCAAATTTTCAGGGCATGGTCTGATACATATACACATGGTATAAAAAAATTTATGGCATTTAATTCCGCAGGAATTAGGTAGACAATAGACGAACATGCATATCCATCTTTTTACAACATGTATTTCAATAATCTAAAAAAATTTCATGCCATCCACAGAAAAATACAGAAATTTCCTCACACACTCCACATTATCTATTTTACATAGCATATAGGATTTACACTATATCCTCATGGCGAAAGCATATCGAAAATAATCATCTATTAGGAAGAACAGTTCACTGTTCTGTCCTGAAGAACTTGGCGGCAACCTCTGGCCGTTCAAGAGTATTGACGGCACGATCGATGGACGCCGATGGGAGACCTTGGCGTCAATGGCATTGACGCCAAGTTCCTGTCTGTGCAACAGCACAGACCGAACCCCAAATACTCAGTGAAAAGGAGGGTCCAGGACACGATTTAAAATCCATAAAAATTACTGGGACGTAGGGAACATGTATGGGATTGAGATGTATGGGTTACTTGCCTCTGAATAAATCTCCAAACGGATGTAATGGCCGGAGAAGCTCTCCTTGGGCAGTGCCAAGAAGCCTCCAAAACTCCTTGGCTCCGGGTTCTAGAGGGTTGTAGGCCGCAGTCCAGCGCCGGGGAAGCCTTCTCCTACGTATGGTCTTTCTCCTTGTCGTAGAAGATCACCAGGAAACACCTCGAGTCGCCAGATCCAAGCCCTCCAAGGTCAGTCCTTCCTCTCTTTCTCTGTTAGGGTTTCCTTTCTAGTAAAGAGCCAAGAGAGCTCTCTAGGTTGCCAAAGGGGTGTGTTTCATAAACTAGAGGACAAGAGGGGCTCGTGCAGGGCTGAAGGGACATGAAAGGGCCGATGGGAAGACATCTCCCCAATCAGAAGCCTGGCCCAATGGGTGTTCTCTGCGCTCTGTTGCGCACAGAAAATTAGGGATATTGGCATCCACATCCATGGACGGCTACATTAGGGTTGGCGTTAGTCGATATGGACGCTGACATATCATGGGCGTCCATCCATGTTGACGCCAAGACACTCTTCTGCCAGAACTTAAAATCATGCAGAACCAAGCTTAATCCACACATATATACACATGAAAGCTATGTAGTATAGTGTATACACCACTACACCATGTAACCATCTAATATTTACTACTAATCCTACACATACATACATAGGTACATCAAGATAATAACACGTACATGAATATCTTCATACGCATACAATGTATATATATATATATATATATATATATATATATATATATATACGTACACTCAACATGATTCAACACACCAAGAACTGTGTTTACACTACGTATACACATACAATGTATAAGGTATAATATGTATATTACTACACCATGCAATACATAACATTTATACCTGGGCATACACATGCATATATAAGTACACTAAGATAAGATGCACGTAGATATCTACCTATGCGTACATGAGGTTTTACATAAGCGTGACTCAATCACGCGGCAAAATAAAATGACAAGAATTGCGAGGCTTCACAATCATTAGGAGGCAATATGAATTAAGTTAGCTAGGAATAATCTATTCAATAAAGTAGTTCTTGCTTGCACTCCATACGTACATGCAATGTACGAAGTACAATGTACACATTAACCACACCATGCACTGAACAACATTTACAACTAAATATACCCATGCATACCTAAGTATACCAAGGTGTTACATATGTATAATTAGGTATACAATATCCATGAAAAGGGTAATATAAGGTACACTTCAGTATTTAGATGGTGCTTGCATAATATTTGAATAGATACCTTATACACAAAATTGGCCAATTACTTATATTCACATATATTAACATACATCCTCGCATATACACATGCAAGATTTATATCTATAATATGCATCATCTTCATGCATGTCATTTATGCAAAAATAAGTAAACATCATATACATAAAACAGAAGTGGGAAAAAGAAAATTCGGGGCCTTACACCCTCTCCCCCTTAAAGAGATCTTCGTCCTCGAAGATCGGATCACGTACCCTTGATGACATCTCGTTGCCGCTTCTAGTTCACTAAGACCGGTGCCTAAATTCCTACCGGTGGCCATCTCGGGGAACGAACCTCTTCTTCTGATTCGAACAGTCTTTAATCCGATGGCTCTTGCTACCACACTTGAGACATCTTCCTAACCTCGTCCAACATACATCTCCGCCGTGGCGCTTGCCACAATGCACACATACAGGCTTTTCGTTGCCGGCCGAAGCTACTGACTGAAAGGTTGATTCTATTGGTACCATAGTTGGTTGCTGTCTTTTCATGAGCTTTTTCATCTTCCTATTTTTCCGCTGAAATGGCTCTGGCAACATTTCTAATCTTGCTTTCTTCTCTGCCAAGTACA